>JAJOZX010001272.1:92500-615000 GCA_023014485.1 Bathynomus jamesi | reverse complement strand
GAGCTGACCACCATGAGGACCTCTTGAAAAGGAAAAATACCCGGGCTCCCCATGGCTTTCAGCTCACGTACATAATTGCGGACCTTACAAACACCCATCCTTTCTGGTTTCTTAATCGCTTCATTCATAACCAAGGTCCGCAATTCATTCACACTCCCTGGTATTCTCATTTTTAACCCATCCAATTTCAAATCTTTCAACCCATACCATACACTTTCAAACAAACTGTCGCCACCCCCCCTACTTTCATGCAACTTTACTATTCCCACTGGCAAATACTCAGGGTCGACCACCTCTTTCTCACACCTTTCATTCACCCCAGGTATTCTTGACATCAGGTCAGCCATACAATTCTCTCCCCTGGCACATACTCAATCTTATAATCAAACTCACTCAACTCAAGCAAAGTTCTAGCAATTCTTCCATCCACAACTTTCATTCTCTCCATATATACCAAGGGCTGATGATCAGTCTTTAAAATAAATTTCATTCCATACAAAAATGACTTGAAAGCTTTCACACAAAACCTCATTGCCGCAAGTTCTCTCTCAATTGTACTGTACTTTCGCTCTGCCTTACTGAATGCTTTAGATACATACCCAATTACTCTCCTTCCTTCCTGTCCTTCCTCTCCCTGCAACTGGCACAAGCACCCACCCATACAAAATCCACTCGCATCTGTATACAATTCTAGCAAACTCGCTCCTTCACTCAGGTCCGGATAAGCCAACTCCACATCTTTCGCTGCTTCCACTCTCAATTGCTCAAATGCTTCATTCATCTTCTCCGTCCACACCAACTGAGTACTACCTTTCATTCCAGTCACTTCGGTCAGGGGTTTCGAAATCCCAGAGCAGCCCGCTATAAATTTCCTCTGAAACTCTACAAGTCCCAGAAAAGATTTAAGTTCACGAACTGTCCGAGGTTTCGGGAACTCCCTGACTTTTTCCATATACTCCCCACTCTTTCGTATACCACTCGAACTCACCTTGTGCCCCAGAAATGCCACACTTTCCCTGAACCACTCACACTTACTTGGTTTCACTCGTAGTCCGACTTCATCCAACACTTGCAGTACCTCTCTCATTATCTTCAGGTGCTCCTCAAATGTCTCTGTCATAATCAAAATGTCATCTATAAAACATATGACATTTTCCCTTGCAAACTTACCAAGAACACGATTCATTGCTCTCTGAAATGCAGCAGGTGCAGCTGTAAGTCCGAACGAGAGAGCACGGAACATATAATGATTCCTGGCTGTGGAAAAGCAGTTATGGGACGAGACTCTGGCTCAACCGGCATCTGGTAATATCCCCTCAATAGGTCCAATTTACTAAACACCCTCTTTCCATGCAAAGAGTATACACTTTCATTTATCAAGCACATCGGAAACCTGTCTTTCACTGTCCTTTCGTTCACCATTCGATAGTCCACACACAAGCGAATCCTTCCATCAGGTTTCCGCACAGGCACTATTCTACTATTCCACGGACTTGTGCTCTGTTCAATCACTCCCATTCTCTCTAATTCCTCACACTGCTCTTCTATCTCATTCATTACTGGTGGGGAGAACCGTCTTGGCCTTTGGTAGATCGGAGTCTCATCCGTTAACTGGATCCTGAAGGGAGGTAGTTTTGTTAAACGGAGGTCATCATCTCCTCGGGCCAATACGCTCCTTTTCTCCCCTGCCAACTGCCACACCTGCATTCGCTCACTCTCACTCAACTGTTCGCCAACAATCACCTCCTTTCTGATTTGTTCAGTCGTCCATTCCTCCCCACATTCTTGCCCTCGTTCATCCATTTGTATTCCATTTTCTCCCTCCTCACAACTTCCTCAATCACTGTATACGCTCTCCCTATCACATCCCCCTCATTTATTCTCTTTCGCCATGCACCCCCATCTTCCCTAGCTTGCACACAAATCCATGGGTTACTCTCATCAATTATACCATCATACACATGCCCAACTCTTTTCACTTTATAGGATGCATCCATACCATTCACAAAAATCATGCTTCCCTGCCTTTTTCTTCTATTATCACTCACTGGCCACTCAACATGCACCAATGCTGGGGTTCCCTTTTCCAGATTTACACTCTCAGATGCTCTCACCTCATACCCTTTTATTACCCTCATCCAATCCGATTCACTTCTCCCCACATAGAATTCACACTTACCCAACTCATTCTTCCACTCAATCATACGTCTAGCAGGATGGATCACCAATCGATTCTTTTTCAAAAACTCATACCCCAGAATCATGTCATACTTTTCACTCTCCTTATCAACCACATAAAGCACACATTCTTCCATTTCACACCCCATCACTTTCACTTTAATCTGCACCTCTCCCAACACTCGTACTGGGATGTTCCCAACCCCTTTAATTTCCCCAGTTACTCCCCAATTCACTCTTCCTAATTCATTCTCTTTACACAAACATCCAATTCCTTGCTTACTTATTAAATTAGGTGAACATCCTGTATCCACTAATGCCCTCCATACACTCCCTCCCCATTCAACAGGAATAACCATACACTCTGCCTTTTTCTCACTCGCTCTCACTTCCTTATTCACTTGACACCATCCTGCTAATGCCTCAAATACACATTCATCATTCAGAGAAGCAGGGACCCCAACCCCAATGAGAGGCCCCTGCCCTATGCGTTTCCCGTACTGGGACCAGCCTCGCCATTTCCAGTGACAGCACCCCCTTGAGGGCCCTGCCTCTGAGGTTGAGGAGCTGGCATGGCTGACACTGGCCGATTTCCTGCATGAGAGACAGGACTCCCTCCCGCTGGTGCGGAGCACCCTGCTGTTGGGCTTGACAGAACCGGGCAATATGCCCAAAGTTCCCACATGCCCTACATTCATACCCAGGTGTTCTGCATTCATACGCCATGTGTCCCATCTGCCCACATGCAAAACACGCACCCACTCTTCTTCTACAGGTCTCTATACTATGTCCCCCTCTACCGCAATATGCACACCCTCTCACATTCCCCATATTCCCTCCATTCACTGGCCCTCTTTGCTCATTCATTGTTGACTGGCCTTGAAGCCCTTGCCTTCTATACGTTTGCCCCAGCATCGGACCATTCATTCTGGGACCCGATGTGGGAGGAGGCCCTGGTTGTTGCATGGCCGACCCTCCATACACCCTTGTGAATTCGTTCACAAAGTTAGCCAGCATTTCCATTGGGTTTTGGGCCATGGATGCTTGGCTAACTGGAGGGTGACCTGGCCTAGTATTTCTTAATGCGTCCGCATAACTAGGAAACACAGGTACTTGTTCCTCCCTCATCGCTGTCCCCATTCGCACATCTGCTTCCCTATTACGCCAATCCACTCTCATACACTCGGTCCTCTAACAATTCCAAGATTTCATGCCACTTCAAACGTGTCCCTCTCACTCTTACACACTCTTTCCTCTTAACATTCAAAAACTCTCTCACACTCTCAGGTACTGTCTCAATCAACTTTCTTACCAACCTTTTATTCTCATCTATCCCATCATCTCCAAATTTCTTTCTCGCCAAAGTTTCAAGTCTATATGCATACAAATCAATACTCTCCCCCTTCTGCATCCTTGCTCTCTCAAAATCATCCTTCTTTCGATATTTCACACCCCCTCTTATTCTTAACACTTGCTCCACCAATCTCTCCCTTAACACCTCATACTTCACAGGCACTCCTGAATTTACAACAACATTGTAAAACTCTAGCAACCTACCTTCCAAACAGTCACCCATCTCTTTCACCGAATACTCAGGAGCGTCTGGATACTTGCTCTTACAATAACGTTCATACTCTTTCAAAAACTCTTGTACATCTCTCCCACTATAAACATTAAATTTTGCAACCTTCGGAATCTCCCTAATTAAGATTCCCTTATGCATGACTCCAGATTTGAAAAAATTTACTGGAGCATAGCTCTGAATTTACTTTTTTTTCCCTTACACCACTAGATAGGTTAATGATAGTAAACTCTTGAATTGACGACATACCAATTACAAATTGTTTTAGCTAAACATAATAATACAATAATGTACAGTATAACTCACCTTAAGTTTATTTATTCATTGCAGCAGCAACAGTGGACGATGTTAGACCTTGCATGTAGGCATTTGTTGTGAATTTACCGCCATGTATGCTTGGCCACTGATCAATGGCTTTCTGTGTGATCATTACAGCAGATCTAGTGCCTGGAGCTGGACCCTCCTTCACAATTCTGCACAGCTTAGTCAAATGAGATGGCTTAATGGATCCTTTGTGTTCAACAATATGACCAAGAATGGAGAATGTCCCTTCAGCTGGTGCTTCACTCCAGGCAGTTGATCCATCTTTATCAAAATGCTTTAATCTCTCTGTGATTCCTTTCCACAGCTGTTCTATATATTCTGTCAGCCAATTTATCACTGAGTCTTTTGTAAAACTACTTTCAGATCTGGTTCTGGATGGTCTAGCAACTTCAGCAACCTGGTAGTAATCAGAACGTTTCTTGATGTATTTGTAAACTTCATTTAGGATGTAATCCTCAGCTGTTAGTTCCTTTTGCTGCCCTGTGGTATCGTGCTTAAATTCAGAAACTACATCATTTGCATTTCCTCCATTAGCTAATTTGGAAATTGTTTCCATCACTCTTACATAACAGTTTTCCCTCCTTCTTTATAAAATATATTTTCTACAAATTCTGCACTAACTGTGGTTTTTTGAGCTACTTGCAACATAATCTTTGTTACATAGGAAATCAATACATAGAACTTGGCACTAATTTCTTTCTCTTGTGGATGATCAAAAAACACACAATTTTCCACAAATCTGTCAAATTGATCAAATTCGTAATTAACCATGCGAGTATCAGATTTGAGTTTGGTCTCTTAAAACCAATGATATTGTCAAGAACCATATTGGTATAGTCAAGGCCTGATCTCAGATTTGAAGAGTGATTCTGAATAAAGTCTAAAAGCTCACTTAGTTTACAAATTTTCTTCAATGCATCAACGTGGGCTCTGTTCACAAGATGCATTAAGTCCCATCGAAATTTGAAATTTTCTCCAAACAACTTTTTCATTTCGTTTTTAAATGGCTCGTTGTCCTTACAAAAAGCCCCATCTCCAACCATTCCAGATACCTTGGATTTAATTGCTTCTTCAGATAGTTTCAAGTGATTAGGAGACTTCAACACATCAAAAATTTCATTGGCCAAATAAACTCCTGATTTGCTGCGTACTAAATTTATCCCAGCAAGTTTTACAGTCTTATCTTCTTCACTCATAACTAATACAACTAGCATGCTTAATCCCAAAATTGTTCCAATGTCAGCTGTTATTGTTACTGAAGTTTGTTCTAAGAACCACTTTACAGTTTGTTCTTTAAGTTGATTATCTCATAGCTCACAAATTGTCTCGCACGCATGTGTGCTATGATTCAAATTTCCAACCTCACAACCTGACCTATGTAATACAGCTAGAAGTACTGGATATAGAGCCCATGCAGTGTTGTTTTCATTATGTAGTATAAGATGTTGCCACATAAGTCTTCTATGCGTTTAGTAGTGTTCCGAGAAGATGTTTTCATCACTTCATAAACAGCAGCTCTTTGATGATGCTGAAGTTTAATTAAATGTCTCTTCAGGTGGGTTTTCAGATTTCTAAGCCATCTCTCTTGATTTTCTCCTTGTTTGCATACATAGGTTAAATCTTTAACATTGAAGTAACCTTTTATGTTAGAATGTTTGTCTGAAGCACATGCTTTGGGGTCTGTGCAAGCTATGCAATATAATGTAAACATTTTATCATCAGAAGCATCATCACGGATAAGTGGCAGATGCAATTTAACGTAGATAAATGTAAAGTTTTGCATATAGGTTCTCGCAACAATAATTACGTGTACACGATGGATGATAGGGATTTAGCGAGCGTTGACGAGGAAGTAGATTTAGGCGTACGCGTAACTAAAGATTTAAAGGTTAGGAACCAGTGCCTGGAGTCTTGCGCAAAAGCGAATAGGATGTTAGGCTTCATAGCGCGTAATTTCGAATTTAAATCGAAGGATATTATATTGCCCCTTTACAAGTCCCTAGTCAGGCCTCATTTGGAATATGCCGTTCAGTTTTGGTGCCCGTACTTGCGTGAGGATATTGATAGGTAGAAAGGGTTCAGCGTCGTGCCACGAAACTATTCCGGCATTGCGCAATAAGCCTTATGAAGATAGGATTAAAGTGTTAGACTTGTATTCACTCGAAACTAGGAGATTAAGGGGGGAGCTTATTGAAGTTTTCAAAATCGTTAATAACATCGATAACGTAAATTTTGACAAATTGTCACTTTCGATAATAGTAATACTCGCAATAACGGATTCAAGTTGCGTGGCAGACGTTTCATTACTAATATCGCTAAAAACTTCTTTACGTTTAAAGTAATTGATAAATGGAATAATCTTCCCGCGTCAGTCGTTCATTCTACCAGCGTTAATGTGTTTAAGAACCGTCTTGACAGACATTTAAAAATATTAACGTTGTTTAGAGTTAAAAAGAAAGTTAACAAACAGGAGCTCTGGTGGTGGTGCTCGAGGATGAGTCTGTTGACGATGAATGCCAGCTTGTGACATGCCAGCGTGTGATGCCAGCAATAAAAAAAAAAAAAAAAAAAAAAAAATTAGACTAACACGAATGTAGATGTAGCTCATAGCGTAAACTAACCCACTTTTGTTTAACTTTACCTACTTTTTTTTTTTTCCTTACCTTGCATGTCTAACTCTCTTCTTGCATGTTTGTAGTTTGCAGGTATGACAGTGAGTTAAGACTGTGTTTGCATGGTTTGTAAGCGTTCTTATTTTACTTCTTTTCATCTTTCACCCCTCTCCTATTCTCTCCGACTATTTTTCTGACTTGTCGGCAGTGGCCGGCGGATGATGATGGTGAGACACTTTTCCTCTTTTTCTGAATGAATGTTAACCATGAGTGATAGGTGTGCTCTTACTTAACCCCTTATTCTCTTCTCTTCTCTTAACCCGCTACTCTTTCCTTTCTCTCGGGCTAACTTAGAGTGGATCTTAGGGTCTTTGTTAGCCTTAGCTTCTGTAGATCTGTAGATCATCTTCATCCTCAACAGCTATATCTACATCAGGCATATTAGTGTCACTATTTGCAATGTTTTCCATTATATCACTTGGTACTGAAAATGAATCATCAGCATGCCCTAGATCCTTCTTTTCCACCAATTTGAATGTAGATTTGATCAAATCATTGTTCAGGATTTCTTGTATTGATTTACACTTGCTTAAATGGGCTATGGAAATGTCAAATTTGTTGCTTTTTGCTTTATTAGATTTGGATGCAACACTTGAACTTGAAGGCATATTTTGACTCTTCTCTTTATTAACCACAACAGCTTGGTGAGTTTCTTTTGTTAGGCGCAAAATTGCATTCAATGTCTTCTGGATTTGGGAATTTTCAAATTCCTCTAAAGCAGTTTTGTTAGTCTGATGCGCAGATTCCTACTTACCTTTTGTTTCTTAGGTGGAGGAGAAGCACTTTCTTCAGTCTGTGAAACATCTAGTGAAAAAGTTTCATTTTCTAGATTAGCAGTTGATGAAGTTGGTTCATTTTTCTGAGGTCTAGCACTAGCACATTTTGTGAACAAACTAAATGACTGCTTTGCCATATCACTTTGCTGCACTTCATCCTGGTATTTCTTTACTGCAATATCTAAGCTGGGCCCAAACTCTGGGACCTCTTGTATTGTAACAAATATTTTTTTGGAATTAAAATGTTCCTCCCAGTTTTGCTTCTTTGAATATTTGTTCTTGCATTGACCACAAAAGTAACCCCTTTTAACACCCTCACTTTTCTCTCCAACTTCATCAATATTAGGATCCATTATTGATTATTGACTACCTGAAAAAATACAAAATAAGTAAAAGTTAGTAAATATAGTATGGTAAAAGTGAGTAAAAGTAAGTAAATATAGTACAATGAAAGTAAGTAAAAGTAAGTGCTTTAAACTTAGTAAAAGTAAGGAAGAGTAAGTAAAAGTAGGTAAGTTAAAGTAAGTTTAAACTTAACTAAACTTTTCAATTCTAGAGTCATGGTGGATTACTTAAAACCGCACAAGTAATTATCTGGCCAATTTATCAAACCTGGCCAAGATCAATGGAACATAGTCCAATCCTGATAATTTTATATTAAAAAAATATACGTTTTAATAAAATTTTAATTATCAAAACAATGAAGCTTAACAAAAAATAAAAATAATTGTTAAATATGGAATTACCAACTAAACTTAAAATAACTAAATTTGTAATTTAAAAAAATTGGTTTGTACAAGAACGTATACGCAAAAAAATTGCATAACGTCTAGCGGATGAACAAAACCCAAACCCAAATTTACTTTTTCTCATGGTCAAATTTACTGGAGCAATGCTCCCAAGATCCCAGGAATCTGGAGTCATGCCCTTATGCACTCTTACACCCTCACTCGTATCACTCTCAGTTTCAGTCTCACTCTCACTCTCATACATACTGTCCTCAATGCTGGAATAGAGGGAGTCATCTGCGCTAACGCAGCGTTGAACCTTCCGAGAAGCCCTCTTACCAGATGCCCTCCGAGCCCCCTTCATTCCCACCTTGCCCCTCTTAGCCTCCCTTCCATCCTCTTACCTTTCTCCCTCTGATCCTCACCCTCAAGCTTCTTCTTACCCTCCTTAGGGGTGGAATGCACCATCACCTTGTAAGGTCTTTCTTCTTTCCCCTCACTCACGCTTTCACTCCCTTCTCCTTCCAGGCCCCCTACTGCTACATCCTTTAGACGTGCCCCTTTCTTACTACCAACACCCTTACTATTTTCCCCTTCAAAACCCCCTTTCCCTTCCTTTTTCACTTTCCATCAAGCTTGCCCTCCAACTCACTCACTCTCTTAACCATTGCCTTTAACCCATCATCCATCTCTTTCTTACTCTCAGTCATCCTTTCTTCCATCTCTTGACGACAAACTACTAATTCTTTACTCTGTTCCTCTAATCTACTTTGTAATTTCCCCAAAACATTCTCTAATTCTGCCTTCTGTAACTCTAACTGATGGTTCCTAGCCTTTTCTACCTCTAATGCCTCCTCTATCTCCCTCAACCTCCTTTCTAACCTCCTTGGTAGGCATCTCTAAAGATGCTACCCTACTTCACTTCTACTCTATTACTACTACACCCAACCTACAACTACTCTTTCACTCTTCTTCTATACAACCCAACCAGGAAACAACCCACCTTTCTGAGTGGAAGTCCCTGTTCGGGCGCCACTTATTTTATGTGGTGGGATTCGGAGTAACCTAATGGCCGCACCACGAATAAGAATTGTTTCTTTTGTTTAAGAACTCCACGAAACCAGGCTGCTTACCTTGAAGGGTTGTTGGATCCAGGCTCGCTGCCCAGACCTCCGATTCCACGACTGCTGGCTCCTGCCACCAACAGTTTCTTACTTGCCAGAATAGCTTCCTTCTGTTAGTGGTTCACTATCTCCGGCATCCCCTTCCTAACAGAACTTAAAGTTCCCTTGGTCCAATAACGGTCTTCAGCCTCAGACAGATCCAGCCTGACTTTAGTTTCCTCTGTTATATTCTTTTTTTCTCTTGTCAAATTACCCTCTTAAACTATTTTTTATTATTTATATTTCCACACATGCGCCAATTGGTTCCCTCCACTTCTCAAAACTCGAGTTTTGACACACATGCCGACACTTAAACCTCAGAAGCGTCTCTTTTACTAAATTTGTTTATTCTTCTTTTCATTTGTTTGTTTGTTTGTTAAATTGTTAACAATTTAGTACTTTATTATTCATTTACTAACAGGGTTTAATAAGCGACTGTCCAACTCTCACTCTTTTTCACATACTAATTTAATAAAACTGTTTTATTCCTCATTCCTTGTTTACAAGTTTAACATTTCTTTATATAACTTATTGTTTAGTCTTTTCATTCATTAAAATATTAACATTAACATATCTTATAACATTATTTCTTTATTTATTTGTTTGCTAATATTAATAATTTAGTACTTAATGTTTATTATTTATTATCTTAATAGTTTACTACTATCTTTCTAATTTCTTATAACAGTTATCATTCTTATTCATTATTTGTTTGCTGGAAAGAGAGAGAGAACCATTAAAATCCTTTCTATAACAAATATTTCATTCAAAAATCAAAGAAATTTAATATATAAATAATAATAATCAAGGCCAGGGGGAAAGGGCTGAGAACTAAAAGGGGAAAGGGTTCACCCTCCACAGCGAGGTGTGCCTCTTCGTATTTCCTTGCAGGCTGTGGCTGTGCGGCTCTTTTTAGATCGGCAGTACACTGCCTGCTCGATTTATATTCCTCCTCATGACCCTCCTTCTCGCGATGCGGTTCGCGAGTTGGTGTTGCAACTGCCTCGACCGTTTCTCCTCCTCTGGGACTTTAACAGTCGCGACCCGGCTTGGGGAGATATCCGGTTGACTAATGTTGCTGGTATGTTGCTCTCCTTAATGGAGGAACTTTCCTTCGCGTGCCTCAATTCCGGTGAACCTACCTACTTCCACGAACCCACGGGTTCATCTACCTGTATTAATCTCTCCTTGGTGTCCCTCGATGCCTTACTCGATTTTTTGTGGAAGGTGTTGGGGGACTCTTATGGCAGTGATCATTACCCAGTCTGTATTGAGCCGGTCGGACTGCAGCCGGGTGTCTCGTCTCGACCGAGGTGGTGCCTTGCGCAGGCTGACTGGCCATCCTTCAGAGCTTGTTCTGTCATTGCCCGTTCGGTGTTGAGCTTTGGTTCTGTGGATGAGAGCTTGGAGTTCTTCAAGCGGGTGGTGATGGGCGTTGCGGAGGACTGTATTCCTCGATCTTCCGGTAACCCGCTGACGCGTAGCGTCCCGTGGTGGATTCCAGCATGTCACCAGCCGGTGTGTGAGAGGAAGAGGGCAACGCGCCACTTCCACCGCACCTGGTGCGCGGACCACTTGATTGAGATGCGGTGGGCGAAGGCTTTCGCCTGCCCGACTCTCATGTTGGCCCGTCGGGCCTCTTGGCATGCTTTTGTGTCCGGCATTTCCTCATCTACCCCTTCTGCTGCTGTGTGGCGGAAGGTACGTAGTATCAAGGGGAAGCCGGTCCCTGCTAGTCGCCCTGTCCTTCGGGACGGGGATGGCTTCCTTTCGGATCCTGCTGCTGTGGCCGATCGGCTGGCTGGTGCTTTTGCTTTGGATCGTCCTTTGTCGGATGTTACGTTCCCACCACCTGGGAAAGAGCCCTATAACCGTCTCTTTATGATGCGGGAACTTCGGGCTGCCTTGGCAACCCGTCGTTCTTCGGCCCCTGGCCCTGATGACATCCTGTATGACTTTATTTGGAATCTGCACCCGATGGCCCTACACTTGCTGGATCTTTTCAACCGGGTGTGGGTTGAGGGGTCGTTCCCTTCCCGTTGGAGGGAGGCGATTGTGGTCCCGATACCTAAGCCGGGGAAGGATCCGGCGGAGGTGGCGGGCTATCGGCTTACTGCCTTGACGAGCTGCTTATGCAAGCTCCTTGAAAAGATGGTGGCCATCCGACTTTCCTTTATACTGGCGTCGCTTGGGTTATACCCCCCGACCCAGTATGGCTTTCGTCGATTTCGGGGTACTCTGGACCCCCTTCTCCCCTGTGGTCATGATGTACGGGAGGCCTTTTACCACCAGAATCTTGTTCTGGCTGTCTTTTTCGATGTCCAAAAGGCCTATGACACGACCCGTCAGGGAGTTGTCATGGACCGTTTGAAGTCTCTTGGTTTTGTGGGCTTTTTGCCCACATTTCTTCGTAGCTTCCTCTGCCATCGCACTTTCCGCGTCCGTAAAGGAGTCGGCCCTATCTGACCTGTATGTTCAGGAGGGGGTGCCCCATGGGTGTGTCTTGAGGGTATCCTGCTTCAATCTGGTCATGTCTGCGCTACTGGGAGCCCTTCCGCCCTCGGTGCGCTGTTCCATCTATGCCGATGATCTGGCTGTCTATTCCGCGGGGACGAGTCCCCTCCTCATGGAGAGACAAGTCCAACTCACAGTCAATCGGGTTGAATGCTGGGTGTCGTCGGTGGGCCTTACGCTGTCTTCCCCGAAGACTTTGTGTGTGGCCTTCCTTCCATCAAGGAGATGGGGATCCGGTGCTGTCCCGGCCTTTAATCTTACACTCGGGGGTCAGCCTCTGGCCCTCGTTCACTCAGTGCGTTTCCTGTGTATGGTTTTCGACAGCCGAGTCTACAAGACGTACCCTGGATTTACTGGGACATCTGTCACATACTACATGGGGCGCAGATAGGCGGACACTCCTCCGTTTGTACGTGTCCCTGGTACAGTCAAAATTAGATTATGGGAGTGTGGTGTATGGCTCCGCCTCCCGTACGGCCCTTCGGATACTGGATCCGGTCCTCTCTAGAGGACTGTGCATGTCATCTGGTGCCTTCCGCTCCTCACCGGTTGATAGCCTGCAGGTTGAGTGCGACATCCCTCCCTTGGAGGATCGGAGGTCGTTCCTCATTGCCAAGCACTATCTCCGGATTCTCTGTCTTCCCAACTCTCCTCTGTTCCAGGTGGTTGAGAGGGCATTCTGCTGGGATGGGGGTTGGTATTTCTCCGACACAGTGACCTCCCTCCTCGATGGTATGGGCACTCCTCCTCCATCCGTTATACCGGTCTCTTTCAGGGGTGTTGCACCTTGGGAGAGCACTCCTGTTGTGTGCTGTTGGGCGTTGTGCCCCGTTTGCAGGGCCGATTCTGACTCTGCCTTGCTTCGGTCTCTGTTCCTTCTGCATGTGTTGCGGTCTTCACAGATGGCTCGAGGTCGTCGGGGGGGCGTTGGAGCTGCGGCTGTTCCCCAGTCGTCTGCCCTTGCTCCCCGATGTACCCGTCTCCCTGATGAGGCTTCTGTTTTCACGGCTGAGCTCTATGCCATTCTGAGCATTCTGGAGGTGGTGCAGGAGCATCCAGATGGGTCGTTTGTCATCTATTCGGATTCCTGCAGTGCCCTGGATGGCCTGGAGTGTTTTGACCCTGTCCACCCACTGGTCCAACGAATCCAGCTACTGTGCCATATCCTTGTCGCTTTTGGTGGCAAGGAGGTGGTATTTTGCTGGGTCCCTGCACATGTTAACGTGGCTGGAAATGAGGCTGCCGATCGAGCTGCCCATTCCGCGTGCCGACTACAGGTTTCACCCATGTCCCTCCCCTTTTCTGATTATATTCCTGGCTTCCATAGGTTTTTGCGCTCCTGGTGGCAGAGTCGCTGGGATGGCGCTACAAATAACAAACTCTGCAAGATTAAACCCAAATTGGGATGTTGGGCCTCTTCCTTCCATCAGTCGTGCCATAAGGAGGTGGCTCTGACCTGCCTCCGTATTGGCCACACCCAGAGATGGGCAAGATCAAGATCAGATCACCAGAAAAATGTGATCTTGAAGATCAAGATCAGATCACTAGAAAAATGTGATCTTGAAGATCCAGATCAAGATCGTGATCTTGAAGATCACTTTTCAAGATCTTTTTAAGATCACTTTTATATGAATTGAAAAAAGTTGTACTCTTGTAGAGTAAACAAAAACAAATTATTTTGTTAATCACTCCTGAAAAGTATCACTCCTAATACTCCCCTGAATGCTGAGGCAATACAAGCATCGCATCCTACCCATGTCACCTGATCTAAACCACGGGGATTGACGATTCCCCTTTCAGTTTTTCAGGTGGTAAACTTAAAACTTAGTATTATCATAACTTATCAGCAAAGAAAAAACTATTAAATGACCTACATATAGTTTTTAGTTCTATTTTTCTCAATTCTCATTTCACCAGGTCCATAACCCATATCAATGAATGGTCAGCATATATAAGTAAACATTTTTTACATAGAATTTAATTTTACAGTTTTACTGCAGTACGCAATTACTGACAATATAAGGGTAAAAATTGCAAGTTAAGAGTGTTAATTTAATGTTCAACCGCTGTAAACATTTGCTTTCAGCAAAACCAATTGTTCAAAGTTACCATCCGAGAGACGACTTCGTTTGGGGCTATGAACCATGCCAGCAAACGAAAACAACCATTCCACTGGTGCAGAGGAAGGTAGCGTGGTGTTATACCTCTTGAAGATCTTCTTTATAGCAGGATACCTATCTAAAGAGTCGAGTGCCTTACTGGTGTCCTGCAAATAATTGAGGACTTCCAAGTCTTCCTTGTTGTTAGGAGCAGAGAATGAGCTGTCCATAGTTCTGAAGAAATCGTCTTCAGATGATGAGTCTGAGCTCACCGAACTATTACCACTGCTGTCAGAATTACAATTTCTTACAGCCATTTGCAGCTTGTCTTTTACTTGAGACTTGATTGCTTCATGATCGCCGAAATTAGGCCCTTGCAACAATGATATCCATCTAAGTTTGAAATACAGATACTGAGGCCAAAATGGCATCAGTTACCTTGGGGCTCAACGACAAAAAATGACCAAATCTGGCATTGAAGCCAGAGACGACTGCTGCCAGTAATGGCATGCAGTGTCTCAAGCGCAGGTCGTTTGGTTGGATAGGCTCCAATCTTGCGAGGGCATCTTGAGTCACTAGGACTGTTGGAAGAAGACAACCGTAGTAGCATTCTTTCTCTGCCTGTAATTTGTTGAGGGCTGCTGCAATTGGTTTTAGAACAGACAAATATTCTGAAATAAATTCCAATTCATTGTCTTTGAGGATGGGTAGATTCAGTTCTTCAAGAGCTACATTCACGTCGTTCTATGTTTATATATTTGGCTTAATGAGTCGTACATTGAGTTCCATCGGGTGACGCATGGGTACCTAAATTGGACTCCAGTTATTTCCTGTATTTTTTCTGCTGACTTGGGTTTACCAGCAGCATTCCACAGTGCCAAACATTTTCCCATTGCAGAATGCTTTATCTTCTTTAGTCCAGGTGAATTCAGTCCTTTATCTGCATCAGTTGTTGCTACCAAGTTCAATGTGTGGGAGGCACATCGAATATGGGATGATAGTTTCACTGACTCCTCTCCATGCTCTCCTGAATGTTCAGGAAAGTTGCTGATGATAACCTCTTCATCTGAATCTTTTTCATCATCATCTTCATCTGCATCATCTTCTTCAGGAAGTAGATTTAGGCGTACGCGTAACTAAAGATTTAAAGGTTAGGAACCAGTGCCTGGAGTCTTGCACAAAAGCGAATAGGATGTTAGGCTTCATAGCGCGTAATTTCGAATTTAAGTCGAAGGATATCATATTGCCCCTTTACAAGTCCCTAGTCAGGCCTCATTTAGAATATGCAGTTCAGTTTTGGTGCCCGTACTTGCGTGAGGATATTGATAGGTTAGAAAGGGTTCAGCATCGTGCCACGAAACTTATTCCGTCATTGCGCAACAAGCCTTATGAAGATAGGATTAAAGTGTTAGACTTGTATTCACTCGAAACTAGGAGATTAAGGAGGGAGCTTATTGAAGTTTTTAAAATCGTTAATAACATCGATAACGTGAATTTTGACAAATTGTTCACTTTCGATAATAGTAATACTCGCAATAACGGATTCAAGTTGCGTGGCAGACGTTTCATTACTAATATCGCTAAAAACTTCTTTACGTTTAAAGTAATTGATAAATGGAATAATCTTCCCGCGTCAGTCGTTCATTCTACCAGCGTTAATATGTTTAAGAACCGTCTTGACAGACATTTTAAAGGTATTAACGTTGTTAATTTAAATAACAACAAAGTTAGTAACAGAAGCTCTGGTGGTGGTGCTCGGGATGAGTCTGTTGACGATGAATGCCAGCTTGTGACATGCCAGCGTGTGATGCCAGCAATAAAATTAAAAAAAAAAAAAAAAAAATTAGACTAACACGAATGTAGATGTAGCTCATAGCGTAAACTAACCCACTTTTTGTTTAACTTTACCTACTTTTTTTTTTTTTTCTTATCCTCCTTACTTTGCATGTCTCTAACTCTTTTCTTGCATGTTTGTAGTTTGCATGGTATGACAGTGAGTTAAGACTGTGTTTGCATGGTTTGTAAGCGTTCTTATTTTACTTCTTTTCATCTTTCACCCCTCTCCTATTCTCTCCGACTATTTTTCTGACTTGTCGGCAGTGGCCGGCGGATGATGATGGTGAGACACTTTTCCTCTTTTTCTGAATGAATGTTAACCCACGAGTGATAGGTGTTGCTCCTTACTTAACCCCTTATTCTCTTCTCTTCTCTTAACCCCTACTCTTTCCTTTCTCTCGGGCTAGCCTTAGAGTGGATCTTAGGGTCTTTGTTAGCCTTAGCATCTGTAGATCAATGTCGTCAGTACGATTCTGAACACGAACACCGAACTCTTTAAAGCATTTCACCATGTTCGATGCATTGTCGGTGACTGTAGATACAACTTTTCTATAAGATAAACCATGCTCCGAGTTGATCCTGTCCAATATTCCAGCAATTTTATCAAAGCTATGTGTTCCACGAAATCTTCGGCATGCCAGTGCAGCTGATCCTCGTGACAAGTCATCATTGATCTGTAATGTAAGAATATAAAATCAATGTTTGTATGAATATTTTTTTAAGCTTAATTTAATAATATTGGTTAGACATGCACCAGCTAAACTGCGCCACCAAACATTGAAGAGAAGAACTATGTGATATAAAGGAGGCAATTCAGCGATGAGTCACCTACCATACCACCACATCAGTGACCCATCCCATAAGAGCAAAATGTGGAAGAGTCCATATTCACAGCCTGTGAATATGGACTCTTCCACATTTTGCTGTGAATCAGACACAATGACAGATGACAGAATCAGTGAATTAGTGTGAAATTACTGTGAATCACAGCAAAATGAAGACTCACCAAATTAATGAATGAGGAACACATGTCGAATAATTGAAAAGATTATACTATAAGTCTATCAGACTATCAGTCTATCACTAATGGTCAATTTATCAATTATATAAAAATAATACACTAAATCAATAGCATACCCAATGCGCAGTGACTCCCATGAAACTGCGGTGATTAGTTGACCATATGTCGCATGTAACACACACATGGTCAACTGCTGCCAGTTTTGCTTGTATGTCTTCCTTCATTGTACTGGTTGTTGTTGCAAGAGATCTAGCCAGGGTGCGTCTAGATGGCACCTGAACAGCCGGGTTGACGTCTGAAAAAAATATTTAAAAATTAAAACAAATACAATAGATTAGCTATGGAAAAAATATCAAAATATTTAGCTAGGCTAGCGATAGTCTAATGTTCATACAAATAATATGATTAATTATTTTAATCAGATATTAGCTATGGAAAAAATAGCAAAATATTTGAGTTATACTAACATGAAAGAAGATCCTTAAATTCATGTAGTTCAACTAGGCTCAATGGTAGGAGCCCATTAGCCACAAGCGAGAGAATCTTCTTTTCAAGGATATCCTTACATATTGGTGGTCCTGGTTTTTGCTTGGAAATGTGGAACATGCTTAGTGTTGACTGCTTGGCAATTTTGGCAGGGCCAGCATTGCTGCCGCTGGCATCTTCTTCTTTAGCTGGACGCTTGCGAGATTTCTTCTCCGATTCATATTCACCCAAAAGATCCGAATGTAGTTTCTGCACAAGAAAATAAATTATCATGATGCGGAGAGACTTCTTGAACACCCTGTATAATATTTATCAGAGTATCAAACTTCTAGTTGAAATTAATACTTAACAAGATTCTAAAATTTTGTTATCTTTAACTAAAATTATTTTCACCATGATCAGTGCATTTTTATCCTATGTTAAATTGAAAGCCGAATTTCGTCCTTCAGTAACTAAATAGGAGAAATTACAGACATGGATCAGACAGAGAGAAAGACAGATACACCTGGCGTTTTATTATAGTTGGATATTGGCAGTTTTTAATGTAGTTACTAGTCCATAATCTATTAATATCTGAAGTGCACAATATATTCAAATGGACGTCTATGTAAATGTAGCATTAGTCTTGTATGGCACCAGTCACTTAAAATATGACTTGAACCATTATGTTAATGTTGCTACTTACTACTTAGTTACTAAGTAGTACTAACCCTGAGGTGCCTCAGAAGATTGCTTGTTGAGTCGAGGCCAGCAGACAGAATTGTAGTTTTCTTTGTACACTGCCTACAAATAACTTTGATACTGTTTCCAGTTTTTTTGACAATTTGAAAATATTTTCCGTTCAATAGCACAGATTGATCCTTATTACCAACATTGTTATCTAAATATATTGAATACTGTTCTGGTGACAACCTAGAATATTTGGTTCCCTTGGGAGCCTGTTGAAGTTGTAAAATTGCACTCATTATTAAAAAATTCAATCTGTAAATAAATATATTTAGAATTAATTTATTATGAATACGGACCTATAGGCTATATTTTATGCCTATATATAATAATATATTAATAGAACACTTTTAACATAATTGCACAGTAAATTACACTTTTTACGAGCCTAAATTCCACAGCAACTACACCTTCCATGAGCCCACGCATGACGCAAGTCACCCAACTAACAGAAAACATAAACAGTCGGTGTTGAACAAAGTTGCCACCAGATGTTGCTTGGACAAAAAACAAATGACATTCGCATAGCGGCATATTTAAGAATCTGAAATTAAAAGTGATCTTGAAGTCTAAAGTGATCTTCAAGATCAAGATCACAAGAAATAAAGTGATCTTAGATCAAGATCACCATAATAAAAGTGATGATCAAGATCAGATCACGATCTGATCTTGAAGATCAAGATCGTGCCCATCTCTGGCCACACCCACCTGACCCATGGCTATTTGATGGCCGGGGATCGGGTGCCCCGATGTCCCAATTGTAACGTCTCACAGTTGCCCACCTCCTGGTGGAGTGTCTGCTTTACTCTGCGCTGCGCGCAGAGTATTTTCCCTTTTTGGAGAGCGTCGGGCCTTGTGATAGGCTTGGCACTATTCTATCTGAAGGTCCCTACTTTTCGGTAACTGGGTTGTTCTTCCTCTTTCGCTCCTTCTTACCGGCTGTGACTCCGCTATGATCTTTCTGCCCCCCTCCTCCTCCCTGTCTATTCATTTCCATTAGCTGTTCCATAGTCTTCATCCTGTGTTCGCTCTGCTATCCACCTTTCTTTTGTTGGCCATGAGCGGTCATACTTTGAAACCAAAAAAAAATATATATATATGTATATGTGTGTATATGTATGTATAAATAATATGCAATAAATAATATGTATGTATAAATAATATAGCTTACATTCATGAATTATGTAGCTATATGGTACCTATTAACACACTGAGCTTAGCTTATTGTACATTTCAGTATTTTGCTCTGCTATCCACCTTTGTTTTGGTGGCCATGAGCGGTCATACTTTGAAACAAAAAAATAAAAAATATATATGTATATGTGTGTATATGTATGTATAAATAATATGCAATAAATAATATGTATGTACTGGGTGATCCAGATAAATGGACCCATAAAAAAAAGCCAAATATTCTTAATATTTAATTCCTTTCATAAAAACTATATATCATTCGAAAGAGTAGAGCTACAAGTTTATTATGAAATATTTATTTTTTAAAAATGACTCCTTTCAAATGTGCTCAATTAGTTGCCAAGCATTCCAGTGTTCTCGCTTGTAAGTTCTGCATCACTTTTGCAAGAGTGTGCGGTGGTATGGCCTGTATCTTATTTGTGATGGCTGCTTTCAATTCTTGCAAGGTTGTTGGGTTATTTCTGTAGACCCTACTCTTTAAATATCCCCAGAGATAATAATCTAAGGGAGAAAAATCCGGAGACCTTGCGGGCCATTCAATGTCTCCAAATCTGGTGATTAACTCGCCTGGAAACGTTTGACGCAAAACTGCCATGCAGTTCCTCATGGTATGGCAGGTAGCTCCGTCTTGTTGGAACCAGTGGTTTTCTAGACAAAGATCTCTTAATTTAGGAATAAGGAAATCGGTCAACATTTTTTCATAGCGATCACCATTTACAGTGACCGTGTTTCCGGTGGAATCCTTGAAAAAGTACGGCCCTATGATCTGAGATGCAGTAAGACCACACCAAACAGTTACACGCTGACTATGCAATGGGACTTCAGTAATATTCAATGGATTTTCTGTTGCCCAGAAACGACAATTTTGTTTGTTTACAGTTCCATTCAAGTGAAAATGGGCTTCGTCTGACATAATCAAAGTTGCTAGAAAATTGGTGGTGTCATTTACCTTCTGTTGGATCCATTGACAGAATTGTCGTCTTCGTGCAAAATCTCCATCGTTTAGTTGTTGCACTGTTTGAATTTTATATGGAAAGAGCATTAAATTTTGCTTGAATATATGGTGTGTTGTTCCATATCCAACTCCTAACAGCTGAGAAGCACGTCTGATGCTTATGTTAGGGTTATCCTGTACAATTTCATGAGTTCTGTTAATGATCTCGTCTATCCTTGCTGTGCGCACTCTTCCAGTTGGTTTTCTTTTTCCAATGCTGCCAGTTAGGGAAACATTTCTGACACACCGATGGATTACTTTCTTAGAAGGTGATTTTGACATCTGAAAATTTGTCTTGAAAGATCTTTGAGCTGAAACTACACTTCTTCCATGCTCATAATATTGCTCAGTTATGAAACGCAGCTGTTCCACAGTCCCATGCAGTCATCTTGAAGGGTTAGTTTTAACTAACACGTTTATTTTGTTTTGTATCTTATCTTGTCTTGTATTGTCAAAACCTATACAATCCTGTACAAACTTGTAACTATCCTCTTTCGAATGATGCGTATGATTTTATAAAAGGACTTATACTTTCAGAGTTACAGGGGTTTCTTTTGGGTCCCATTTCTCTGGATCACCCTTTATAAATAATATGTATGTATAAATAATATGCAATAATATAGCTTACATTCATGAATTATGTAGCTATATGGTACCTATTAACACACTGAGCTTAGCCTATTGTACATTTCAGTACTTTTTGTTGGGAGAAATGCTCCATCTGTTCTGGAGGAAAAGTGTATTGAATCTGTGTTCTCCCTTGTAGGTGAGCCAGAATTTCACCCAGGATATTTTCTCCTGGTACAGGACAAATGTCATCTTTAACTGGAAAGGTGTAAGCAGGAGCAATTCATGATGGATACAAGAATCTTATTACATAGTCTTCATATTGTGCATCATATTCCTCCACAAGCCCAAACCAGAGTTCATTGTCATAAATGCATCCAACATAGCATCCAACTTTTACTTTGTCAGGTGAGTTCTCTTCAAAAGTGTTGACAGTTTCATTTCTGATTCCTTGAATCCTCCTGAGCTCTCCTTTACCTTGGGAAACAGGGTACACCATTATTGTATCTGTAGACATGGGACAAAATCTGTGCAATTTTAAGGTTCCTACGATTGGTTTGATTGCAAGATGCAACTGAGACTCTAAGCTAAGTTCAACCTCTTTAATTTACAATGCTGAAACAAAAATAAAATTGATTGAAGACTTCAATTCTTTAGAGCAATATTGATACGGTACATGTCTTCAGCTGTCAAAATTTTATTTTCTAATAGGTCTTTGTAGACTTGCTTTAGCAGTTGCTCTCTTTACAGTGTCTCCAATTCCATCACATGCATATTTGCCATGTGATGTAAGAAAAAAATTCCACTTGGCATCAACTCCAAAATCATCTCTGTGATAGCAAAGATTTAAAAAATTAAATTTGTTTTTATACTGAGTTGCACATCCATCAGAAAAATAATGAATTTTTGTTAGATATTGGTGTTTTGTACAAAGAGTAGGTATCAGCCCTTTGAGGAAAGAATACACAGTGACAGCATTGTGTTTTAGGGAATCTGAAATAAAGCAATAACTCTCATGGTGAAGATTTCCAGACTGTTTCCAATAGAAAACAAATGGGCGTACTGTGCACTGTGAATTTTCCCAGTGGAAACCTTGAGCAGCATCCTGAACAATAAACAAATAATTCTCTGCAAAATCCCTCACCAAACAACAATCATCTAATGGTAAACTATCCTAAGGAAATTTTAAATACGGTATGGTACTCTGCTTGACATTTACTGATGAAATGATGCCTTGAAAGACTAGAAATCCTATTACTCCATGAATCTACAAAATCATTGATGTTTTCAACTGTTTCTATGATAGTGCAATAGTCTACTGTGACCTACTGTTTATAGTGAATCTCTGAGTCAGGCCAATTCTCTATTACATCTTATCCTTCTCGGAAAGCCTTCACACCCTGCTGCCATGGGCAATCTTGACATATATACATCATACATGCCTCATTGCTGATATCACAGACTGAAAGCCCCAAAAGTTTCTTGTAGTTCAGCCCTTTCACTCCCAAAGCCCCTAGCTGCAATGTAAGATTTTGATATGTACATACACAAACTGAATGCGTACCACTACTACAAGCGAGGACACACCACAGAGGACGCAGACTTGCAAAACTGCTAAACCCAATTTTGGGATTGTTTGAATCTTTGGTGAATTCTTCATAGAGTTCCCTCAAATTGCAAAGCAATAAACGCTTTTGCATTTTCACTTTTTCTCAATCATTCCTAATGACTTTGCAATCTTTAATTCCTGGAAATTGGTGACTACATTTGTCAGACTCAGAAATTTTTCACAATATTTTTTGTCTCATTTGAAATTACTTTACCCTTACTCATTGATGGTATTTCAGGAAGTATTCCATGTTGCTTAAGATGGTGGCTTTTCTTTATCATGTGGGTAGAGGTTTCAAAGAATGTTGAAGTTTTCTCTATTGTGAATGGTGACAGTGTCAGAATTTGCAGTTTTAGCTTAAATATAGTTGTTTGTTGTATTGTATTATCTTTGAGCTCCCTCATGAGACATTCACACCTAAAAAAGCACACCAAAGAATTAAGAAAATATATGATTGTATTATATACAGGGTGTTTCAGGAGGAAAGGTCAATACTTTGGGAGGTGATAGTATTGGTCATTCTGAGAAAAAAAGTTCATATGAATGTGTGTCTAATTCTGAATGGTTACGGAGATAGAGCTGTTTGAATCTACAAAAGCATTGTTAATGGTAATCAAGAAAGAGAAACCAATTACGGTACTGTTTCTAACAGTTAATGTTTAAACACTGGCATTTTGAATGGTATCAGATACAGAAATGACAAATTTGTTACAGTTTACAATACGTTTTCGAAAATCCTACCGTCAACCTCAATGCACTTTGCAACTCGTGTGCGAAGATCGCGTGTTGTTCGTCTGAGTTGATTTTGACATTCCTTTATGTGGGCAGCAGCATCCAAAATGCCCACGAGCAATTCGTCTCGTGTATCCACCTTTCTTTTGTAAACTTGACTTTTCATCCACCCCCACAAACAATAATTTAATGGAGATAGGTCTGGAGACCTTGGTGGTCATTGAATGGGACCACCATGGCTGATCCATTGACCAGGGAAAGTTTGATTTAGGTATTGCATCACCAAATGGGTAGAATGTGGAGGAGCTCCATCATGCTGAAAGTACATACCAGTGCGTGTAGCTAAAGGAACATCCTCCAATAGTCCTGGCAATTCATTTTGCAGAAATTTTAGGTAACTTTGTCCTGTAAGACGATTCTCTAAAGTAACAGGGCCAGTCAGCTGATCATTGATGATACTGCACCACACATTGGCAGAGAAGTGATATTGAAAATTTGTTTCCACAGTGGCATTTGGATTTTCATCTGACCACCAATGAGAGTTACGAGTGTTGTTGATACTGTCACAGGTGAAAGTAGCTTCATTGGTGAACAGTATTAATTGAAGCAATTGGCGATTAGCATTTACCCAATGACAAAATTCCAGTCGCATGGCAGCGTCTCCTGGTTGAAGGTGTTGTACACACTGTACATGACATGGATGCAAGCCTTCCTCACGTAATGTTCGCCATACTCTTGTGTGTAGTACACTGAGACGTGTAGAAATTCTTCATGAGCTAGTAGCAGGACTATGCTCTACCAACTGAAGAATGTTTTCCACTTCATCCACATCTTGTTGACCTTCACGTTCAGATGAAACATGAGCACTGGGAAGTGTACCAATCTCATACACTGTGTTGAAAACCCTGGTAAACACTTTGATCCAGAATTCTGCAGTTCAGAAACCATCGATGGTATTCTGCAACAGCAGCTGTTGCACTTCCATCACAAAAACCATAGACATACACCATATCTGCATATCTGGCATGTGTGAAGGTGTGTGGTATTCTTAACACTGCTTCAAACACCAAACAATGTCACTCACAACAGTCAGCTGTTGATTGGTTTATGTTACATGCTTACATTACAGCTTACATGGTTCAAGGTTATAGGGGAGGGAAAGGGGAGGAAGAGCTGCGCGGGCATCAGATTCAAACAGCTCTATCTCTGTAGCCATTCAGAATTAGACACATGTTCATATGAACTTTTTTTCTCACAATGACTGATACTATCACCTCCTGAAGTATTGACCTTTCCTCCTGAAACACCCTGTATACACAGTTGAAATGGAATCCATTAATAAAATTGGACGTCTGTATCCTTATGGTACCTAGGTAGCTATATATTCTAAGATACCTATTGAATTAATATAGGTATTATACATACCAGTACTACAATTGAACAATATAAAGGAATGTTTTGAGCAGGGTTTCGGAGCCGGTAAAAAAACTTCTGGCTCTGACTCCGGCTCCGAAGCAGAAATTTTTTATCTGTCTCCGGCTCTGGCTCTGGCTCCGGCTCCGGCTCTGGCTCTTTTATAGTAAATTCTGTTAATTATAAAATAAATATCTAGATTTATATAACTAATTGTCCAATTTAAAATATTGCACAAAAATATTTTATTATTAAATCACTTTAATACTCAAAATTTAAATTTCTTATGATTTTAAATTAGGTAAATATAATGATAGAATGAAGTTATTTAAATAACTAAAGGAAAATGATGAAAACTAAATGATATTAAATATTTATTAACAATGGTAGCTTATATAAATTAGAGAAACTTGCCTCCTAATTAGTTCAAAGTTCAAACTTAAGAATTCTCGTATGGAAAATAGTAACAATCAAACTTTCTGAGATAATATATGCATCTTTTTTTAAGTGTTGAAACTTGAAAGCTTCATGAAAGCCAACTTGGCTTGAAAAAGAGCTGAATATTTCAAAAAATTCAGTTTTTAAATTTTTAATAGGTTATATTATTTACTTAAAAAGAGATTTTCTTTTAGTCAAAAAGTTTTGTAATTTAATTAACAAAAGCAATTCAACTAAAAGTCAAAAGTTCAAACTACTAATACATATTATAAAAGAAAATTTACAAAATCATTTACCCTACGCTTATAAAATCAATACTACTCCTTGGATTAACAAATGAAAACTAATGCAAATTTTTTTTTATTCTAGCTAAGGTATAATCAAACTAATTTTAAACATAAAATCAAGATATTCTTCTTGTAAATCTGTTTCCTTAAAATAATTGAAAATGAAAATTACTAAGTTTATTTATAATTTTTTTTTTTAAAACAAGATGGCCTCAATTATATTTTTTTTAAGTGTAACCTTAAATCAGACTTTATCTTTAAAGTTCAAACTACATATTAAAAAATTAAAAAGTTTGCAAATTCAATGATACATTTACAGTATCATAAATCATAATACTCCTTGTATTAAAAAATGAAAGCAAAATAATAACTTTTGCAGAAATTTTTACTAATGTAGCTAAGGTAGGAAACTAATTTTTAAACATAAAATCAAGATATTCTCCTTATAAATCTGTTTCCATAAAAAAAATTATGAATTAAAATTATTTATCTAAGTTTACTTATAAACATTTGTTCTTAAAAATAACATAGCCTCAACAATATCTTCTTTCATACGTGCCCTTAAATCAGATTTTAAAATTTTCAGTGCTGAAAATAGCCGTTCAACACTGACTTGTGTTGAAGGCATAGCTACTAGAAGATTTGCAACATCTCTTATAACTTTAGGATACCTTTCTGTTACTTGTTCAAAAGACAATTTTGACGAACGGTCAAATTTTTCAATCTCAGGAAAAGATTCCTCAACTTGCAATTTGAGGGTACACATTGGACTGAGAGGTGGTATTAGTTCACTTTCTAAACGAGGACGTTTTGATTTCTTACCATGTTGAATATCAATAATTTTTTCAAAATCAAACTCGCTGACATCAGAAGTGGTGGAAGGAGATGATGAATTTGATGATGATGCAATAATCTCGGTTCCACATTCCTCTCTTAATAGAGAGACTTTATTTGAAAGGTCTAGGTTACTTTTCATTCTGATTGCTATATTGCATAGGGCATCCTTGGCTTTAACTACCTGTTCAGATGTTAATAAGCATCTATATCTAGGATCTATATAAACAGCAGCAAGCAATACTTCATTATCAAGTAAAATATTTTCTCTCCTTTCCATGGAACTTTTAATGTCATCAGCTATGGTGCCTTCTATCTTGGAAAGAAAATACATCAAAGATTTCCACTCTTTCAAAAATTGACCGGGAGTCAAATCTTCACTTTGAATTTTTTTTGTTACTATATATGGCTGGTACAGTACTCTTTCCAATCTTCTTGCTTGTTCCCACATTATTTCTGAAAGATTCACATTTGAATTTGCCATGTCCAAGAGTACAGGTTTTAATTCTAATAAGCGCTCTATCATTAAATAAGTGCTGCCCCATCGAGTAGGTTGATCTAAAATAGCAACCTTGCCTGCACGTCTTTTAATTATTTCTTCCACTTTTGGGTTTCTTGCTGCTACTACAACCTGTCTCAACTTACCTATGAGAGAGGTAGCATGTTTATCTCTCAATCCATCGCAAATAGCAAGTTGCAAGGTATGTGCACCACAACGCATGTGGTTGATTCTGGAGAAGTGTGAAATTTCAGATACAATACTGTCAATTTCTTCTACACAAGATGCCACTTCCTGAGTGTCTGTTGAATCATCATCATGTTCACCAAATGTTTGTATATCATCTTCTGAAGTTGCCTCTTGATTATATCATTCAACTTCTCAACAGTTTTAATCATATTTGATGCATTATCACTGACAATGCAGAGCACAAATTCTTTCGGTATGCCGTACTCTTCCAGAGTTCTCATAATTAGATCATGCAGGTAGTCACTAGCTTGCTGAGCATGTGTATCTTTTACTGCTATAGTGCGGGTGAGGATTTTATTATCATCATCAATAAATCGGACATTGATGGCAAAATAATGTGTCCGTATTCGTGTGCAACCATCAACTTTTAAATATATGAAGCGCCCTTTTAATTGCTCTTTGACAGCAAATTTTTCTTCTTTTGATTTTTCTATCACTAAATGACGGATATTGTCTTTATCTAAACTAATCTTGAATTTCTGAGCCATTTCTTCTAGTAGACTGCGCATAGCTGGCTTTTCAAACATAGATAGAGGCATAGAATCTTTAACAACTAACTCAATTATGCTATTTTAAAAATTATCTGTAGTCATTGAGATAGTGACTTTTTGAGACATCAAAAATTTAGTAATGTTTTGCTGGTTTGCTTTAGTTTTTGAACTGGCAGAAGTACTGGGTCTTGAAAGCTCAAGCATTTGCTTCTTTTCTTCCATCATTTTTGATATTTCAGGATGTAATCGACTCAAGTGTCTTTTCAAGTTATATACTCTTGAGGAGACATCAGGCTTTTTGCTTTGAGGCTTGGTAATTTTAGTTCCACACGTTGAAATATTTCCTGAAGCATCAGAAACTTCACAAATACAAACATAGTGTTTCTTATCTGAACTTTCAGTAAAATACTTGAATATATCAGACTTCTTTATTGAATCTCTATCCATTATGAAGGGTCATAGACTGATAATTATAATTAAAGAATCAAGATACTTGACCTAAAAATAAAAATAGTTCAATCCAAGTCAGAAGGACCAACCTTACTAGGTATGTATCTAGGTAGTTACCTACTTAGATAAATAGTTAGTACCTACCTACCTAAGGTCTCAACCGCCATAAAAATTTTTTTACCTATATAATTAAGTGTTGTTAAGACAAATCTTCCCAAATATTTAATGGTTAAAAAATGGAAATTTGCAGATTATTCCTGCAACTCCCACACCTCCATAAAATCCAAGAATCCTATGGTACCATTTTTCGTAATATATTACAAGAATTATAATTTGCAACTAAACCTATATTTAACAAATAACAATTTAGGTAGCAATATAACCCCCGGAGCCAGACCATGGAGCCGTATTTTCAAGGTTTCTGGCTCCAGCTCCGGCTCCAGGTAAGCAAAATTCACTGGCTCCACTGACTCCGGCTCCGGCTCCAGGTAAGCAAAATTCACTGGCTCCACCGACTCCGGCTCCGACTCCGGCTCCGAAACCCTGGTTTTGAGTGAGAAAAAGTGACACTACATACTGATCTAAACAAATACAGTAGGTACTCACTTCTGTAGAGCATGATGTTCCTTTTCACAGTGGTGCTGTTTCTTTGATGTGCTAGCTTCTGGTATTCAATACCATATGCAGACTCTAAACTTCTCTTGATTTTGTCTGTTGTCTTGTTCAGTTTTGAAGTTCCTTTTCTTTCTTTTTGATGAGATGTCAATCCAGCTAAACAAAAACACAGGTTACTATGGGCATTACCTATATACAATTACAAACTGTACATATACAGGGGGTCCTCATTATCTGAGTCCCTGCATTTATGTGGCCAAATAATTGTAGAACCATATGGATAAATTCCCTGCACTAAACTGCTGCCAGTGCTGAAACCTTCTGTGGTTTTCTGGTGTTTTCATTCTGATTTTGTTGATTTTTTGCACTATTGTTGCTGTTTAACATACTTTATTAACATATTTTATGAGATAAGGTACATAAAAGGGTTTAAAAAGTGTATTTTACAAATATTTTAACAATTTTGAGTCATTTATTGTGTTAAGGTCCCAATTAAACCTTATCATTATTTCTTATGGGTTTTAGGTCCCTGCTTTAAGTGGATTCACTTAAAGTGGTGATTTCTTGGTCCCCATTATCTTCAGATAATGAGGACCCACTGTATTATATAATGTTGAATTGTTTTTAAAGATATTTAATATATATATATATACAGGAATACCCCGCTTTACGATGCTTCGTTTTACGAAACCCCGGGTTTACGAAATTGTATTTGCGCTAAATAAAAAATTAAATGAAGAAATATAAGAGACAAAAATAAAATGTGTACGTCGCGCATACCACAATCTAATATTCTGCATTACAACAGTGCTTAGTTAGCTCGATTTTAAGACAAAAATAATATGCTTACATCGCGCATACCATACTGTACTGTACTCTATTACGTATTCTGCATTACAGTGGTGCCAAGTTAGCTCGCTTTTAGCTCACTTTGCACTGTGGCAACGCAGCTGTTGCCAGTTTATATGTGCGCTTTGACAAGAGAGTTTGTGCTTTATTCACTCGCGCGCACGCTAAGTGTTTCACTGATATTCTTTTCGTACATTGCAATTACAGTACCCATCATCAATTATGCCAAAACGAAAGAGTGATAGTAAAGACTGTGACGTTAATCAGAAGAAACGAATCCAAAAGCATGTCTACTGACGCATCTATTAATGAAAACTAAATTTGCATATGTAATGTTTTGTACTATTTCTTTGTTCATTGCTTACATTTTTATTATATTTCTTTGTTCATTACTTTCGTTTGTATTATTTCTTTGTTCATTGCTTTCATTTCTATGTTAATAAACATTTTTTTCTGCAAAATTTGCTGTTTTATAACCTTTTTTTTTCGATTTTTTAAGAAAAAAACGTAACCCAAAATATAACATTATATGTATGGGAAATAATGCTCTGCTTTACGAACACCTGCTTTACGAACGGGCGCTAGGAACGGAATAATTCGTAAAGTGGGGTATTTCTGTATATATATACCGTATATATATATATTATCAGCAAAGAACCACAGGGAAAAGGAAACATGAAGTCTGAGCACTTTCGTGATATATTCACATCTTCAGGGACAAGAAAGAAATATTTCTTTCTTGTCCCTGAAGATGTGAATATATCACAAAAGCGCTCAGACTTCGTGTTTCCTTTTCCTTTTCCCTATAGTTCTTTGCTTTTTAAAAAGATCACATGTTGCTTTGTGATTGCTTTGTATATATATATACATACAGTGGACCCCCGCAGTACATTGCATTCACACTGCGTTATTTCGTATTGCGTTGCAGCTCCCATAGAGCATAATGTATTCACATTGTGTCAAAAATTTGCAGTGCGTTGTTGTTCCTAACACATTTTGAACCCACGTTATGTGGCAACCATGGTCAGTTTATTATTGTATGCTGTAGTGGGTGGACGCTCTGTGATTTCATTTAGAAATTATCTATTTAATATAGTTTATATTTTAATAAATATAACTATCTATAGCTAAATAAAATAAAAATAAAAATACAAAATTAGCATTTACCTTAAGCCTCCAGCTTAAGGTAAATGGTAATTTTGTTTTTATTTTAATTTTATGTAGCTGTTATAATTATGTGATATTAATATGCTTTTAATTTACTATTTTGTGCATTATTTATAATTTTTATGTGTTTTAACCATAGAAAACACTGATTTTTACCCAGAAAGTCGTAGTTCCAAGGTTGTGGAACGAATTAGGCTAAATACATGTATTTTAGGGTTTGTGTTGCGTTATTTTCACATAACATTGGTGATATATATATATATATATATATATATATATATATATATATATATATATACATATATATATATATATATATATATATATATATATATATAATATATATATACATACATATATATATACAGGGCGTCCCAAAAAAATGTATACACACTTTAAATAATTATAAAGGCAGTGTTTATTAAAATACATTTCATTTTCAAAATGTAATAGAATCTACAGACATTATTTAATTGTTTTGTCAATGCCTGTTTTCAAACTGACATCCATTCTGGTCCAGGCACTGCTGATAACGCGAAGCAATGGAATTGCAAACATCACGAAACATTTCGTTTGGTATTTGTGTGCATTCTCGTTCAATGGCTGCTCTCAATTCAGCGACTGTTGCAGGTTTTATAGTGTAGACTTTGTCTTTTAAGTATCCCCATAAAAAAAAGTCTAGTGGTGTGAGGTCTGGTGAACGCGGAGGGTATTCTACGAAACCCCTTCGTCCAATCCACATCCACATCGTGCCAAGTACCACTCGCAATACTCCACTCTTCGGTCTGGATCATCTTCATTAATAGCATGGACTAATCTTGGAATGTAACTTTTCCATTGACAGCGCTTCAAAATGCGTTGGACAGCCGATTCTGAAATTCCTACCTCACGACTCGCTTGCCGCACAGATTTTCTTGGACTTTGGTGATACATTTCCAGTACTCTTTCTTGCTTTGTGGGGCTTGTCGATGTCCGTGGTCTTCCGGAACGCTTCTTGTGGACATTCTGAACAGTTCCATCGGCTTCAAACTTATCTCTAATTCGAGTGATGGTAAGTCGCGTTGGTGGATCTGTTTGAAACTCCCTCCTAAACTGTCTTTGCACTTCAACTGCGTTTTCACACTTCCAGTAGCATTTTAGAATGACTTTCCTTTGTTCAAAGCTTAGTCTGACAGCCATTATTAATTCTAATGGGTTTAACTTGGAAAGAAAGAAACATCAATTGAGCTATCAGCTGTTAAAGTGTGTATACATTTTTTTGGGATGCCCTGTATATATACAGTATATATATATATACAGTGGACCCCCGATTTGAGTACGTAATCCGTTCCAGCATGGCGTACTCAATTCGAAATGTACTCAAATTTAACTTAATAACCTATGGGAATTAATTCATTCATTCCAAAACCCAAAAATTTCACCCCCACCCCTACTTTTTCTATAGAAATTGGCCTACAAAATTTAGTAATTGTATTAAAAATAGACAGAATAGAATACAAAATACATACCATACAATATAGACAAAATAGAATAATCCTGTAGGAGTCTTGCTTGATGTGCTGGAAGTTCCAGATGAGGAATGGAGGGGAGGAATTATTGCTTGGAGGGAGTCTCCTTCCATGATGATGTCTGGTAACTCATCAGGGCTAGGCGTTCTTAGGCCCACAGCCAATGACATGGAAGAGGTAGAGGGTTGGGGACTTGAGGACTTGAAATAAGCATCAATTTTCTGTTGCTTCTGCCTGTTTGCTATGAATGACTTAAAGTAGCTCATGACCTTGTCCTCAAACAAGCCGGCTGGCGTACTGAAATCGAGTTTTCTACTCAAGTTGAGTCAATAGGAGCCTATGGACGAGCGTACTCAAATCGAAAATACTCAAATTGATGCGTACTCAAATCGGGGGTCCACTGTATATATACGCCTCGGTGGTGTAGTGGTTAGCGTCACTGACTATGAATCCATCGACCCCGGGTTCAAGACCCGATGGCAGCTGGCACGCAGCAAAACCCAGCTCTGTTCATCCTTCCACACAAAGAAAGTGGTTGGTAGATAAATGGGTACCCTAGGTGGCCTAGTGGTTAAGACGCTGGGCTGCTGATGAGGCATGGTTCGGATGTCACGTTAAACTGTAGGTCTAAGGTGGGGTGAAAAGCTTTACCTTCATCAGAAAGAACAATTCGGGTGGAAGCTAACCAAAGGTTATATTAGGGTGGAGTAAAAATATTAAACCATCTTGCCTCACTCATGATTTGATGTATTTGACCCTCTAGAAGTTCTAAAAAGATATTTTCATTTTAGGACCCTCCACCTGCTGCATTTTTGCCAAAAACAAAATGGTAGAAAGTCATATTTCGAAAGACCCCTAGTATAATATCCATCAGTTTTTGAGAGAAGATATCATGTTAGGCCTATATTGTGCATTATTTGGTTATAACTATGATAATGAGTAAATATATTCACACAACACAAGTGATACTAATCACCAACTACTTAAGAACACACAGATGCTTATCTAAACATCAGTCTTACTCGAGGTCAATGACATCTTGCATATGGCTGATAAGGGATGGGGGTGGGAGCCACATGCTGCATATTGTAGCATGGGTAGCTACAAAGACTATTAAGTAAAATATGTTTACATTTTTGTTTTAGAGCTTATATATAATTTGTTTTAACTAATTCCATGTTTTGTAATTTTTCAGATTTTCATAATGTGATATTTCTGTAGAAATTTAACCTCAGATCTAAATATGGCAAAATCCCTACTAACTAGACAGTTGGTGAAGCAACATTTTCTGTTCTGAATTCCAAGTGAATTGCCACATAATGTCTTACCCTCTAATATGCAGGTTGGGAGATATTTTCTTCGACTGAAGGAAGGCTCATCTGCAAAATTGACAAATAATGATATTCTCAAAACGATAGCAGAAGCATTGGTTGAAGTGTGGAAACGTTCGTCAATACCCTCAATGAGTAAAAAATCCATAATTACGAAGCTGAAACGCTTTACTGACAAGGTTAAGCAACTCAATTGATCCAAAAGTAGTGCGAAGCTTATTGAATTGTTCAAAAAATCATTGATAGAACTCCATGACATTTGTGCCTGTAAATGCAACTTCATTTCACACCAAGATTTTGGCTGCCAAAAAAGTGAATGTAAAGAAAAACATATTTGTGTTTGTCCAAAAGAATCAAGAATACTCAAAGAACTGGAATTCCTTGAGGATCAGAGGACTAGATGCAAAATATGGTGATTGGAGATGTGGATGTTACCCTTTCAAGATCTGTAACAAAAAGAAATGCAAGAAAGTTGAAGAAGCAACAAGGAAGTAAGTGAAGAAAAATAATCATGCATGAAGAATTTGAAAAAGTAGTCATTGATGATGTGCTTTCACCTGATACTAATACTGATCTCTAGTACTGAAGAAAGTTCAACAACTGAGTCTGAATATGAATGTTCCAACATTCAAATGAGAGCCCCTTTACCCACTCTTGCCATGGAAGCTGACAGATGTGGTGTTTCAAATAGGGCTGCATTGGCCATTGCTTCAGCTACTTTGGTGGATTTGGGTATCATTAATGAAAAAGACAGTGACTTTTTTATTGATCAAAGTAAGGTGAGAAGAGAGAGAGAGATTGAGAAAAACATTACATGTTGAAGCTGCACAAAGTTATGGTGATGTTAAAGCTTTATATTTTGATGGGAGAAAAGACAAGACATTGGTAAAGACAAAGAAAGATGGTAAATGGTACCAGGATATAATTGTTGAAGAACATTATGTACTATTGAGTGAGCCTGGTAGAGAAACCTTAACCATTTGAGCCCTAAATCTGGAAAAGCAAGTGATGTATCTGAATCGTTATTCATTTACTTGAATGAAGTGACAGTAGACCAGAATCTCCAGTTGATAGGGTATGACAGTACGAATGTCAACACTGGGTCTAAAGGTGGCATAATCCATTTCATCGAGCAGAAGCTGAACTGACCATTGCAATGGAGCATTTGTATGTTACATACAAATAAACTTCCCTTAAGGCATCTGTTTGAGCAGTATGACAGGAAAACAACTGGGCCAAGATCATTCAGTGGATCTATTGGTAATGCTCTTAAGACTTGCCATGAGATCCCTGTAGTAAAGTTCTCCCCAATTATGGATGGGGCTGATAGCATACCAGTTCTTACAGATGAGCTCATAGAAGATTTAAGTAATGATCAAATAATAATATTTGAGATGAGTGGGTTTTATATCGCATTCAAATGTAAATGATTTATGGCATCCAACCAAGTGAGACCAGATACAATTTTATTTCAATACAATGTATGCACAATGGTGTTTTTTAAGTATAGTTTTGCATTATAAAGCATTTTTCTTCAATTATTTTTTGACAACTGGCTGATGGCCATTTTGCTTTTATGTAAAAAAGTGAGAGATGGTTTGAGTTACAAACATTAAAAGACTGAATACATCATTTTTATGTTCTAATACACCAAAAAACAAGTGAGGCAAATAAATTTGAAATAGAAAGTTGTTTCACTCTGCCCTAATATATATAAGGCAGCTACATGTATATACATCAGATATGCCTATAATATAACAGCCTATAGAGTTCTACCTACTATTTAGAAGTATCTACCCATATCTTATCTGCTTAAGGTTGCACTTACATGTTTTTATTGGACTTTCATCCAAGTAAAGGAGTATAGTGTCTTGAAGTACATCTTTATACATAGTAACAGATATATCATCATGCTTGATGCCAGCAATTTCTTTTGGATTAGAGATGTTTGTGGTTGAAGAGTTGCTGGAATTCTCACTGGTTTCTGCAGACATATCTTGTTTTTCTATTTCTTGAAGAACACCTGGTTTCTTTGATATTAATTTGAAACAATTATAGCAGAGCATTTGATTTTTATTCAATAACCCATGGCTTTTATAAATTAAAGCAGCATTAACACACCTTAGGCAAATGAAAATTCTTTTCTTGTGTTTTTCAGGGGATCACAAAAAAATTTCATATTCTGAGGCATTTTCAAAAGTTATATCTGATACATGTTATGCTCACTCCAAAAGAAGACACAAATTAATAGGTACAGACATTGGAGTCATGTAATATATATAGAATCTGTATTATTCATGTATCTTGTCTACAAAGTTACCATACATATATAAATGGGCCAAATCTTGTATTACTAATTGTTATTTGTTGTTCTTATATATCATTAAACTATATATTACTATAAGACTAAATCCTAATACACAGGTAGCATGTAGCTATTCAAGCAGTCTCAAACTGAATTCTCTATTTAAAAAAAAAAGCAATAGGCTTCAGGTCAAGAACTGTGGAACAATTTCAGATGATGTTGATTGGAAAACAAGGAAGTTGGCATTACTCAAATTGCGTTTTATTTAAAATGTTGCATACACAAACTTTTCTAAACTTATAATAATAGAGCAATGATGGGAGCAACATTTTTGACATTTACAACTACTACTGAAATTCAGTATCTAAGAGGTCAAAATATGACCTTTATAAATCATTTCGATATAATTTTTGTTTTTCAACCTACATCAAAATAGATGGTATTTTTGGAATGTATAGATCATGCTCATTCTAAATATATATACAGTATACATATATAAGCCCAGGACCAAAAGGAGGCCAGCTATAATGATTGAATATAGTGAGGTCAGCTGATGACCACAAAAATGACCTTGGCCATAACTCATGACCTATTGGTTGGATTGAGCTAATATTTGAAAATTCTTGTTCTTTACCCAAAGCCAACCCCTGGACCAAATTTCAGCAAAATTGAATAGGTGATGGTGTTCATCACTGGTTGATCTGTCATGGAATCCCCCAAGGTATATGTTAGGAGGGCTATTTTAATTAAAATAATAGTCTGTGAAGTACATTCAATTCTCTCTCGGTAAATTTCAGTTCTGGTTGCATTGGTATGTGACAAATTAATTATTAATCTGACATATTACAAATTTGACACATGACAAAACATGAATTTTCATATGTGACCAAATGTGACAATCAAGTTGAGAGGGCCTGGTAACACTATTTATATAAAATAGCTACCTTTTAGAGGCTTGGATTTTTTAATTTTTGTTTTACCTCAGATTAAGTAGTATGGATACTGAAAATAAAGATAAAACAGAAGATAACTCATCTACAGTGCCAAATTGCCTTCCATTACCTCTTTCAGATGAAGTTTTAAGGGACATTGTACCAAGTGCTAAGGATTATGCTTTATTAAATGGTAAGGCTGATCAATTACACATCTAGGATAAACTTTCTGTAGGCTGCTAATAGGCTAATTTAGTTTTTAAATATTACAGATAAGATAGGCCTGACTAACTCGTTTGCTTGTAACCTTCAGATTGGAATTTATGGCAGTCTTTCTCAGGAATTTAAATTAAAAATTTATACCCAAATCCTAAACAGTACACTGAATTGTAATTGCTCTGAAACTCATAAAGGAATTGTTACTGTGAACTATGTAGGTAAAGTGTCATACAGTGCACATAATGCTCTAATACTTAAAAGTAATGTTAAGAAGTTAACCAAAATTTAAATACCATACTGTAAACCACACACTATTAGTGTTAGTGCTAATATAAGTCATCAGCAAAATGTCCACAGAACTTGTATTTGGTTCCAGAAAATGCAGATTGTAGTAACAAAGAAGAGAGTTGTTTAGGATAGCTACTGGTGAGGGAAAATAAAAATTAATTAGTTGATTGTTCCATATCTACTTATGATAAGCCAATTAGGGAAAATATATAGATATAGTTGTGTAAGTTAACGATAGAGAACTTCATATGATCTATATAATTCTGATGAGTTTTGAATAACTTCACTAAATGGTGAAGGTCAAATATCTCCCCTTAAAAATTGTGATGTGATGGGATGTGTGCTATTCTTCCAAGATATCACCTCTCATATTTTTTAATATCACAACAGCCATTTGAATACCAGAATTCTGTTTTCATTCTAAAGAAGCCACTAATATTGTATGGGAAGAAATGCTATGTCAGTGGTTCCCAATTTGTGGGTCACAGGCAACATGTTGCTTATTGAGCTGTTTCAAGTGGTTCATGAGAGCTCAGTAATGATAAATAAGTGCAAAATATTTAATAAAATCTTAATTTTGTGCCAAAAATCATCTGAACAACTGTGTGAGAATTGTGGTGACTCAATACACTCTGGAGTTTCAGAAGTTGGTGGATAATATGCAGTATGAGGTTTGCCATTAAAGGTAGACCTACTTATGGGTTTAGGTATTTGATAGACATTGGTATTTCAAAATATTGTACCTATTAAGTTTTGGGGACACCAGTGTTTTAGATCTCTGATTAGTTGAAAGTTGGTCATGCAGGAAATAATAACCTAGAATGACCACCTAACTCAGTGTAATCTAACTAGAAGTGTAAGTCACCTTGAATGGTTCAAAGTATGAAGTGGGTGGATCATTGAAATTTAGTGGCCCCATAACTTAATATCCTAAAATATTGATGTGGCTCACTACCTATTTTGAACTTGTAAAGAGTCTTGTAGGTTAAGAAAGGTGGGGGACTACTGCTCTATACAGTATACAAATAGGAACCATTGTCTTACTTCGGATGCATCAGGGAGGCATATAAAGAGTTAGCAAGATGATCCATACCATCACCATAGGAATGGATACACCAGATATGGTAATACTCACGAAAGATTCAAAGTCTAGACATATCTTTCCTTTTGGTCACATTCAGTGTTTCTATATTAATTCTTTATCAGAGATCATATTCAGATTTAATGGATGAGACATGTGAAATAGGACTAACAGATGGTGACCTTATGCATTTTGTTTTAAAATAATAATAATATACACTACATATATCTGATCACTCACTGAAATAAGGAGCTCCAAATGGTTTTGTTTTTCAATTAGAATTGCAGAAATTTTAAAAAGGAAAAGATGTTAACTCTGTATTTGCAGTACAGAATAATACTCTATTGCATTGTTGAAACAAGGTGGCTTTCTCATGGATCACTCTGATTTGCTTTTATTTACAGAATTTTATGGAGTTAGTTTGAAACTCCATTTTTTAATGACCTGAAATATTGGGAGTGGAAAAGTAATCATCCCTTCACTTCCCAAAATTTTTTTTGTATTTATCATCAGTTTGTATGTAAGCTAAGTACTGTAAATTAGGTAGTTAGCTGCATTATACATTGACACTTAGAATATTAATTGCTTCTCAATTTTTAGTACAGTATATAATTGTTTTATATGTTATCAATGTAGTGTGGTACTGCTTTCATACTAATTTCTCTAGAATCAGCGAACTCAGTACCCTAATGAAATGTTGCTTCAAATTAAATGTATAAATTTACTGGTTACAAACATTAGATTTCTGAACTTGTTGGTTCAGAAGAATTCATTCAGAAGGTGTGGTTTTCACAAGGAGGGACTCTGAACCTCAGTTACCCCTTAAATTCATAATTTCATGGGAGTAAGATGAAATTAAAAAATAGAGAAAATTGAAGACATGAAAATCGGCAAATCCCACCAATGTCTTCATTTTTCTCACTTATACATTTATCAATTTTGATACATTCAGACATTTCTAAAAGTTGAGGCTATTCCATAATACCTAGGCTTTTGTCATATTACATAAGTTTAATAAGTCAGATTAAAATACTTTTGCATAATTTTTAAATGTATAAGAACTAAAGTATCTTCCTTTTTGTCCTCTAACAAAAGTTGGAGTGAACTGTTATAACATTCCTCTCACCATTTATGAAGAATAGTCCTACCTTTAGTTACTGCAAAGGTACCATTCTAATAATTGCATATTTAGAGAACTATTATGGTTTGTCATCATTGTAAAAATTTTTTTAAACTGAAGATATTCTTTTTTTTGCAATTTAACCCTTTGTGTGTGTAATCAAAGGGTTAAGAAACAATGCATGCACTGTGAGTTAGTGTTATTAACTTAAAAAAATGCTAGCTTGTAATAATAATAATAAAATTTAAATTTTTTGATGGATAATTATCTATCAAAAAATGAAAATTTTATGATGCTGTGGGGTAAATCCGCTTTTTGAACTCGGCAGTAATGAATATTCAGGTGGATATATCCGCTTTTCGCAATCAAAGAGTTTAGCAAAAAATTTGGTTAATTTTTTCCCTCCTCATTTCTCAAGTTTAAGTTTTAGGATCAGGTTGTTTATTACATAAGGCCTATTTAATTCTGAAAGCTTTTTTATAATGTTGTAATTGTAATACTATCATATCTCTTTTAACGGACAAGATATATACTATGTTCTTGAGGCTTGTCTACTAAGCAAAAAAATCTGTTAATAGAGGTCATAACATGGTGCTTATGGAGATGGGTTCTTGCTTAATAGCAAAATCAGTCAAAATGCTAAATAAATGCCTTCAAATACTATTATTTTCTTACAGAATGACTAAATAATGATTAAATATGCCAAAATAGGTCTTAAACATTAGAAAAAAGTTGGTTACTTAGAAATACATATGTGATTTTTCCACTGCCATCTCTGTACAAAAAGTAAACATTAAATGGCAAGCAAACAGCTCCAGTGCAATGATAATAAAACAATAAAAATGGCTGCCACGATCAGTATAGGTGACAATGCTTAACTTTATACACTCGAATAAAGACTTTGTTAACATCAATAATAAATTAAACTAAATTTAATAACACTCACCAGTTAATTTTTTTGGAGCTTGCTGTGTGGTTTACCACTGTTGCCTCGTTCCTACTGCTCATCTACTCCTCTTTCCTGGCAGCGGTGGAAGATGAGAGACAGCAGTTACTCCTGGGAAGATGGCCCAGCCTCCTTCTTTACGAAGAAGGCATCAAGGGTTGACTGACTTGCCTTCTGTTTCTTCTCACGAGGCATCTCCTTAAATGAATTTGCCCCCTATATACATTTTGAGATGATTGCTGATTAGCTTTGAGGATGTAAACAACAAAGATGGCAGCAGTTGGTTCTTTTTCACTAATGTTTGATTGAGTTTTTTCTTGAATGTTACTATACATTACTTACTATTATACAGTATTTATTAAATGAATATTTTTTCATGTCTGTTAAATGAAAATCCATTGGCCAAGGCTTCATTAAAAGAGGTATGATAGTGTCTGTGTTTGGTTAGTGAACCCACCTTGACAGCCTTCTAGTTTATTTTTAAAATAAAATTGATGAGAATTCAGTGTCTGAATTCGTAAGTACATTCTATAGCTACTTTATATTTGTAGTTTTCTTTACAATAGGGCTTGGTGATAATTGCTGATATTGTGATAATTGATTGCTGTGGAAAAAGTTGGTGATAATTGCTGCTATTTTTTGGAAAATGATAATTGTCATAGACAAGTTTTTAACAAGTTTTTTATGTAAAATTTTATAATTTTTGACAAATTCAGTAGTGAAACTGTGATAATGTTTTTCTGTTAATATCAAAGTGAAAACAATGCTGATTGTTGTATGCTCCTATATTCTGTGATTGAATGATGTGAATAGGGCTGCAAGTATGTTAAATTGTTTGTATTGATTGACAAAGGAAGTAGGGAAAAGAATGACACTGGCACTTTCAAAGGTAAGGATTGTATTTTCATCATTCATACATTTTCAAAGGTAAGGAAAGGATTGTATCAAGTGATAAACATGCAATGCAACTACATTTCACAATGTTCCAGTCCACAGTTCCAGCTCCAACTGCTTACTGCTGCTGCTGAGCAATGACTTCATAATTAGCATTCAGGAAATCAACATCTCCACTGTTGTGGCCTTGAGGCAGCTCCTAATGTTGGAGGTGATCAGCCCTGTCTTGCTGAACATCCTCTATGATGGCAGTAATGTTGCTGTGATGGCAATTAGCTTCTTGGCAACTCTGCTGAGTAGCGTGTACTTAAGGCTGCTCCTCCTTCCACCAGGAGAGTGGACTGGCCCCAAAGAAGCACCTTGTCCACCTTGTAGGTGCTGATCTCAGCTGTGACACAGATCATGATCTCTGTCTCTGCATCATCATCATCAGCACCACCACTGCTGCTGGACTCAACTGACTGGTCCAGCACCTCCTGCATCATTGCCATTAGGTGATGGGACTTAGGATGCTTAGCAGGTGGCTCTTCATCTCTGCCTTCATCAGAGGACACCACTCATGGGTTGCTGCTGGTGACAGAGGAGGAAGTGGTAGGGGCAGTTGACTTGGTTTGATGGTCAGCCTTTGGCATCTTGATGATCGGACACTTCAAGTCATCAAATGTTTTGTCCCTCTCTTCATGGCTGACCATCTTCAAGCACTTGCACTGGGGTCCACTACTACACACAGGTCATGCAACTGGTGTGACATCTTGTTCTTCTCCACACCCAGCTTAGCATCCATCCATTAGATCCTGAGTTATGACCTTTCAAAATCACAAGGTTACGCTGCTGACCCCAAATTTGGGGGGATCATTACTCCCAAACTATTTGACCCAAGTGGCTAAAATTTGGTCACGCTTCATTACTCATCATACCCAACTACCACACCAAAAATCATTAAAATCAGTGAGATGACCTGACATAAGGTGTGTACACTTGACATGGAATGCCTCCTCCCTGGAGTACTTCCGTGGTCGATTGGTGTCTACAATCTCCTCCTATAACTCCTGCTGGGGTTGGCTCTTGGACTGCAGCCAGTTCAGTGGCACTGACTTGACACAGGATGTCCCACGAGTTCATTGAAAGTGTCCAGGACTCTTGCGATGACCTTCCCCATCTTGGACTCCACACTCAGAGGTTTACATGCTATGCAGAGGTTCACCATCTCCCAGTCTTGCATGATTCTGTGCCACATGAATCCTTGATATGCCTCCTTGTGCACAGACCATGTGTCAGTATTTACATGGTGATATTCTGTGTGTCTGATGATGGCCTTGATGATGTCTTTTCCACACACAAAGTCATCTTGCATTTGGCTGCTGTAGTACTTGGTTGAGTGCATGGTGTATCGAGGGTCCATCACATTCAGAAGTCGCCTCATATCAGGTATCTCAGGGAAACACAGCAGTAGGTTCGCCTCTGTAATCACATGCTGTACCAGCATGTCTCATTCCTTTTGGAGTGGCCCACCTGAAAAAGATGAAAAATACATGAAAAAGGTGAGTGTTAAAAAAGTAGAGTAAAAAATAAAAAAATATGCTCTAATCATCATTTTTTAAACCTATTACAGAATGTGGATCTAAGGTTTGTGCAAGTAAAAGAGAAAAAACTACTGTGACATTTAGTTAATGGTCTGTTGTTTTGTTATTACCTTTTGTGTATTTCTCCACCTTTGTTGCTGATGATGATGAACTGACATTTCAAGATTGATGGTGAAACAGATTTCTTCTGCTCAGCAAGCATTTCACAGTACTCCTTCTCATGGTGTTCATGCAAGTGACTGATAAGATTCATAGTATTGGCATCTTTGCAGCTAACTTCCTTCTTGCATGATTCAACAATGCAGACAGCAGCATGCTCCTTAGTTTTGTCAACAGTTTTGCCATCTTGGCTGTAAACATTGAAATATGTTGAAACTTCACTTTTGGTTTTGTTTTTTTAATCAGTTTCATAGAATCAGCCATGATTATTATTCATTCATTTCACAAGCAAATCTTCAGCAAGAATTCAGATTCTGAAAATAAAAGAGACAAGGGTGAGTATTGATATGTCATGTCATGCTGAGCCAAGTAATACAGCATTGCCTGTTAACCATTATGAAACAATGACGTGAACAAATCATGCATACAAGCATTGTCTGCAGCTGGCTGCTACAACTGCATGCCTTACACAGTCATGTTATGTCACACACATGTAGCAGATATGGATGAATTCATTTAATCAAATACAGCAATACCTTGAACATTGTCACTAATGCGTTCCTGGAAAAGGAGATGATATTCAAAACAACGATGTTCAAGGAATGTAACCTGTGGGAAATAAGAGGTTCTGTTCTCAGATTTCTTTTTGCGTCAAAATCAGGATTTTTGCATTGCAAATACAGTACAAATACACTCATTTTAACAGCTCAATCATAGAAAAAACATCAATAAGAAACTGTTCAATTCAAACCTTTTATTTAAATACAAAAATTTATAATACAAATGAAAAAAAGGGATCACCTGAAGATCAGGACCCCGAGCCTTCATTAGTTAGCCTTATAAGGCTAACTAATGAAAATATCATGACTTAACCTAACCAATCATTAGGTCAACTGTACTCCCTTGATGATTGGTTATGTTAAGTCATGATATTTTTGTTAGCCTTATAAGGCTAACTAAAGAAGGCTGGGGGTCCTGATCTTCAGGTGATCCAAAAAATGAAATTGGAAATTATTTTTAAGCAAAACATTTGTCTACTGTTCAATTTAAATCTTTTATTAAACATGAAAAGGGGGAAGGGTGGGGAAGAGTGATGCTGCCAGGCATAAGACGATGAAATAATGAATCCTAAGATGATGATGTAAATCTTAGTCGCAAGCATAGTAACAATGAAAGTGCAAAATGATGTTCAAGATATTACTGTATCATCAATATCGCGATTATCATCATGGAAAATGGCGGTGACTATTGTTGGTGATTTTTTGGCGATTTCCAAGCCCTACTTTGCAAGACAAGTTAGACAAGTTGCTACTTTGCTGATCACTGAAAATCCAAAGTAGGCCTACTTGACTTTACTTAATAATCCATCATTAGAGTAAGTTTTATTTGTTTCAATTCACTTACCCATTGAGATATGTTTGTTTTGAAGCTATTTTCATCTTTCAAAAGAAATACCCTTTAATAACAAAATCTAGAATTACCTTGTCCATTCTTCCCTAAGATGACATCCCTATCATCTCTCCTTTCCCAACCCCAATGTAATTTTCTTGGCTGAAAATCCCTTTTGATGATGCCTTAGTAATTGTAATATGTTTTGTATCAACCAAATCCTACTCGCAACTTGATGAATCAGCATCTCTGGCAGTGGTTCCCAAACTTTTTCTTACTATGATCATATGAGCTGCTTTACAGATCTTGGTGTAGACCCTTTTAGGAAATAATGGAAACTGCACCATAATATTCTATAGGACATTTAGTTAATAGACTAGTCCTTTGTCACTCGCTATACCATTACTTTTATAATTCTCAGGGGCTGGAATGAGGTACAGAGGTCGGTACAATGCAGAAATTATAGACATGGCTCCATTTTTCCTTTTACCATCATCCTTTCCTAGAAGAGATTTTGATTACATTGCAAACTTGCAACCACACATCAATATGCTCATGCATAAAATTGCTCACGACCATGATTTCCTGTATTCATGCCTTAAAAAGTAAGTACAGTACTATAACCCTTTGGCATTAAGATATAGTTTAGGATATCATAGAGTATGATATTGTATTTGTAGCTTGGATGCAACTGAAACTAATCCTGAAACTAAAATTCAGTAGACTGATTTAAAGTAGTTTTTTTGTTTGCTAACTTGAACATAGATGTTGCAAGGTTAATGAATAGATTCTGGCAAGAAAGGAAATCAATAGTTCTTTAGTTGAATTATTGCAAAACTGTAATTTATTGTAAAGAAGTTTAAAAAAAAATGAGATGAGGTAGCAACAGATCTAAGCAAATGAGGTCCCACAAATGAGGGATACACTGATTTAACATTGAATACAGACAAAGTTGAAGAAGAATTTTTAGGCTTTTTTTAATTTTCACTTTTTTGAAGATTTTAACATTAATTACTTTAATAATATTAGACCAACTTCATTTGAGTTGTATAGTGAGTTAGAGGCCTCATTGTCATATATTAGCATACATAAATAAGAACTTATTAGATAGCCTCTATTAGAAATAGAAGAATTTGTTCAGATTAGAAACCAATTTTTTCATTCATTTTCCTGATGTTATTGGAGAAGAAGAACAGTAGATATGGAGGACTGTCTACATTTCCAGCCCAGAATATTTTGAGTATTGTCACACCTGCAGCAACACCTGAATGCATTAAAAAATGAATGGTTTCATTAATAGAGTTCATAGAAAATGAATATACAAGCAGAGTTATTTGTTTTTAATTGTAAAAAAAAAACTTTTCAAGTACAGTCATGCCCAGCATTTTGTGCAGGTTATGTTCTATGAAACCCATATGAACTGCAAATGTGCAAATGGTGAAGGGGTTTTATAATGTATTTCGATGGGATAGGGGAATTGTTCACCAATCTGAAAAAAGTTTTTACATAAATTTAAATAAAAAAAAAACATTATGTATGGTACTTACCAATCAATGTACTTACCAATTGATGTATGTTGGAAAAATGAGACATTCCTTCATTTATATTTTTTAAACATGCTGTACAGTAATACCCCGCCTTTACAAACTAATTCGTTCCTAGCGATCGTTCGTAAAGCGGGAATTTGTAAAGCGGGAATTCATAAAGTGGGATATTATTTCCCATAGACGTAATGTTATAAGTGGGGGTTACATCCCCGGAACAAAATTTTACGTAAGAAGTATATGATATTCTTAAATAAAAGGCAATAAAACAATAGTTTATGCATAAACAATGATTTATTTATCAAAACATACCATTTAAAATCAAGAAGATATTAAAGAAATTATATAAAAATATTAAAGAACATTCTCTTCTTCTTCATCGTCAATATTCAAATTCACTTGTGTTGATGCACTCGTTGTAGACTCATGGTTGATTTTTTCTTAAGAAATGAGTCAAGAGTTGTTTGTTTTGAAGACATCTTTTTCTTTTCTCTGTAAATTTCTTGATAACAAGCATAAGCAATTGTAAAATTTGCAGAAACTTTTGCACTTCACTCGAAATTTGGATCTTGTGACTCAAAAATTTTGATGGCTTTTTCAATGTGCTTAAATGCTTCGGTGAGTCCTTTGAGAGTGAATGAATGAACAGGGGTTTCAGTCATTTCATTTTCTTCTTCATGTTCATATTTTTCCATTTCAATGAGGTCTTCATTTATGAACTCCTCAGTGTGATTGAAGCAGCTCATCTACTGCAACTATACAACTGAATTGAGTGAGCTGAGTGAAACTGCTATGCCTGAACGAACAAACGCACACATGGTATGCATATGCGCAGTGTATTTGAATGTTTTGAAGGTATTTTGGGCAGTAAATGTTTATATTATTGACATTATTATTATTGAAAAAAACATTCGTAAACCTGGGGATTCGTAAATTGGGAGTTTGTAAAGCGAGGTACAGTAAACTTCCCAAATAATGGCACCCTCGGGGATTTGAGGGTGCCGTTATTGCGAATTTTCCGTTGTCTCGGAAGTTTTTTTTTTTTAAATGGATTTAATGCGTAAATAAAGGGGGATAAATAAGAAATAGAGAGATAATGAATACTACTTTATTAACTGGTAAATGCACAGTACGTAAATAAAGCAAAAAGAACATTTTAAAATTGAAAAAACTATTCTAAATTCTCCTCCACACTTTCGTAAATAAACACTTTTCTTTTTACTTAGATTATAATTCAGTCCATATACTGGACTAATCTCTTGTGCAATAACACTTTTATCATACTTTAATACCATTGTTCCTCTTCATGATCAAATACTTAATACATTTTTTTTAGAAGGATTTGCTTTGTCCTTTGTTCTCAAGAAGATTTAATTAATTTTATGCTTATTACTAATTGTGTGTAGAAACACACTAATCTATATGTGTACAGTTGATTCAATTGTTTGGGATGATTTGATTCGAGATTTGATTAAAAAAAAAAAAAAAAAAAATTGTGATTCACAGGGCTCTACCTTATCTGTATACTCATCACAATCTTCCACACAACTATCCCCTTACCTTCAACAACACAGAACTCAATCATTCCTTTTCTCTTAACATTCTTGGCATTTCCTTTTCACATGATCTTTCCTGGAAAGATCACATATACTCTTTTGAAAATAGCTTTGGAGAGGTTAGGTGTGCTGTACCGCCTCTGCAGTTTTTCACCCCCACTCAGTTGCTGTCTCTATGTAGGGGTCTTGTCCGCCCCTGTATGGAGTATGCTTCTCGGGTGTGGGGTGGCTCAACCCACACAGCTCTACTTGACTGAGTACTATCAAAGGCTTTTTATCTCATCGTACCCCTGACTGTCCTCACTCCCTCTCCCTTGGTCACAGTGTTCCCTCTCTTTTTTTTATCATCACTATTATAACAGACACACACTAAGTGCATGCCTCCTCCTTTAAAGAGATTACACAGTACCAGACTGTCTACACATTCTCATTCCTTTTCTGTCCAACTCTCTAATGCAAGGGTTAATTGTTTTTTTCAATCTTTCATCTACTCAACCAGTGAACTCTTGAACAATCTTTCTCAATCCATCTTTCCCCCTGTCTATGACCTCCAAACTTTCAAATGCAGTGTCCAGGCATCTCGAAAACCCTGAACTTTGATTTTGGCACTGCTTCTATTTGGGAGGGGGATGCTTTTTCTGCAGGCATTTGCCCTTGGCCCCTCCTTCCTGCATAAAAAAAAATAATACAGGGGTGGACAAGACTCCTATACAAAGTCAGCAATTGAGTATGGATGGAGAAACTGTAGAGCTGGAATACCACACCTACCTCTTAGGAACTGTTTTAAAAAGAGCATGTATATGATCTTTTCAGGAAAGATCATGAGAAAAGGAAACACCAAGAATGTTAAGAGAAGAGGAATGATTGAGTTGGGTGTTGTCGAAGGTAAGGGGATAGTTATATGGAAGATTGTGGTGAGTATACAGATAAAGGAACTGAGTTTTTGAAGCATTGAAAGCTATGAGGTTTTCTCTGCCTCTCTCAGAGCTAGTAGAAAGATCAGAGAGGTCAGGTGCACCATAACTCCCCATTGTGAATCAAGGAGTGAATGTTGAGATGGATGCTTTGTGAAGTTGGTGGAGAAGTGAAAGGTAGAATCATCTATATTGGAATTGATAAGACAGGAAGTACAACTTAATAGATCATTGGAAAATCAAAGGAAAAGAATGGTTGATAGGACAGAACTCTGAGGCTCACCACTATTAATAGCTTTAGGAGAAGAACAATGACCATCTACAACTACAGTGACCATCTACAACTACAGCTATAGATTTGGCCAGAAAGGAAGTTGATGATGAAGGCACAGATAGGATAAAAACTGAAAGAGAGCAATTTGGAAATTAAGGATTTGTGCTAGACTCTCTCAAAAGTTTTTGAATGTCAAATGTAATAGCAAACCTACAAACCTGATTGTAAGATGACCAAGAGTCAGAGAGAGATGCAAGAAGATTGCCAGTAGAGTGTCCCTTGCAGAACCCATACTGACAATCTGAAAGAAGATTGTGAGAAGAGAGGTGTTTTAGAATCTTCCTTTTTAGGATAGATTCAAAAACTTTGGAAAGGCAAGAAATCAAAGCAATTGGATGATAGTTGGAGGGTTGAGAGTGGTCACCCTTCATTGAAACAGGCTGAATGAAAGCAAACTTCCAGCAGGAAGGGAAAGTACCAGATGAGAGAGTTTGCGTTGGCATGGTGTCAGCACAGGAGGAACACCATTGTCACCATACACCTTCCAAGAGTTGAGCCCAGTTGAGCCCAACTCCTTACTTGGCAAGTAAGGGGTTGCTGCCAGACACCTGAGTGTCATTCCTATTTTTATTCCGCATTTGTGCACTATTGTAATGAACATTGTCCCCAACAATTCATGCACTCTTACTTTATTCATTGTTTTGTTTAATAAAGGAAGAAAACTCACTGTACTAATTTCCCTAATTATTAGTAACAATAGTTGTGATTTGATAAGATCTGGTGACCTTCGGCTTCAAACAATAATTTATTTAAATAACCAAAATTACTTTATTATAGCTGGTCTCCTGTCAATGGACCCTATATATATACCTGCGAAAAACAGTGATTTACAGTTAAGGTTACATCAAAATGTTTTGGAATTGTGTTCCATCTTCAGTTACTAGTTAATGAATAAAATTATGAATAACAGTATAGAAGTAACTGAAAGACAAATTATTACAATTTAAAATTTTTAAAGAATTAGTTTAAAAGAATAAGTTTATCAGTGAAGTTAAGCAACATTGCATTGGATGGTAGTTGGATGGGAAACCATCCTCTTGGTTCTGACTTCGTAGTGACCTATGGTTTGGATTCCACATAAAACTGTACGTCTCCTACATCATCTAACTGTAGATGTTGCAAAGGAGGTTAAGCAACCTCCATCATTAAAAGAAAGTTATGAAATCACTTAGATACTTCACCAGATACATTGGAAGTTTGTTTAACAATTTCTTTCATATTATGCAACTTCTTGTAAACTTGTAAAATTAACATTAACTTACTAATTATTTATGGCTATGTCGTGTCCACATTGCAACATTGCTTCCCATTAGATTAGCAAGGTTAAGCAACATTAAGTCCTCAGTTATTGAATGATGACCATCCTCTACATTCAGATGATGTAGTGAACCCTTGGTTCAAATATGTACCATGTAAAACTGTAGGTCATGTTGGTCAGATGATCTTTGATGTTATGAAGGAGATTGACCCAAAATATTACTCTACAGTATTACTATTATTTATTTTAATCATTTATTTTTTCAAAGCATTGTGAAAGTTGATGGTTTTACTGCTCGTCTTTGGAACATTTATGAAACAGTTAGAAAAGAAGGAATATCACAGGTTTGTTCAGTTTTTCATCCTTGCTACTAGTTTTAAAATTTATCTGTGTTTAATATGCTATAGTGTAACTTGTGGCTAGATTTCTGTAGAAGTTTGCATTTCTAGTTATCAGCAGTTGAAATTCTTTAGCCCAGGACAAAAATCCAGGTAATAGAATCATATTTCTTTGAAGTAGCCAAAATTATTTGTTCACTTTGAGAAATATATTTAAAATATCAAAATACATTCATCTGGTTATTGGTATTTTCCAAATGGAAGTACAGTGGAACCTTTACTATCCACATATGTCCATTCCTGGCCATGTATGGGTAGTTGATTTTGGTGGATCGGTGAGGTTCCTTCACTCAAGGCTTGTGAAACACAACTACTACTGACCATAATAAATTTAGATGAGGAATAAACAATTTTACATAATTAATTTAAAAACAATAACAACAATAATATGTGAAACTGTCTACAGTCTTTGAGCCTTGCACTGTTTTCTGTTCACATTTCTTCTGCTTGGGAGATAAGACATGCTCAGGACCCATGATGATTACAACACACTGTGTTTATGATTTAAAGAAAAAGCCTGATATATGTGACACAATATGGTAGTTAGGCAGTGTTATAAGTACATAAGTGTGCAGATACTTGAGGTTAGTTAAGTAGTGGATAGCAGGGGTGTCGATTGCTTTAAAATAGTTGGGAGGACACTTCGCCTTCAAACAGCGAATCAAACAATACTCTGAGTAGCTGTTGCATGTAATATACCAATGTTGTAATTTACCATTTACCCATTTTTTGTATTTTTCTCAGTACGGTATGTTGAAAAAACTCAGTTGTATTTAATCATTTTATGTCTTTCTTTATTTAAATTTTTTTCTTGCAGAAATAAGAAATGCAATACAAACTATTTATAATATTTAACCTTTCATGTAACATACTAATATCACATATGGTCATCTGGGGTGAAAAAAAACATAGGGTATGTTGGGGTGAAAATGAACAGGCCCCTTAAAATAGTTTTTAATATAAAGAAAATGTTTAAGAAATTTTTTTCAGGTAGCCCACTATATCCTTCAAAAGTGTTGGTAAAATGATGTCTTTGTTTGTTCATTTCCAAGAAATGAGCACCGGAAAAAAAAGTGTCAAAAATATGTAAAGAAAACATTTTTGCATTTATTTTTTATTTGCTTGGCACTGAATTATTTTTCACTGTAGAATATTTATACTTATGTTGAAAAGTGTGAAGATGTGCATCTTGTAATACATGAGGAGAAATAAAACAGTCTGTGGCATAAGCCTTGTGAAGCTATGTTTTTTTAACCCCATACAGGTGAAGCCTCTTTGAGGTTAAAAAGAACCTATGTTTTATGAAGTAGTATGGGCGCAAAATGGGAGAGTGCAGGAATGTTGAAATGCAATTGCAAATGTTGTTCAATGGCGCAAAGGAGTTATGCAACAAAGGTGGTATGCAATGCAGGGGTAGGGGTATGCAATGAAAGGGGTTATGCAACATCAATGTTTCAATGCTTATGCAATATCAATGCTGCAAAGGGGGAGAGGGGAGGATGACCTCCCCCAAAAGGATTAGCCTTAACCTAAGAAAGGAAGAGAAAGGAGATGGAAGAGGTTTCAATTTACTTTACAAGTGTAACCAATATATTCTGCAGGTTTATTATATCTCTGTAATTCCATTGACACCAATATTGTGTTTTGAGGACCATATACCAGAGTTAATACTATATTTTTTTTCACCCCAAGCATGGTTCGTTTTCACCCCTTTCCATGGGGTGAAAGAAAATTGTTTTTTTTTTTTATTTTACCTATTAAATATTTTGCAGGAAAAAAAATTCTATTGCCATGTTATTATGACACCTGGCCTTTATAATGTGAACATACAGGTTTGTGTCCATCCCTAATAATAAAGTCTGTAGGCCTAAGTTAAGGCAAATTGTTTTTTTTCACCCCAGATGACCATGTACATGTTTAACTGAAATAAATCTTTTATTACCTGTAGACAACAGAGGCCAATGTACAGTGCTTACAATAAGTCTCGCGCCTCTGTCTCGTCCCAAGCTAGTCTGTTAGGTATAAAATGGGTGGTCCTTATGGCAGCAGAGGTGTGTTCGGATTGGTGCACATAATTGCTCTAACCCCATCAATGATGTCCATTATTACGTCACTTCTGCTACATTTTAGTGTTTAAAATACAAATGATTAAGAAGCAGAATGACCAAGCTTCGGGATGTTGGGATGGTTATGGAGCAATCCTAGTCATCATAATATTAGCTGGGTATTACATTATACCGTCTCAATATATACTGTAGACTATAGAGAACGACTAATTCAGCAAATCCAAAATCATGGCATGATACCTAAGTTATTTTGACGCAGGTCTAAATTATTTGCTCAAATGCAATGATTGATATTAAGTAATTGTTGGGAATTGTTGTCAATATTGTTGTTTGTGATACATATCCTACGTGAAGAATCTAATGACCAAATTTCTCAGTGAACCTCTCACGCACTCTCATTTCGAGGAAGTCACGGTCGTCTCACTAATAGATAGTTTATCTATTGTTTTAAGTGGTAACCTATTCCATCTTATGAAAGTCATTAGTCTAAAGCAAGACTGGTGGGCTGTGAATCAGAGAAATTTGCATTTGATTTGTTCATCATAATTATTACGTAATATAGTATACTGTAATAGTAGTATATAAGAGTTTATTGATAGCATATCATATGACAATTCCCATAAACATGTGATGGCCTCGATGTTGCCAGTTTTTATGTTTTTCCTGAAACTATTACCTTCTCATAGTTTGTTTCAACAATGCATATACAGTGGACCCCCGATTTGAGTATGTAATCCGTTCCAGCATGGCGTACTCAATTCGAAATGTACTCAAATTGAACTTAATAACCTATGGGAATTAATTAATTCGTTCCAAAACCCAAAAATTTCACCCCACCCCTACTTTTTCTATAGAAATTGGCCTACGAAATTTAGTAATTGTATTAAAAATAGACAGAATAGAATACAAAATACATACCATACAATATAGACAAAATAGAATAATCCTGTAGGAGTCTTGCTTGATGTACTGGAAGTTCCAGATGAGGAATGGAGGGGAGGAATTATTGCTTGGAGGGAGAGTCTCCTTCCATGATGATGTCTGGTAACTCATCAGGGCTAGGCATTCTTAGGCCCACAGCCAATGACATGGAAGAGGTAGAGGGTTGGGGACTTGAGGGCTTGAAATAAGCATCAATTTTCTGTTGCTTCTGCCTGTTTGCTATGAATGACTTAAAGTAGCTCATGACCTTGTCCTCAAACAAGCCGGCTGGCGTACTGAAATCGAGTTTTCTACTCAAGTTGAGTCAATAGGAGCCTATGGACGAGCGTACTCAAATCGAAAATACTCGAATCAATGCGTACTCAAATCAGGGGTCCACCGTATTATCATCTCCACGAGCGTAGACATTGCAAGAAAAGGTTCTAACTAAGGATAAGTAAAGTTCTTTCATGGTCACAATATATACTTTTATAGATGTCAAACATAAAAATATAATAAAATTCTATATTAACATAAATATATATTCGCTACACATTTACGTCATGGCTTTAACATCAGTATTTCGTATAGCTTCCTCCAGCATCAATAATTTCTTGCAATCGTTGCAGCATAGAAGAGGCCAGATTGTAGGGAATGTTTGGTGTTCGATGTGAGCTCTCCCAACTATTCCTCGTGTGAGCTAAAAGTGCTTCAGATGTTCTTTCATTGCGTTGCTCCTATTCGTTAATCATTATTGCCCAAAGGTTTTCAATTGGATTCATATCAGGAGAACGTGGTGGCAGAATTAGATTAATAATCTCTGGCTCCCTTTCCTCCTCCCTTCGTAATTCCCCACCCAACCTCGTTTCCTTCGACATAGCAACGCTTACCTCCATCCTCATTCCACTTCCTTCATTAAACCTATTATTGCTTTTACTCTCCCTTCCTTCCATCCTTCAATGCCAGCGTTCTTAAACCTAGCACATAAATTATATAATATGAAGTCTAACACCTTAGATCTCTACGCATTCATGTTACTTGAAGACGCCTGTGTCTTTGGGGAATCTAAGTGTTGAGAGTGGGTTTGAGGGGTAGTCTATAGATTATTACAGATGACCTTGAATGCTCCAACTATTTAAAAATGATTATTTATTACGCACATCATATGGCATAATACACACATGAATTTAAGTATCTTACACTATAGGAATGGAATTGAATCCTACCAGAGTTAAAAAGTTGCAAAATATGATAGATTACTTTGTATTAAGAGGTTACTAAGAGAAAAGGATTTGGGATAGAGCAGAAGGCAGAGAGTATATTTTCTAGAGTTTCGGTTATTATTAACGTTATATGGATACACTGCCATGCGGTGTGAGAGAGAGAGAGAGAGAGAGAGAGAGAGAGAGAGAGAGAGAGAGAGAGAGAGAGAGAGAGAGAGAGAGAGAGAGAGAGAGTTACAAGGAGTTACAAGGAAAAGAAGTACCTCAAAAGGCCTTGCGGCCCATACCGAGGAGGTACCAATGGCAACGGGTGCCAGGGAAAATTTTGTGAAAGTTTATTTTTCTTTCAACTATCCTAGCAGTAGTAGAAAACTGGATAGAAAAGTAGAAGGCTCTCTCCCCACCCTCCACTCCCTCCCTGCCAGAGGCAGGTACGGAAAAAGGTTGAAGAAAATACCTTGACCCTGGAAAAGTAGCCAAGGAAATTTTACAGGAAAGTGGAGAATATATAAATAGCTCTATATTTAGCTTGCTCACAGAGACCGAGCAAGCGAACTCCTGCAGAGTTTTCTGAGGTTTTAATCTTAAACTATGAGTGTGTTCAGTACTTTGTCTAGCCTATTTTTAAACAGATTTACACTTTGACTGGAAACAACCTCTGAGGGAAGTTGGTTCCAGATATTAACTATTTTATAGGAAAAGAAATTTCCGCAGACTGAGGTCCTAAATGTCTTTACACACTCAAATAGTGTGCAAGATTTCGTCTAACCTTTTCTTGAACTGATCCACAGAGGAACTGTTCACAACTTCCGAAGGTAACCTGTTCCATGTGTCACAGATCTTATACGTAACGTAATTCCCACACACACTAGTCCTAAACCATTTCAAATCCAACTTCCAACCATTGTTGCGAGTTGGGTTATCATTTAAACTAAACATACTTCTAAAATCGACATCATTGAACCCTCATAAGAGCTTGAAAACCTCGATCAGTTGACCGCGCAGCCTCCGAGTTTCAAGCGAAAACAAGTTCAGGGCGCGTAACCGTCGATTGTAGCCCATATGCCTAACGGAAGGGATCAACTTTGTGGCCCTCGCCTGCACTCGCTCCAGCCTCTCAATATCTTTCCTGAGGGTGGGCGACCAGAACTGCACAGCATACTCCAGGTACGGCCGAACAAGGGAATTGTACAGTGAGAGCACAATCACCTTGTTCCGAAACTGAAATTGCCTCCTGATATAACCCAATAGTTTCTGGGCTTTCTTTTCCACCTCTACACACTGTTTCATAAACTTAAGGTCGCTGCTAATTAGCACACCCAAGTCCTTTTCTAAATCAGTCACCTCGATATTACTGCCCAACATCGAGTAGTCCGACTTGGGATTGGCGTAGCCAATGTGCATCACTTTGCATTTACCCAAGTTAAACGGCATTTGCCATTTTTCGGACCACTCTCCTATCCTACCTAGGTCCGCACGCAGTTCCTCGATCGCTTCGGGCGTCCCAACATTGGCCCCAAGCTTGGTGTCATCAGCGAATTTGGCGATCCGACTGACGATGCCACCGTCGATATCATTTATGTAAATGGTAAACAACAGTGGCCCCAAAACGGAACCCTGAGGAACCCCACTAGTGACCGAGGCCCAACCCGAACTAGCCCCTTTAATTACCACCCTCTGCCGCCTATTCCTCAGCCAGTTTTCAATCCACCTACCTATTTCCCCACCGATACCCAGCGCGCGCACTTTCGCCATTAGCCGGCGGTGAGGTACCTTATCAAAGGCTTTCTGAAAGTCGAGATAAAGTATATCAATCGCCCTACTCTTATCGTACTCACTCAACATGACGTGGAAAAACTCGAGCAAGTTGGTGAGACACGACCTATGCCGTCTAAACCCATGTTGGGAGTCCCCAAGCAGCTTGTAGGAATCCAAATGGTCAACGATCCTATCTGCTATTATCCCTTCTAATAATTTACCTACAACTGAAGTGAGACTAATGGGACGATAGTTCCCTGGACTTTCGTGATCCCCTTTCTTAAAGATAGGGGTCACGTTGGCTTCCCTCCAGTCACCAGGCACCTGGCCCATCTCCAACGATTTGTGGAAGACTGTAGCCAGGTGGGGAGCCACCTGGTCGCGCACTTCTTGCAACACACTGTGGAGAAACTGGTCTGGCCCAGGAGCCTTAAACGCGCTCAGTTTGTCTATTCTATTCTCTCTTTCTCTCTCAGAGAGAGAGAGAGAGAGAGTTACAAGGAAAAGAAGTACATACCTCAAAAGGCCTTGCGGCCCATACCGAGGAGGTACCAATGGCAACGGGAGCCAGGGAAAATTTTGTAAAAGTTTATTTTTCTTTCAACTATCCTAGCAGTAGTAGAAAACTGGATAGTAAAGTAGAAGGCTCTCTCCCCACCCTCCGCTCCCTCCCTGCCAGAGGCAGGTACGGAAAAAGGTTGAAGAAAATACCTTGACCCTGGAAAAGTAGCCAAGGAAATTTTACAGGAAAGTGGAGAATATATAAATATCTCTATATTTAGCTTGCTCACAGAGACACCGAGCAAGCGAACTCCTGCAAAGTTTTCTGAGGTTTTAATCTTAAACTATGAGTGTGTTCAGTACTTTGTCTAGCCTATTTTTAAACGGATTTACACTTTGACTGGAAACAACCTCTGAGGGAAGTTGGTTCCAGATATTAACTATTTTATAGGAAAAGAAATTTCCGCAGACTGAGGTCCTAAATGTCTTTACACACTCAAATAGTGTGCAAGATTTCGTCTAACCTTTTCTTGAACTGATCCACAGAGGAACTGTTCACAACTTCCGAAGGTAACCTGTTCCATGTGTCACAGATCTTATACCTAAAGTAATTCCCACACACACTAGTCCTAAACCGTTTCAAATCCAACTTCCAACCATTGTTGCGAGTTGGGTTATCATTTAAACTAAACATACTTCTAAAATCGACATCGTTGAACCCTCGTAAGAGCTTGAAAACCTCGATCAGTTGACCGCGCAGCCTCCGAGTTTCAAGCGAAAACAAGTTCAGGGCGCCTAACCGTCGATTGTAGCCCATATGCCTAACGGAAGGGATTAACTTTGTGGCACTCGCCTGCACTCGCCTGCACTCGCTCCAGCCTCTCAATATCTTTCCTGAGGGTGGGCGACCAGAACTGCACAGCATACTCCAGGTACAGCCGAACAAGGGAAGTGTACAGTGAGAGCACAATCTCCTTGTTCTGAAACTGAAATTGCCTCCTGATATAACCTAATAGTTTCTGGGCTTTCTTTTCCACCTCTACACACTGTTTCGTAAACTTAAGGTCGCTGCTAATTAGCACACCCAAGTCCTTTTCTAAATCAGTCACCTCAATATTACTCAGAGAGAGAGTTACAAGGAGTTACAAGGAAAAGAAGTACCTCAAAAGGCCTTGCGGCCCATACCGAGGAGGTACCAATGGCAACGGGTGCCACGGAAAATTTTCTTCACACTCAAATAGTGTGAAAAATTTGGTCTAACCTTTTCTTGAACTGATCCACAGAGGAACTGTTCACAACTTCCGAAGGTAACCTGTTCCATGTGTCACAGATCTTATACGTAACGTAATTCCCACACACACTAGTCCTAAACCGTTTCAAATCCAACTTCCAACCATTGTTGCGAGTTGGGTTATCATTTAAACTAAACATACTTCTAAAATCGACATCGTTGAACCCTCGTAAGAGCTTGAAAACCTCGATCAGTTGACCGCGCAGCCTCCGAGTTTCAAGCGAAAACAAGTTCAGGGCGCGCAACCGTCGATTGTAGCCCATATGCCTAACGGAAGGGATTAACTTTGTGGCCCTCGCCTGCACTCGCTCCAGCCTCTCAATATCTTTTCTTTCCTGAGGGTGGGCGACCAGAACTGCACAGCATACTCCAGGTACGGCCGAACAAGGGAATTGTACAGTGAGAGCACAATCTCCTTGTTCCAAAACTGAAATTGCCTCCTGATATAACCCAATAGTTTCTGGGCTTTCTTTTCCACCTCTACACACTGTTTCGTAAACTTAAGGTCGCTGCTAATTAGCACACCCAAGTCCTTTTCTAAATCAGTCACCTCGATATTACTGCCCAACATCGAGTAGTCCGACTTGGGATTGGCGTAGCCAATGTGCATCACTTTGCATTTACCCAAGTTAAACGGCATTTGCCATTTTTCGGACCCCACTCCTATCCTACCTAGGTCCGCACGCAGTTCCTCGATTGCTTCGGGCGTCCCAACATTGGCCCCAAGCTTGGTGTCATCAGCGAATTTGGCGATCCGACTGACGATGCCACCGTCGATATCATTTATGTAAATGGTAAACAACAGCGGCCCCAAAACGGAACCCTGAGGAACCCCACTAGTGACCGAGGCCCAACCCGAACTAGCCCCTTTAATTACCACCCTCTGCCGCCTATTCCTTAGCCAGTTTTCAATCCACCTACCTATTTCCCCACCGATACCCAGCGCGCGCACTTTCGCCATTAGCCGGCGGTGAGGTACCTTATCAAAGGCTTTCTGAAAGTCGAGATAAAGTATATCAATCGCCCTACTCTTATCGTACTCACTCAACATGACGTGGAAAAACTCGAGCAAGTTGGTGAGACACGACCTATGCCGTCTAAACCCATGTTGGGAGTCCCCAAGCAGCTTGTAGGAATCCAAATGGTCAACGATTCTATCAGCTATTATCCTTTCTAATAATTTACCTACAACTGAAGTGAGACTAATAGGACGATAGTTCCCTGGACTTTCGTGATCCCCTTTCTTAAAGATAGGGGTCACGTTGGCCTCCCTCCAGTCACCAGGCACCTGGCCCATCACCAACGATTTGTTGAAGACTGTAGCCAGGTGGGGAGCCACCTGGTCGCGCACTTCTCGCAAAACACTGGGGAGAAACTGGTCTGGCCCAGGAGCCTTAAACGCGCTCAGTTTGTCTATTCTATGAGCAACGACTGTCGCGGTACATCTAACACTATCCAGGCCAGCACCTTCGTACCTCACAGCTGGCTCGGGGATGACGCGGGTATCCTCCCTGGTGAACACTCCCGCAAAGTACTCATTAAGCACATTAGCGATGTCCGCATCGGAGGTCCGCAGAACGCCGCTTCCGTCCTTTAAAGGACCTATCATGCTTCTAATGGGCTTTCTACTATTAACATAACTGAAGAACTCCTTAGGGTTCCCCTTGCAGAGGCTTGCCACCCGTAGTTCTTCGTTACGTTTCGCTAGCCTAACCTTCGCCTTCACTTCCCTACACAGGCGGACATACGCTAAAGTGTTCTCATGGGAACGATTGGCCTTCGCCCTCCTGAGAGAGAGAGAGAGAGAGAGAGAGAGAGAGAGAGAGAGAGAGAGAGAGAGAGAGAGAGAGAGAGAGAGAGAGAGAGAGAGAGAGAGAGAGATTTAAATCACACCTTTTAAATGGTTTGTGGGTAAGGGCTTCAGGTATGTTATTTTAGTCCAGGGTAGTTTATGTGGAGGTGTTAACGTAACTTGCACTTGGGACTGTTAATTGTAAGACAACTACCATAGCTCGGACTGAGACACATTATCCCCTGCATACTCTATATATATCTATATACAGTATGTCTCTATATATAAATAGATAGAGTGATCGACACAATGATAATGTGGACATCATTGATGGGGTTAGAGCAATTATGTGCACCAATCCGAACACACTTCCGCTGCCATAAGGACCGCCCATTTTATACCTAACAGACTAGCTTGGGACGAGACAGAGGCGCGAGACTTATTGTAAGCACTGTACATAAACTGATAAACTATGTTTGTGAAATACAGGGTGGGGCACGGGAACCAAGTGTTTTTGGAATAATCAGGAAAATGATATTTATTTTTGTAAAGAAAATATATTGGTAGAACAACATTCGTAAGAACATAGCATTTCATGTCATAATAATCATGTACCGAAAATTATATCTGGCATATGATGTCCTTGGCCGTCGACGCATTGTTGAAGGCGTTTACGAAAATTGGCCTCCACTCTTCCCAGCAGGTCTCTGTTGATTTGGATGATTTGTTGACGGATCGCTTCCTTCAATGCATCTAATGTACGGGGCTTGTCCTCGTAGACACGTGACTTGAGGTACCCCCATAGAAAGAAGTCACATGTGGACAAGTCAGGGGACCGAGGGGGCCATGCAATGTCACCAAATCTCGAAATGAGATGGTTGGGAAACAGGGGGCGAAGAACAGCCATTGACGCTCTGGCGGTGTGTGGCGTGGCCCCATCTTGCTGAAACCACAAATGTCGACGAGCAATACGTACGCCTTCTTCGTAACTCAGGGATGAAAAAGGTGTTCACCATCTCAATGTAACGCCCAGATGTTATGGTAACGGTAACCCCATTTTGTTCGAAGAAATAGGGACCGATGACGCCAAACTTTCCCACCGCGCACCAAACTGTAACCTTAGGGCTATGCAGCGGTTTTTCATGGAGTTGTCGCGGATTTTCAGCAGCCCAATACCGACAGTTTTGATTGTTGACGGCCCCATTAAGGTGGAAATGGGCTTCATCACTCATTACCACCATCATGTTTTCATTCTGCTCATAAAGTGCAAGCATTTCCTGTGCAAAATTCAGTCGTTGGGGGCAATCGTTTACATTCAATTCCTGCACCATCGCTAACTTGTATGGGTGAAAATGTAATTCTTCATGCAAAATCCGTCTAACAGTACGATTGCTGATTCCGAGTGCAGCTGAATGTCTCCGAGCAGAGTGGCCTGGGCTTTGCAACATCGCTTGTCTGACCCTTTCAATGTTCTCTGGAGTACGCACAGTGCGTTGCGGCCCCTTTGGTTTTGTTTTCATTATTGAGCCTCCTGTTCGAAGATTGTTAACCCAACGTAAGATTGTGTCACGAGCGGGAACAGAGTCATTTCGATGAATGTTGAATCTGCGGCGAAACACACGCTGAACTGCTGTCACTGACTCGCCACTCCTAACAAAATGATCATACGCGAACATGCGGTGTTCTAACGTCCACTGCTCCATGATGGCACCTGAAAGATAAAGGTGAGTGTTAGTTAAAGTTAAATGCTATGAACCCAGGAATGGAATGCTACCTACCGCACGCCCCTCCCATTCCTAATGGCCGATTACTAGCTATTCAAAAAACACTTGATTCCCGTGCCCCACCCTGTATAAAACAAATAAACTGCATTTTGATCACACTTTCATATTGAAAATGATACGTAGCAAAACCATTTATTTAACATATTGTTCATGACAATAATTTATAATATTGCTATTACATTTGCACATGCATATAATATGACACATAATGTCTTATTAGGTGCCATTAATAGTTAGCATTTCTAGCAATTCATCCACGAAAGTGGGGGGGACAACTGATAGGTTGTCCCCTCCTTTGTAAAAAGGGGGGGGGGGACATGTCCCTGCATCCCCCCACAATCGACGCCCATGGTGGATAGTGGACGTTCCACTGTATGTATGCTAGTTTGAACCAGACCCACAATTCAACATATTTCTTTTTTCTTTTTAAGTATTTTAGTTTGAGTATTCACTCAACACCTTTTAAATGTCAGTTTGTTAACTGTTTGGGTTAATTCTGTCATATCATTAATGCATTTAGTCACAGCAAGCATCATCAAAAGAAAGTTTATAGTAATATACCTGATGAAATCAGCCTCATTCATGAATTTTGGCTGCTCATACATTCATACAATGCATTCATCGAATTGTGTATTTAGGCTTACTTTATATTTCATTTTTTTATGCATTTATTTTTTTTTGAGGTAGGGAGTGGGGAAGGAGGAAAACATCCATAGATCTTAGTACCTACCTTCCTTCTTTTCTTATGCAAGATCTCTGTTTGTTTCTACAGCATTAGGTGTTAGTCTATTATACTGTACACCTTTGCAGTCAGGTATGATTTAGTTGTCTAGAAAGAAATTGAAAAACCTGGGCTTCCTGATGCAATAAGATAGTCTCATTCACTGCTTGAGGCACAAACTCAAACAATATAATGCTTCCTTATCTATTATTATAGACAATATGTTTACAACTTCTGAAGTTTGACTTGTCTAATTGCTGAAAAGGAACATTGGCAAGAATTTTTTGTTGTAGATTTTGACCGACATAATGTTGAGAAAGTTTCAGATGTTACTGTATATTTAGATGAGCTGAGTTAAGTGCTATTAGGAAGCCTCTGTTCAATTAAACCAATAATATTGAATTAATATTAATGAGTGGAATTCTTGATCCTACTGTAGATAGTTTCCACCCTGTTAGTTGTAGAACTTGTAGAACATAAATGGATGTATTGTTTTTGATAATGCCTTGAGTGCTGAGTTAAATAGGACTTGCATGAACATGTATTTAGATTGGTAGAGTTAAGTTCATTTTAGAGTAAATTTAATGCTGTAGATCTACATACACATTTATTAATAAATATTGATGAATAAATATTCCTAAATAAGCTTTCATGATGATCTAAACCTGTTCTTGTTTCTTTTGGGAAAGCTGGAAGAGGTACAATATATAATATAAGAACTTTGTTATCATGACTAGTTATATACTGCCAACAAAACTTGAGAATAGTACCACTACCATACTTATTATAACAGCTTCTATTTGAATAGTGTAGCTGTAGTAACTATATAGAGATAAATGAAGATATTGGTTTTACTTATACAATTGAATTTGCAAATATAGGTATGGAAATATATCTCCTATTCCTTTCCCTCCATCTAGACTTCTAAAAAGCAATATTCAAATATTATTTCTTGGATTACAAACATTGTATTTATGAAACCATTGATAACACAGTTGTTGTTGTTGGTTAGCCAATCAGCCCACCCTGATCGAGCAAGCTGGCAGCATGCAGGTAACTGATCGTGCTTTCTGGAGTGGACCAGAGGTTTAGCGCACGAGTGATATGGTGTTTGTACTGCTTTAGCACAACATAGAACACATCTGTCATAATGTGTTCAGTTGTTTGTGGTGTGTCCTGGCACAGGTGTCAGGTGTCATCTGTGGAGTTGTCTAGTATGTGTTTATATGTCTGTAAGTTGGGGTGATGTCCACATCGGAATCGTGCTAAGTTAACTCGATTCGATCTGCTCAGGCTGGTCTCTGACCTGTCAATGGGTGCTGTAAAACAGGGCAATTCTGGGCACTGGGGCAATTCTGGCATTTTTAGAGCCAATTTCTTTTCGGCTGCTATAACTTCGTTACTAGTTCATATATTTCCGATTTCTTTGCAGCACTGGAAAGCTGATGAAAAACTGGTTAAGTCATATTCAAGAAAGCCTGTCATTCCTCAAAAGACATTGCACAGGGTGCTGCACAAATGTAGCATTAAAATCCATAGATTTTTTTTTACAAGATGTATGGCCTATCCCATGAGCTTGACAGTGAAAATCTACGGATCCTACCAAACCATACGACAGTTCCATCACCTACTTTAGATAATCTAATGACATGGGCTCTATAGGAGTTTACTTCTTTAGGTTATTGAGGTTAGAATGGAAATTGGGTCATGCGCGTAGGGTTCCTGGAATTGCACTGCTACCTATAACATAAAAAATTCACCAATTAACCTGTATTTCTTTTTGTTTCAGCAATAATAATCATGGTTTGTAGCTATACTAAAGTGCCAGGCACTGCTCCCTGCAAAAATTATACAAATGCTACCTTAGAACATGCCCTTAAGGCCATAGATGAGGGAGAATTGAGTGTTAGGCAGGCAGCCACTAAATATGGCATTCCAAAATCAACAATGCAGGATGCAGTCCATGGGAAATATAAAAGCCACAACATTGGGTGCCTGACTGCACTACTGGACAACATGGAGGAAGAGCTTGTGCGTGTGCTCCAGTTAACCTCTGCATGGGGGTTTCCCTTGGACACCACAGAACTGTGGTACTTCATTGGCCAGCACCTGCAAAAGTTGGATGTTTGGGTGCCAGCATTCATAGACAACATTCCAGGTGCTGACTGGGCAGCAGCATTCCTGAAGAGGCATCAGGCTGAGCTGTCTGAAGGGAAGGCAGCAAACATCAAGAGGAGTCGGGCGATGGTTAGCAGGACTGAAATGGGTGAACCCTCAAACTCCCAGTCATCGGATGCATCTTCCATAGAGTTGGGACTAATGGCATACCTGAAGGAACAGTGCACAACAGGTGGGACAGGTGCTACTCCCAAACGTGGAAGAGGATGATGCGACAGTCTCAAAATTACCTCTGGAAAAGCAGTGAAACCTGCAGCAGATGTCAGCATACTGGAACTGGAACCAATGGAGGAAGAAGACTCAGCACAGGCACTTGCCAAGCAGCATCTCTGAACTGGAGACTGTGTCTTGGTGACCATGAAAGGCAAGAGGTCCACCAAAGTCTATGTGGCAACCATTCTTGAGAATGACTGGGCAGCTCAGGAGGAGATGAGGCTGCAGTATCTCCAGTCATCTGATGAAAGCTGCAGAATGTTTGTCATCAGGGAAAATGACTCATGTTGGATGGAGTACAGTGCTGTTGAGGAGCTGCAGACCAGTATCAGTGTGGACTCCCGGGGCTGCTACCACTTTGCAGAGCCTGTGCATGTAGTCTAACAGGTACAGTACCATATCAATCTACATATAACATACCCTTGTATATTAAATTTGAGGTTACAGTGCATAATAATGTTAATAACTAGAGTTCCTCATTTCCTTGTTTCAGGTTCACCCACTCTGAGACTCCACTGGATTCTTCTGATGCCAAGTTGAAGAAAAGAGGATCAATTAAAAAAATGTTATACTTTTTTAAAAGGTGTGTTCCACTGCCTGGAATAGCCCTGAAAGGTTATACAATGGAGATAATTTTATCCATTTAAAATTACATATTGACCGCCTGCCCGGAATTGTCCCATCACTGGGATAAATGCGGGCACCAACATTTTTGCCATTTTTTCAAAAACTAATGGCGAGATGGAGAATTGAAGTACCGTATTTGTCGGCTTATAAGACGCACTTTTTTTCCTTATAAATACCTTAAAAAATCGCCCTGCGTCTTAGAAGCCGAAAGTGGCAATACAGCACATCAATTAATTAATTGATTAATAACAAATAATAAGAGTAATAATCATATTATCTTTCTTTATTGGCTTTTAGGTTTTCTTTTTATTGAATTTTACATATCCATTGTATTAACAATAAAGTGCATCAAAAACTTTTTTCTTGAATTTACCTTTCCAAAATTAAGGTGCGTCTTTCATGGCGCAGCGTCTTGTAAGCCGTCAAATACGGTATATCAGCAGATACTACAGCCTGAGATACAGGTTTTTGGAAGAATTATGCAAAATTTTGCTGGAAAATTTAACTGTGACAAATGAAGAAAGTTGCGTAGCACCCAGAATTGCCCTGTTTTACGGTGGTGGCTTTGCACCTATGACCCCATTTGGACCGAGTCATGTTGGTGCTTTGTGGGTTAGGTGTGTGTTTGTGTTTTCTGTACTGTGTGATGTCTGTGGGGCGTGGTATAGAATGGTGTATTTGGCTATAATATGTCTGGTGTTACCTTAATGGTGCGAGGTGGTGGTGCATGATTGTACATGTCATGGCAAGGGTGTTGTGGGTTAGTTGTCACTGCTGCTATGAATTGTGTTCCCCTCATGTCTAAATGTTCCCTAACTTTCAGTATTTTTGTTTCTGTGTGCTGGTGTTCTATTGGTGTTGTTTGAGTACATCCTGTAATGATACAAAGTGCGTTGTTTTGTATTGTTTGTAAGGTGTTTGTCTGTGTTTGAGATAATGGGTGCCCAGCATGGGCTAGCATAGTCCATAACTGAGCGAATATATTGTTTGTACATGAGTGTGTTGTTTCCTGCTGGTGTCCAAAGTTTGTACCTGTTAGTACCCTAAGCGTGTTAAGTCTTGACGTACATTTGTTTTTAATGTCCCAAATGTGGTTTGCAAAAGATAATATGTTGTGTGTGACCCCCAAGTATTTTGGTCCTGTGAGTGTGTGGAATGTTGGTGTTGTTTAGTGTAACACCAGTACACATTTGAAAACTTGTCGATCGATTTTTACAAACTAGTTGGTTATTCTATATAATTTGAGTGCACTGATCTCAAAAATATAGTTAGTTTTCCTTATCACGTATGGTTTTCTTACTACAGGGTGTCTCATAAATCCCCCATTTATCCCCAAATGTGAACCATCTTATCGAGACCAACATTGGATTGCACATGCTAAACCATAAATTTTGTTATAGACTACAGTAATGCTTACATAATAATGTAGGGTAAATATATATAACAACCAGTCCTGTTCCCAGCAAAATACTCTCTCCCCTCCCATCAATGGGTGGTTAACATTTGGGGACAGATGAGGTATTACAACACCCCTTGTAGCACAAAATCTTTAGGTGATAGAATAAAACCTAATTAAAGCAGAATTAAATAGCTCCTAGCTCTTGGACAAGCATATTGCTTGTTTATGAAAGAATAAAAAAATAACTGAAAGAAACAAAATATATTTACCTTCTTTACTTGCAAACATTTCAGGACATATTCCAAAGACTTAAGACTACGAAGGTAGATATGATTAATGACGACTAAACCGGTGCTTCTTTGGTGTTTTATGCTGTGCGTTAGGCTGATCTCATTGCAGACACCAGCAGTAATCCGCCATCATATTTGTATGCCATCTTCCTTGATATCTTCTTTCCATGGTTTTGATGTCCTGGTGAAATCATTCCCCTTACTCCTCACTGACATCTCCGAGATTTTCGGGAAAATGGTCAGGATGCGAAAATAAGAAGTGAACTTTCAGGCTCATGTTGCAGCCTAAGGCGCAAAACTTTTTAAGCATATTTTCCACCAGTCTCATAATTTTGGCTTTTGTAGTTTCCCAAGAAGTTTTCAACAACATCTTTGAAACCAAGCCATGCTTCTTTTTCTTTATTGGTCATTGTGTTCAGGAAATGATTGTCTGTCAATAACTTTCTAATCTGAGGACCTATAAAAACACCTTCCTTTATTTTCTCGTAGCTAATCTTTGGATATTTTGAACAAATGTACTTGAAACACACACCTTCTCTATTCAATGTTTTGACATACTGCTTCATCAAGCCTAACTTAATGTGCAAGGGTGGTAGGAGGATTTTATTTGGTTCAACTAGATGTTCATGTAAAATGTTCTTTGATCCTGGGGTAAGATTCTCTCTAGGAGGCCAAGTTTTCCTCTTCCAGTGCTGGTCATGTGCTCGACTATCCCATTCGCAGATGAAACATGGCATCTTAGTGTATCCTGATTGCTGCCCAAGCAACATGCAAAGGACTTTGAGATCCCCACACAATATCCATCTGTGATTTTGATACTGAATTTTTTCCAGAAGCAGTTTCATGTTATCATAGGTCTCTTTTAAATGAGTAGAATGGGCCACTGGGATTGATGCATATTTGTTACCATTGTGCAGTAACACTCCTTTTAGACTGGTTTTAGAGGAATCTATAAACAACCTCCAGTCACTGGTTTCGTATTCGATGCCTAGCTTGCACACTAATCCTGTGATGTCCTTGCAAAATACCAAGGGACCATCTTCTTCGAAAAAAGGCACGGTCTTTCTCACGATTTCTGTACCAAGCGAAGTAAACTGTCTCTCTCTTTTTACATATATCTTTGCTTTGTTTTTCATTTCATTAAACCATTGCTGCATAAATTATCATTTTATTACCTTTTCTTGCAATTTTTTTTTAATAAATTTGTTCCAAGAACGTATCCCTTAATATAACATTAAGCCTATGGGAAATAATGCCTCGCTTTACGATGCCTCACTTTACGATTGGATGCTGGGAATGCAATAATTCGTAAAGCGAGGTATGCCTGTATCTATATGAAAAAACGAAATTAATTAAAGATAAAAAAGGTAAAAAATTACAAAACGCCCCAAAATTGTTTTGCTAATAACTTTAAAACTGTGAGTGATAGAAAAAAACTGGTAGCATTTTTTAATTCAGTGCAGCGAACTGCTTCAGAATCACGACTCAAAATAAAGAAATCTATTTTCATTCAGACTGGTGTAATCTGTGGAGTTATCTGGTGTTCTTTTGTGTTGCTTGTTAGCAAGGTGATGGTTGATTTTGTGGGTGCTACTTTGAGTCTATTGTGTGTGAGCCAGTCTTGTATACTGTTTATGTATGTTTGTAGGTTATTTGTAGTGGTGTCACTGTTGTTGTGGGTGGATATCAGAGTGATGTCATCTACATATGATGATAAGGTAAGCTTGTTGAATAGTGTTGGTGAGAGAACATATCCTTGAGGGACCTTATTTGGAAAAAGCTTGTTTTTGGATGACTTGCCATTTAATGTGACCTGTGAGTATCTTCCTGAAAGATAGTTGCTCAGCCACCTTTTGGTGTCATTGTGCATGTTTGTGTTGAGTATTTTGTTTATGAGAGGGAAGCATGGGATAGCATCAAATGCTTTACTAATGTCTATTGTTGAGCTGGTTGTCTGGAGTTGATACCATCCATGATGTGCTGCATGAGGTTAGTGAGTAATGTCGTGGTTGAGTGGTGAGGTCTGAATCCATGTTGAGTAAGCGAAAGTGGTATTTGTGGGTTGGTGATTTGTAAGATTAGTCTTTCTGTTACTTTGGAAGGTGTGCATAGTAAAGTAATGGGTCTATAGGAAGCTGGTTCTGTTGGCTTTTTGTTTGGTTTGAGTAGTGTAATAATTTTACCTTGTTTCCATATGTCAGGAATAATACAGTGTTGGTATGAATATGTGCTGATGTTTGTGAGAGCTAGTATTCCTTGTGTGCCCAAGTGTTTTAGGTGTATTTTAGATATGTTGTCTGGTGCAGTAGCCTTCGAATTCTTAATGTTTTTGATGATCTTGGTGGTCTGGTCTGTATTGAGGGGTGTAATGGTTGAGTCGAGTCTGTAGGTTTTCTTGTGTCTGGCTGTTTGTCTGTCTGCTTGTGTTTCTGGTTGTTGTCTCTGTTTAATGCTTACGCTGCTCCCATCCTCATATGATACTCAGGAAGTTTGTTGGAAGAATGCTCCCAGCATCATATGATGATCGTGTTATTTTTTTATGTTTTCACACAAACTCCCAATAAAAATAAATGATTTTGCATTTTAATGCTATTGATGACTCATATATATTCATAAACCATCTGTAACAAACACACACACACACATGCATGTATACATATGCACACATGTACACATAAATGAGCAAGTATTATGCTTACATTTGAGTTTTGAAGAATCTATGACTCAGATATATTCATAAACCATCCACAACAAACAGACACACACACATGCATGCATGTATACTAGGGTGTCCCAATTTTTTTTCTTAAGACGAACTGACCACTCGTGTCATGCCCGGATGTGGTTTGGGCTAAAGCATTGGCTGTGTGATTTTCAACTCGATCAGATGATATTTAGAGGTCCCGACGTTTGATGACTTTTTTTGGTTTTCAGAATTGATCATTAGGGCGTTGACAAGATCAAACATCAAGTTGTGGCTTCTTGAGAGGTCTCCGATAGCAGAGCTGGCTAAATCTCGATTACCAAGTAATATGGACGTGTTGCTCCTTTTCTTCTACCATCACCGCGACCAAAAGAAGACAGATTCCAACAGTGTCAAGGCTGTAATATCGGCTGTATTAGAAATCTGGGCTAGAGCCAACTCGAATCTGGCAACAACCTCCGTTCATGCCTCGACTAAACTGAAAGCTTTGGTTCAGAGGTATCGAAATTTGCATAAAAACAAGAACAAGACTGGAATGACTTACAATATGCAGTGGGATGTATTCTTGGCTGATATGGAGGATATTTTTGATGTCGCCCGCTCAGACGTTCTGGATCGGGGAGATATCCCTCTTGAAGACAAGGAATTCCTCATTTCCCAAAGGGCAGATCGACATACGAGTTACATGGGAGGTGAAGATAGAAAATATAATGCAGCCACAATGAAAAGACAGGAAAGGGAAAGAGCTCTTGAGCAGGCACACCGGCGTCAAACGGAGGAGGCTCTAGCTGTAGGAGTCACAGAAGAGGCTACCGACAGCAGTTCTAGCACATCGTCAGCTGACAGTGGAAGCGGAGCCGTCACTTGTGGACTTAAACCTTCGAAAGCTCCCAAACATGACAGACTAAAAGAAAGTCTGAGTGATCTTGACCTGGCAGCAACTTGATCGCGAGGGCCTTTCTGTTCGACAGGCAACATCAGCGTTTGCTGCGACTGCAAAATCCCTAGCTCTCGGTCCTGACAGTGTTCCATCAAAGAGCACGGTTCACTGCTTCCGACAAAAGGCCCGTACAATGATAGGGCCCAATGTTATTGGCCACCTCGAGCAGCTTCCACCTCGACTGCAGATCCACTGGGAGACAAAGATACTCACTGACATCGAACAGAAGGGTAAGTCAGTCGATCGGATTGCTGTTGTGGTGACTGGGGATGGTGTGGAAGAGCTATTAGGAGCACCGAAAATAATAGACGGCACAGGACAGCAAATGGCAAGCGCAGTCCATCAAGCGCTCACCCTAGTCGGAATTGAGGACAAGATCATGGGCATGGTGTTTGACACGATGGCATGAAACACAGGGATAGTGCAAGGTGCGTGTGCGCATTTGGAAGCGGCATTGGGAAGATCTCTTTTGTGGTTTGCTTGCCGTCATCACGTTCACGAAGTGATTCTCAAGGATGTCTTCGTCGTGTGCCTAGGAACACCACCAAGTCCTCAAATCCCACTTTTCAGGAGATTCAAGGAGGCCTAGCCATCAATGAACCACTGTCAGTTTGATGCATTTGACAAGGACGAGGTGGCTAAAGCCTTCATAAATGACAATGCTTGCCTTTCACAAATGCGACTTGAGGTAATAGACTATCTCCGCGATGCCCTAAGAAGTGGTAATCATCCTCGAGAGGATTATGAAGAACTTCTTCGACTGAGCCTCTTGTACCTCGGAGACGACGTAGGACGTTACAAGCTTCGGCCTCCAGGGGCTTCCCATCAGACCAGATGGATGGCCAAAGGTATTTACTGCCTGAAAATAGCATTACTGCAGTCCCAGTTCTCCGAACTTCGTCTCCAAGAACTGCAAGGGGTTCGCCGTATGGCTCTCTTCGTGAGCCTTGTATACGTGCGTCACTGGCACGAGGCTCCCATCGCCATCAAATCTCCCAAAAATGACGTTAGGCTGTGCAATCTTCCTGTAGGTTACCCTGACAAGGACGTTGGAAACACAGCTTACCGGGCTGTGCTCCGTCATCTGTGGTATATCTCGGAGGACTTAATCTGTCTTGCACTTTGATGACAGAGTTGACGACAATGAAAAGCGTAACATGACGGCTAACCTGAAAAAGCACCCTGGGAAAGGACTCAAACGGGTCCAAGGCAAGGGACTGCAAGTGGATGGCCGTTTAAGTCCGGGTGACGAGTCGATCCACCACACTCTTCCAGTTTCTCCAAGTTGAGCCCACGTTCCTCACCAAAGACCCTGAAACATGGCCTACTGACGAACACTACCGTCTGGCAAAGAGCCGAGCTGCAGAACTGATGGTGGTCAATGATGCAGCAGAGCGAGGCATCGCCCTCATTGAGAAATACACAAGCAAACCTCTGTGCCGTGATGAAGAAGACCTCCAGTTCCTCCTTCGAACTGTCCACTCACACCGACGGAATGTGAGCCGGAAGGGAACAAAAACGGATCTCATGAAACACGTGTTTAGTTAAAATGCATAAATGTGATGCTTTGAAATTGTTGTTTGTGTGTTAAGATTAAAATACATGTTTATTTTGTATAATCAGCTTTGTGATGGAACTTTTGAAAGAAATATTTCAGTTAATTTGCCTTTCAGTTAAGAGGAGAAATAAAGTGTTCAAAGTTTGGGACCTTTAAATTTCCTTCAATCTCTCTGAAATTTTACAGGAAGACTTCTAATGGGAAACATCAAAAGAGCGCAACACGAGCGGATTTGTATCCCGAAATAAAATTTGGCCCCCTATGAGTTTGGGACACTCTAATGTATACATATGCACACATGTACACACAAACGAGCAAGTATTATACTTACATCTGAGTTTTGAAGAATGTACATTTTATTTGTCCTCTTGAAAAATAATTTTTTATTCCTTTTGAAAAATAACTCCTATAAAATAATTGTCCTTTTGGAAAATAATTGTTCATAAAATAAATGTTCTTTTGATAAATCTACACTTTCCATTATACTTATTTACAACATTGTTTTACACTTTTACTGAATTTAGTATTTAGTAGTTGGCACGGGTGTGGTAGAGAACAAAGCACTCAAGGCACAATGCAACTTTGCATTCCGGACACCAAGTAGAAACTTTTCTGACATGTTTTTCTCTCTGTGTTGTATGTGCGCATACATGACATTGTCATTGACCTACAGGTTGAGATGGTGTTGGCAGAACTTGTTCCAAGTGATGCCTTTCAATGTAATTAGCTGAGAGAAGTCTGTCAGGAGCATTTGGTCTCACACTTTTTCTTCCAGGATGTGGGGATGTTATTTGAGCATACTTCGTGAGTAGTTGAGAGAATAATGTAAGATTGAATTCTCTCAAGGAAATCTGCTTTTTCGTAGTTTTTTGTAGAGTACAAAGGAATTGTAGAGAAATATCCAAAAGATGAAAGAATACTTTCTTATACCACTTCACAGTTTTCCTAACACATTCTACGCTGTTAATCTGCGTATCAGATTTGTCCACCAGACGCATATTTTTGTTATAGTCCACAACAGCATCTGGTTTGAATTTTATTTCGTTTGTTCGACGATCGACCTTTCCTGAGTCGATCATTCTTCCACTGTGAATTGTTGTTAGCATATGCACATCTCTTTTATCAGTCCATTTTAGTGCTAATAAAGGTTTTGATTCCATCAGATGGCACTCTCCTTTTCTACTTGGGCATGTTTTTTCTATTTACCTTTACAGTTCCACATGATCCTGTTTTATTTACATGCAGATATTTGCATAGTGATGGGCTCGTATACCAGTTATCGGTATACAGAATGTGGCCTTTATTCAAATATTTAGCTAAAAGTGTCTACAATCGCTCCAGAATGTCCTAGTGGATCATTTGCAGGATAATCTATGTCCAATCCAGTGTAAATGATGAAATCCAAGACAAATCCAGTTTCACAATCGCAAAGGATAAAAAATTTCACTCCAAATCTATGACACTTGGAGGGTATGTATTGTCGAAAAATTACCCTCCCTCTGAAAAGTACAAGAGATTCATCAATAACTAATTTTTGTCCTGGATTGTAAATATTTGAAAACTTTGACTTCATATGAGTTATACAGTGTCTTATTTTCACAAGACGATCATTTGGCTGATTTGGAGGAATTGAATTATCTGTGAAATGCAGAAATCTCATGAGTAATAAATATCGATCTCTTGACATATACTTGCGAAAGGAAGGTGTTTCAGCCAAGGAGTCTGAACCCCAGTAACCCTGCAGTCTATGTTTGTTTATGTGTGGCATGAGCATTGTTAGAGCAAAAAAGACATGCAGTTCATCATTTTTTGTATCATGCCATCGTTGCCTCCTGGAAGATTGAGATGGGCCTAATCTTCTTTTCTCATATTGATAAAACTCATTTGTTTGTTCCACTATATTTTGCATCATAACATTGTCAAAGAAATACTCAAAAAAATTTATTTCTGAACTTGCTTCATTTAGATTGCAACCTTGTTGAAGTCCTACATTTTCTTGAAAGCGATATCTGTTAGACTGGCAACATTGCACACTTTGCCATGAAAATGAACTATTACTACTTGCTGTAATATCATCTCCATTGTCACTTATATCAGTTTCACTATAATCACTTTCACACTCACTGCTTCCAGAGCTTATTGCATCTAACGCAGCTCTCATTTGTTCATAACTTTCCAGTCTTTGTCTTTTAGCTGCCATAGCGCACGTTTCATTCCCCCACTTTCTTATACAAGACTGAACATAAACGCTTGAAAACGTGTAAATTTTCATAAGATTCTACTCAACCATATTCCCAAGTTACCCACTAAATTCCATTTCATTTGTAAGAGAAAATGTTTATTTATTAAGGGAAACAAAAATAATTTAACAAAATGGTGCTTGACTCGATTTATTTTACTTTAACAAAAGGGTAAATTTCCTGATTGTTTTGCGCACAGGTGGAAAGTACACAGTCAGGAACTGCGCACCCGAAGGGTTAAGTGACTTATCTTTGCGTAGTGATTAACTAGAATGTTAGCTTATTGTGTATATGTTGGGATATTATTTTGGCTGCGACAGATAGCTGCGTGTGAGGTGTGAATGCCGCTGTTAGAGTGGGTAATGCATATATATGCTTAGCTGAATTTTGGTTGGGATTCTGAAAGATAACATTAGATTAATGGAGGGTATAAGTCATCAGGGTATACCTAAATTATGACTGAAAAGGCATATCAACAGTCAAGCTAAAAGTAGTGAAATTGTTAAAACTGAGGGGTTGTGTGTTTTTATACAATTGCACAGAGTCTTAGGAATTAAAAGGTTAAATTATTTAAGTACTGTTGACCCTCGACTTGCGTAATTAATCCGTTCTGAGATGAGTTACTTAACTCGAAAATGATGTAAGTCGAACCCCAAAATACATGTAAATTGGGTTATCTGTTCCAGGACCCCAAAAAAATATTGAAAATAATAAAATAATTAAATTTTTTGATAAAAACAGTGTATATAAACAGAATTATAATGGTAATTAATAATTATTATTAAGAAACACCATCTGTAAAAGAAAATACATATTAAAAATTAATAATAAAAAATTAATTTAGACTTACATTGGAGAGAGAGTTGAATAATACACAGTAAAAATAACAATGAAATAACGTGAAATACCCGGCGTCCTGCCAGTGAGTGGTCATGCACTGCGTTTGCGATTATGCAGCTATTACGCAACACAAAATAATTACGTAAGATGAATCAATTACAGTCAATAGGGGGCTTCTCGTAACTCAAAATTACGTAAGACGGTGATGATGTAAGTCGAGGGTCGACTGTATATGATTAATGAGCCTCTGGATATTATTTATATTTGTGAGGCAAAGATAAATGAAGTAGTATCCAATGACTCTAGAGCAGAGTATGAGTTAAATTGCTACACAAAGTATATTTATCAGAGACTGGATAGACAAGTGGATGGTTTGATCTTGTATATTAAAAGTGATTTAACTTCAGTTCAGAATGGTAGTATTAAATTAGTACAGGGTAGAATTAATTTGAGTTGATATTTGTGTATCAAGTAGAGTACATTCAGATAGGTGCATTTTACAGACCTCCAAACCAAACAAAGTTGATGATAGTATGGTTCAGAAAGTGAATAAAGGATGTTATAGAAGAACGTTAATTATGGGAGATTTCAACCTGCTTAGTATAGCCTGGAACTTTTTAGGAAATAATAGAGAAGGCAGCTTCTTCATTGAGTGCTTTAATGATAGCAATTTTGGATTTAGTTTTGTCTAATGATTGAAGTTATTAGAGAACTTATGGTATGAGAGTCATTTGGGAATAGCAACCATTCTGTTGTACTTTTCAAGATAGAATCAAATGCGGATCTAGTCAACAATGATTATTTAGTTCCTTGTTTCTCAAAGGGTGTGAGTACAGTAAATTTAAGGTTGTTGTAAGGTTCAGTAAAGTGGGATAATGAGTTTGCCAATGAAAATGCTATTGAGATGTGGGTTAGATTCTAAAAAATTTTAAGAGGATATACAATGGTGATGTATCCCTTTCAGAATTATCAGGAATAACAAGATTAGGAAACTTCTGTAGTGGAATAGGGAAATAGCAAATTATTAAAAATAAGAAAAGAACATTCAGGGAGTTTAAAAGTTGTAATCGCCTTGCTGGCACTGATCAACACAGAATTTTTAACTGGCAAAAGAAGTATGTGCCTTTACCTAATTTTGATATGCTAATTCCAAAAATACTGCAAAAAAGTTTCTATCATGTGTAGAGTTTGAGTTCCACCCTTGATTAAATTAATAGGTAATTTTTACTCTGCGAGAGGAAATCATATAGCACAACACTTTCCAGCTAAGAAATTTAACTGAACTCTCTGTCTGTACTGACTATTTCATGATCTTTTTATCATTTATCAATTGTATTTTGAAATGTAATCCACTTTGTATGTTTCTAAAGACTTGTGTTCTACTTTGAGAAATAAAAACAATTGTAAGTTTATAGAAAACTGCTCATATCTAAAAATTTTGTCAGTATGTCTAAATTAAATGAGTGAAAACTCTTTTGTGTCAGTTAAAGACAAAAGTTGAAAATTAAAAACTCGTGGACTATTGGGGTCAGTTATAATTTTGGTAGAAAAATGGTTAGAAGACAGAGAATAGGAAGTAATTTTAAGTGGTTATGAAACAAGGTGGCAAAAAGTGGAAAGTGGGGTCCATTACTCTTTATTTTAGCTATATCTAAATGATTTAGAGAAGGGAGTAGCTAGGTAGTAAAGTTTTTGGATTTGCAGATGATACAAAAGTAGTTGCCCCAGTTACAAATATAGAAAATTTTTATAACCTACGAAAAGATCATGATAGATTAGTTGCCTGGGCTAGTAAGTGGCACGTGGAATTCATTCTTAAAAAGTGCAAGTTATGAGATGCATGAAAACTGGTTAGAGGATGTTAGTTAGGAAAAAGATCTTGGCAGTATAGTTAGTTAGTTCTAAAGTTTTCTAAGCAGTGCTCAGAGGCTAGAAATAAGGCAAATGAAATGTTGCTGCTGTTATGAGGAATGTTGGTTACAAAAGTAGAGAGGTCATCTGTAGGTTGGATAATTCTTATGTTAGACCTCACTTGGAACACTGCATTCATTCCTGATTCCCTCACCATAGTCATGATATATAGGGTGGGCAAAGAAAAAGGGAGACCTCAAATTTTGGCTGTAAAATCCAAAGTTATGGTCAGATTTCAATATTTTTTTCACACCCAACAACTAAGTAAATTTCCTATATGGTGAGCGGATTTCAAAGAAAACTAATAAAAATTCCAGATTTATTGAACATTTCTTTATGCCACTGGAAATTCTCCATTTACACTACTACTGCATTGTCGGGTTGATGAAAAAAAATGGAGACTTTTTAAATCTTTCATATCTTGGCAAATACAGTACGTAGAACCATGAAATTTTAGTATGTTAGTACTAGGTAATTTTATGGTTTGTATGCCATCTTTTAGCATTTTAGCTAAGAAATTTAATTTATGGTGAATATTCCAGAAAAATCTTGCGATAATTAAAGTGATTTTAATTGATGTAAGCCAACTGCAGGAGATTTGGACAAGCTTCTCAAGAAAATTGATAAAACAGGAGATGCTAAAAGATGGCATACAAACCATAAAATTACCTAGTACTAACATACTAAAATTTCATGGTTCTATGTACTGTATTTGCCAAAATATGAAGGATTTAAAAGGTCTCCCTTTTTTTTTGCCAACCTGACAATGCAGCAGTAGTGTAAATGGAGAATTTCCAGTGGTATAAAGAAATGTTCAATAAATCCATAATTTTCATTAGTTTTCTTTGAAATCTGCTCACCATATAGGAAATTTACTTAGTTGTGGAGGTGTGAAAAAAATATTGAAATATGACCATAACTTTGGATTTTACAGCCAAAATTCGAGGTCTCCCTTTTTTTTTGCCCACCTGATATATATGCTTGAAGGTATGCAACATAGGGCAACTTAGCTTATCCCTAGCTTAAGAAGATTGGAACAGTGAAAGATTAAAGGAATTGAGTATGTTTAGTTTTGAAAGACATTGTTTGATGAGAGATATGATACAGATGTTCAAAATGTTTTCAGGTTTGGACAGTTTAGATGTAATTAACTTTATCTTAATAGAGTCTGATGGAAGAACTGGAGGACAAATAGGAAAATTAGGAAACTGACTTATAAACTGGGTCTACAAAATTACTTTGTTAAAGAGTAGTAGATTTTTGGAATGGCTTACCATATGATGCACATGATAAATTGTAGCTAGCTCCTAAGTTAGCTTTAAGAAAGACTTAGATGCTTTCAAATGAAATAGAGGGTTTGTAAATACAGGAAACTCCCACCATTTGTGGGGGTTATGTTCTCGTAAACACAGCAATGCACAAAACTATGAATGGTGGGACTAATACTCTACGGGGAAAAATAGGGTTATGTTCCAGAGATCACAGGAATTACCCTTAAGGTTGTACTTTCTTAGGTCTATACTAGGGGTGCACCAGATATGAATTTTTCATATCTGAATTCATATCTGGCTGGATACCTGATATGCTGGATATGGCCATATCTATTTGGCCGGATATATATTATTAGGTACTGTACTATTTTTACACTCATATTGCTATGTTTTGTTTTGCATTGGGGGCAAGCACCCCCCCCCCCCCCCCAATATAAAATAAATAATAATTTAAGTATATTCAGATGTTTAATTGTTTTGTTCTCTTTCAGGTTCTTGTGTTGTATTAAACTATTAAGTATTAATCATGACAAGTTTTGTGTGGTCACTGCATACAATAAATGATCATAGCGATATCACTGCAAAGTGTAATATTTGCCAAAAAATTATCAAACATGGGATGAAGAAAGGTGGCCAAAAGTCTTTTAGCATAACACCTCTTCATAATCATTTGAAGATTAATCACCCAAAAGAGTATGCCGAAGCCAAAAACGAAAATGACAAAAAAAGAATAGCTGTGACTGAATCAAAGGAAATAGGCATAGATAGAATACGGGCTAGACCATCAACTTCTACTGGTAGTACTCTGAAAGAAAAGAAAATGGACCAAATGAATGACTCCAGGTCTGTGATGATTCACCATAAAATTGACATGATGATGGCTTTGGACAACCAGCCATTTACTTTAGTTGAAGATGATGGTTTTATTGATCTAATGGCCTACCTCCAACCCAGATATCTCTTACCGAGCAGAAGGTACTTCTCTGATACTATAATTCCTCATCTTTATAATGAGTTCGTCTAAAATTGCTCAGAAGCTGGAAGAAGTAAAGCATGTCAGCTTTTCTTCAGATATATGGACATGCACAACCTCTCAAGAAAGTTTTATTTATCGGGTCACTGGATAGGTAAAGATTTTGAAAGATACGATGCTGTGCTACATGCCTCTCATTTCTCAGGGTCATATACTGGCAAGAATATATCTGAAAAGTTTCGCTCTATGTGGGATAGTTGGGATCTTGATGCAAATAAGAGGAATTTATTGGTGAGGGATGGAGCTAGTAATATGGCTCTTGGTAGTGACCTGGCTGAAATGCCTTCAATACACTGCAGCATTCATTTACTCCAACTGGTTATTAGTGACTCAATTATGGTTCAGAGGAGTGTAATTGATATCCTTGCAAAAAGTCGCCACCTTGCAACTCACTTTAATCATTCTCCTTTGGCTGCAACAATTCAAACACATTCAAGTGCAGCAAAATCTTGAGCCTCTCCTATCGGTTCAAGATGTCCCAACACATTGGAACAGTGCATATTTGATGCTAGAAAGATTATATAAATTAAAAATTCCAGTGCAACTGTATTTGGCTGATTGTAGTGAATTACCTACCATCACATCCTTCGAGTGGACACTGATACAAAATCTTAAAATATTAAAACCATTCTTCCAACTAACTCAGGAAATGAGTTTGGAAAAATCAACTTTGTCTTCCGTGATCCCAAGCATTTGTATTTTACAAAGATTTCTTTCAAAGATTGGCCATGATGACCAAGGTGTTCAAACGACAAAGAGAGAACTCCTGACTTCTCTTCGAGTGCGTTTCTTGTTGGAGAGTAATGATGGGAAGTCTTTGAACATAATGAAAAATAGGGCTTATATGACTGTAATTGCAATAGATCTGCGGTATAAGTTATCTTTCTTTCAACAAGATCAAAAAGAGCAGGCTAAATCCTGGCTGATTGAAGAAGTCATAGGTATTGAAAATGATGAAGGTGGTAATGATTCTAATGAAAGTGGAAGCGAAAGCAGCTCAAATTCCAGTTCTCCTATGCAAAAGAGGAAAGACGAAGAGGACATTCTTGAAGCGTGTTTTATGGAGATCACAAAAGGAGAGCAATCTGGGGAAGTAAGTTACAAGAGAAGTAAGATTGAAAGAAAGACTGCTCCTATTTCTACTGATTGCAGGGGAGTTAGACTGATATGCATCTGAACCTCTTGTAGATAGGAAACGCTGTGGAGTTCAAATTTGGAAGCAGGAGGACTGATTTCCTCTCCTTAAAACTATTGTTTCAAAGCTTCTCTGCACACCTGCATCCTCTGTATTTTCAGAGAGAATGTTTTCTGAATATGGAAACATGTATGAAGCAAGGCGATCCCGAATATTGCCGAAAAGAGGAGAAATGCTCTTGCTTCTGCACCACAATGGAAAAAAGTTCTAAATCACTGTTGTTGAGTTTTTTTTATTCTGAAGACCTCCAGGCTGAATGGCAGCATCTGACTTACACAATACTGCCCTCCATTCATTGATTTCATTCCAGGCATTTTATATTGTATTCAATGTATTGTTTTACATTTGTGAAGCTTGTAATGTTTTGTATTGTTTTGAAAATAAAGGAAAAAAAGGAGAAAAAAGAATGGAAAACAAGTGCAGGGGTCTAGCAATATTTTACTCTTTTTAAAAAATTTAACACCTAGACATTTTTATAAAAAGCTCTGATTATATTAATAGAACTGTAATCGTTAAGGATGGACAGATGTTTTATTTATTCTTGTCATCAGTATTGTGTTGATTTAATATAAAAAGTGTTGCTGGACTGGTTTAGGGGTGGGCCCTGGAGGGCTTTCCATTTTTTTGTATATAAAATATTATTTGTAATGTATTATCATATTATGGCAGATTTTCATGCAGGTGTTAATTTTCTAATGTTTTGGCCTATATCCGGCATATCCTGCCAGATACCGGATACCAGATATTTTGCAATATCTGGATGAATGTCCAGCTGGATATCATATCCAGTGCATCCCTAGTCTATACATTAATTTATCAGTAAACATAATAAAATGCAAACATAATAATTAGATCAATACAAAACATTACCAGTAGTAAAAAATAAAAAAAATATGTACATTATTAATTACCTTAAAGATGAAGAACTTAATTGGGAGTGCCTTGCAGGGTCAGGATCATCTGCCACTGTGGAGCTTGGAGCCCAAGGAGAGGAAAGACTTTTTGAAGGAAAGTGTGGAACATTTGAGGAGGATCGATCAGCTTCTTCAACAACTTGAACTGGTTTGAAGAAGGATGTGATTTGAAGTTGCTTGACTTTCTTCTTTAATTAAGTCCTTGTATCTCTGTAGGGCGCCAGTGCTACCTCTATTTCTCATTGGAATTTGTAGCTCCTTTCCATAAAGGGGTCAGTATCTATAGCCTCCTCTACACCTGACTATGATTTTAATCTCTGCTACTCCCTTTGCTGTAAGATCCAACTTTTTGGGCTCCTTCACTGTCCTCATCACTCTCACTTGATTGAATCAATTCTACAAGTTCCTCTTCTGTAAGCTCCTGCTGGTGGAATTCTAGCAATTCTTCAATTTCTTCCTCCTGAATATCCTCAAAGCCCTCCCTTCCAACATTTCTGGCCAATTGGACAATCTTTAACTTAGGGAAACATCGGAAGTCATTGACCACCTGAGGTTATAGTTTCCTCCAACAAGCATTGAGGGTTGATGGCTTGACCTCATCCCAGGATTCTCTAATGATGCTGAAGGTCTCCTGAATGTTAAATGATTGCCAAAAATCACAGATGCTTGTTGAGGAGCTGAATTCAAGAGGCTGCGGTAGATGGCTAAAACTATGTCTTGCGTAGTAGGACTTAAGGATTTAGGGCAATATCTCCTTGGTCCATTGGCTGAAGAATTGAGGTCATGTTTGGGGGAAGAAACCACTTCCACCTTAGGATTACTGAATTCAAGTGTGGCAGGGTGTCCTGGAGCATTGTCAACCCTTTCTGTTTGATCTCTAAAAGACAGGCAGATGTTGTTTTTGCTTCCCTTTCAATGCATGAGAGTTGCTTACAATATGGTATTGTATGTGATACCTTTATTTCTTAATTAAATACAAATTATTAATTCATTGAATTAAATATCTACAAAATTGCCTCGGGATTGGTGACATCTATAGCCTATTGGAAATGAAAATAATTGCCATACATAGAACCCAATATGGAAGCATTGGGTCCACATAACAAGAAGAAAAATGAATTATTTTGTATAAAAATTTTCTATTGCTGACTTACGAAAAATTACTTTGAGAGAAGAGTCAATGAACTTTGTAAAATCAGTGAATTCCTAAGAGGAAGATTTATATTTGTGGCACTCGGAGCTGCTTATGTTAAGCAATGCTTTTAAGCAAGGAAGGTGTACTTAATCTTTCTATAAGTTCTGAGTGAATAACAAGTAATATAAACCTAATAACTCAAAAGGATAGGCCTATACCTTCAGGAATTTAGTATAGTGATTGCCTATATTAGGGTCATTCTCTGTCAGATCAACCAAAAAAAATTGAAATTAACACCCTCATCTCTCATATTTTGCTGAAATTTGGTTTATAGGGAGTTTGTGAGCCCTGAATCCATTTCTGAAATTATAAGGTCAATCCGACCAACGGTTCAAGAGATATGACCTCGGGCAATTTGAGGTCACTCGCGAGGTTACTAACATTTGGCGAGCCATAACTTGGGTAATAATTGTCATAATTATATAAAAGTATATATATTTAGAATCGGAAAACGACAAGGAATCCACATATGCAAGGTTTAGAACTCTAGGTTGAAAAATAAAAAAGTTAAACTGTAACCAAAATTTGAGGTCACGATTTGACCTCTGGGGTATCAAATGAGAATTTTTTTTTTAAATGTAAAAAATGAAGGCATAGGCATTGGCTATTAGAATCAGCAAAAAAAAGTTTGTTTATGTTAGTATTTTTCATGTAACTAACATATAAGTGAACACCATATTCATAAGTTGTGCGTCAATTCTACCTATTTTTTCACACTTAAGCTCATAATTTGACCTATAGAAATTAAAATTACATTTTTTATAGATATAAAAAACAAAGTCAGAGTTCTTGACTAATAGAAACAATCATAAAAAGTTTGTTTATGTTGGTGCTTTTCATGTAACTAACTTATAAGTGAACACCATATTTATAAATTGCTTGTCATTTCAAGGAATTTTTATATCTTAGCTATCAATTTGACCTCAAGCTCCAAGAATTTAATAAAAATTGTATTTCACTGCTAATCTACACTGGCAATAATAGTTATAAGAGTGAAAGGGGAAGACTAAGCTCACATGTAGCCTAAACAAACCTGTTGAAACATGTTGCTACTTGTCTAAGTGCAGAATCAACACAGATAGTTGCAAAATTCCTTGTCTACAGGTTAGTACAGTTCCAGCCAGCACTGTGGGTGGCTGGTGGGTATGGTGTTTTAATGAGCCTCAGAGACTATCAAGGCCTAAAATATTAAGTGTGTATAGCTATATATTTTCTAAAAAATATATATTACCTAATTGTAAATCCTATATCTTTACAGATCAAAATACAATGGTTCGGCACTTGAAATACTGCCAGGACCCTATTCAAAAACACAAGAAACGCATAACAATCAATCTTAGAAAAGTGACTGATGTACTTGTTGAAAAATGTGCTGGAAGAGTGAAAAAAGACTCATTGTTGTGTGTGAACTGCTGGACACTGATAATGAAAAACCCCACTATACTTAGTACCACTGAAAACAACGAGTCTGAGCAGGATTCAAATGAATCATCTACTATCAGTGGCTTGAGTAACATCTCTTCAATTCAAGATCTGGACAATGACAGCGATTGCTTGATAAAGGAAAATCCTTCAACTTCAGTTGAACCAGTTCTAGCATTTCTGGACCAAACACCAGTTAAAAAAAGTAAGTAATAAATTAATATAATAACTTATACTTTACTACAAGGTCTGTTTGATCTACTATATAGCCAATTATATAGCATTTAAGGTACTATAATTAATATTTAATTACTAATATTCAGGTGTGTGAAACCTTTTTTTCTGTTCTTTTCAGAAGGGCTGTCATTAAGCCAGAAAAAGCGCAAGGCTCGTGGTAAGCTATCATCTGCTCAGAAACACCTGAAGGAGAGGCTAGAACTCAGTTATGGTGTTCAAATTACCAAGGAGGTAAGTGATACTTCAAAACCTGAAACTAAATCTGAAAAACATCTAGACAAATTAACGAATGAATTGAAACAGTCATTCCTGGAGAGCAAATGTCACCATCACAAACTACAAATATTGACACTCTCACCATACACAATTGAAAAAACAGCTAGTTTCTTTCAAACTACAACATACATGGTGAAAAGAAGCCGTTCACTTAAATCAGAACATGGAATCCTTCCGAAGATTCCACTAATGAGCAAAGGAAAAATGATATCTGAAGAACACAAAGATATAGTTAGAAGATTCTATGAGTCAGAAGAGGTTAGTCGTATGTGTCCTGGCCAAAAGGATTGCGTGAAAGTTATCAGTGCTGAAGGTGCAATGAAGGTGCAAAAACGATTGGTCCTCGGGAATTTAAGAGAGATGTTTGAACTATATAAAAATGATGAAAAGAATCCCAAAATAGGATTTTCCACATTTGCAAAATTACGGCCATCATATTGTGTGCTTGCCAGTAGTGGTGGGACTCATTCTGTCTGTGTCTGCACATACCATCAAAATCCAAAATTGCAGCTGGCTGCATTGGGAGAAAGAGGTCTTTCATACAAGGATCTTATGGATTACAGTGTCTGCAGTACAGAAAGAGAGACTTGCATGATGCAACTTTGCAATGATTGCCCAAGAGAAGAGGGTGTCCTGGATTTTCTTGAGTTACTTGACAGTGTGAAATCAGCTCCAAATGAAATATCTTACAAGCAATGGGTGACTGTTGACCATTGTACAATGGTTGATAAGGTGGAGCCACTTCATGAATACTTATCATCCCTAAGCATGAAAATATCCCGCATGGTTCGTCATCACTTTGTTGCTCAGCAACAATCACAGTACTTCAAGCAGTTGAAAGAAACACTACCACCTCAGAGCGAGGTAGTTATAGTAGGTGATTTCTCTGAGAATTATTCTTTCATTGTCCAGGATGCTGCCCAAGGGTTTCACTGGGACAATTCACAGTGTACAGTTCACCCTTTTGTCATCTATTATAGATCATCTGCAGACCAGGAACTTAGCCATTTTAGTGTCTGTTTCTTATCTGCATCACTAAAACACAACACTATAATGGTTTACTCATTCATATTGAAGCTTATGACATATGTTAAATTCAGATGCCCACAATTGAAGAAGGTGCACTATTTCTCAGATGGATGTGCTGGCCAATATAAGAACAGATACAACTTCACAAATCTCTGTTACCATGAAGAGGATTTTGGTCTGTCTTGTGAATGTCACTTCTTTGCTACATCCCATGGCAAAAATGCATGTGATGGGATTGGAGGAACAGTGAAAAGAGCTACTGCTCGTGCCAGTTTGCAGAGAACTACAGAGAGGCAAATTCTTACACCAGAACACATGTTTCAGTTTTGTGAAGAAAACTTGAGCAAGAAGATAAATTTTTTCTTTGTAACTACAGCTGATTTGAAAGATGCAGAAGAACGGTTGGAACATCGATTCAAGGATAGTAGGGCTATTCCTGGAACTCAGAAATATCATAGATTTGTTCCCCTAAACAAGGAAGAACTGATGGTGTATCCCATTTCAAGTGGCATTGGAGAAAAGAAAAGAATAAGGAAAAGTCATTTTACTAATGAACCTGCAATGCTTGGTAACCTAAAATGTGTCAAACCAGGAGAGTATGTTGGCTGCATTTATGACATGCAAGTTTGGTATGGAATTGTGGAGGAATATTGTGAAGAGTTTGATGATTTCACTGTGAACTTTCTACATCCCTCTGGGTCATCAGGATCAAGTGCATATTATTATCCATCAAACAAGGATTCATGTGCAGTGCCAGGACATCATATATTAACTGTAATGAGTTGTCCTACCCTAAGAGGAGGCAGCAGAATTCAATACATTTTTCCACAAAAAGAAATTGATGAGAGCATCGAGCATGCAAAAATTGTATTAGGCTAGCACATGAATCCTCTAAGTAGGTCTTCCCCTTTCACTATTATAACTATTATTGCCAGTGTAGATTAGCAGTGAAATACAATTTTACATTTTTTGTCTTTGTTTTTATATCTATAAAAAATGTAATTTTAATTTCTATAGGTCAAATTATGAGCTTGTGTGAAAAAATAGGTAGAATTGACGCACAACTTATGAATATGGTGTTCACTTATATGTTAGTTACATGAAAATACTAACATAAACAAACTTTTTTTTGCTGATTCTAATAGCCAATGCCTATGCCTTCATTTTTTACATTTAAAAAAAAAATTCTCATTTGATACCCCAGAGGTCAAATCGTGACCTCAAATTTTGGTTACAGTGTAACTTTTTTATTTTTCAACCTAGAGTTCTAAACCTTGCATATTTGGATTCCTTGTCGTTTTCTGATTCTAAATATATATACTTTTATATAATTGTGACCATTATTACCCAAGTTATGGGTCGCCAAATGTTAGTGACCTTGCAAGTGACCTCAAATTTCCCGAGGTCATATCTCTTGAACCGTTGGTCGGATTGACCTTATAATTTCAGAAATGGATTCAGGGCCCACAAACTCCCTATAAACCAAATTTCAGCAAAATCTGAGAGATGAGGGTGTTAGGCACTGGTTGATCTGACAGAGAAAATGACCCATTAATTAAATCAAATCAACTCATTGTTTAACTCCATCATATAGCGGCCCTACATCGAAAAAGATCAATACGCCCTACAACCAAAAACAAGGCCCAATAAAATAAGGTAAGGTAATTTCTTTCTTTACCATTAGGCAGAGCTAAAATACCAAAGGCAAATAAATTTAACATTAACCAAAAAAAAAACTACAGGAATACCTCAAAATCCGTCATTTCAAATTTTGTCATTTCGCAGATTCGTCGTCAATCTTTTACTACCTATAGTTTTGCAATCCATCATCCATATTCACAGATTCGTCTTTTTTTTTTTTAAATGTGAAAAAAACAATTGAAATTGATGAAATTCAACTGTTTACCAATGCAATATACATTATATTTTGCCAAAAAACAAGTAGAATTTGATTAATTAATCTGTTTAATAACATAATACAGTAAAATGTTTTCTCATTGAAACATGTTATAATCTACCTCAAATTTCGTCATTTCATAGTGTTATTCTAGAATGAATTAATGATGAATTTTGAGGTATTCCTGTACTTAACAGGTCCTTTGAAGACCTCCACATACATAACTCTTTAATAAAAAAAATGTAGGGTATCAGGCAATCAACCCATAGCCCTATATAGTTTTTTCAAATGGTGGCCTCTGTGTGGGGAGGGGAACTGACCCTTCAAAAATTTACACAAACTTTACCTTTACACTAACGTAACTCCACCATACCTATGTAACAATTGGCAAAGGCTAAGGCTGATGATAACTGCAAACAAAGCCTTGTTCATTTAAGAGGCTTAACTCATTTTAGGTCCTATAAAAAATGGGCCAATTTCAACCTAAGCCTATTTAGTAGACCCACTTCACCTTAAGCCTATTAATAGGTCCTACTCTTTAAACTCAAAACAAAACCTCATTTAACAGGCTTAACTCATTTTAAGTCCTGTATGAAATAGGTCCACATCACCCTAAGCCTATTTAGTAGGCCAACTTTACCTTAACTAATAGGCCTAATATACTCGTACATTAAAGGCCTACTTCAAATGCTACAATTTACACACTTGAAGCCTACCTCTCCTCAAAGTAGGCCCAATTCTTTACACTCAAGGCCTATTCTAACTAAACACACTTTGTAAATTTTCTAATTCAACCTGTGGAGGAGTAACATATTGTAAGTCCTATTTCACATATAGGCACAACCTATTCTAAGTCTTATTTCACATATAGACATAAAACAGACAAGGCTTGATATAAGGGTCTCAAATGCAACATTTGAGGATCTTTGCTCAGCCAAATTGGTTAACCTAACACAAAACTAAAAAAAACAAAACCCTACAACAAAATACAGGTAGCCCTCGATTTATGCCGGGGTTAGGTCCCTTGGGGGGACAGGCACAAATGGAACCCTTTATATAATGGAGTCAATGGGAAATCACAGGGTTAGGTTCTGGGCACCAAAAATTTTACCTAACCTTTTCAATACTGGAGTATTTAAAGCTCAGAAATAAACTTTTTAAAAAAAAATGTTTTATTTTTAACCTACATAAATATAATAAATAAAAAATAAATTAATACATAAAACAATTAAATTTTGTACACTTACCTTCACATGTTTGGAGCCCACACATGGTCTTATAAGCACCACTGTCAGGCCCCTGCATTGATATTTTTTGACAGTGGCGTAATGCAGAAGTTTTAGTTGGCTTTTGAACAGTGCATGATACATATACGATGCCAATAAATTTTGTTAAAATAAAAGAAATAAAAGTTTTTTAATATACAGGGTGTACATAAAGTCAGGATCTATTTTTGTGAAGCACTTGGAAATTATATAGAATTCAATCATAAAATGATAAAGTGGTAACATTTATTAAATAATTAAGAGTAGGATTCGATGTGACGCCCATCAGTATCCCTGCACAGCTCAAATCGTTCTGCAGCATTTCTAAACACATTCTGGAGCATTTGCGGGGTTATGTTATCTGCAGCAGTTCGTATACGTGTACGTAAGTTTTCAAGACTCGTAATCTTCGTCTGATAGACGTGCGATTTGATAAAGCCCCATGCAAAGAAATCTAAAGGGGTTAAATCTGGTGATCTCGCTGGCCAAGGTCTGTTGCTTCCGCGTCCGATCCAGCGATTTGGAAAATGTCCATTTAGATAATCCTGAACAATTTTGGCATAGTGACAAGGAGCATCATCATGTTGATAGACGACGGTACTAACAATCCTATCCCCAATCAGCTGAGGTTCAAGGAATTGCTGCAACATGTCCAGATAAATAAGCCCCGTAACTGTAGCTTCAGCAAAGAAAAAGGACCATAAACCTTAGATTTTGTTAAACCCATCCAGACATTAACTTTAGGTGAGTCTCTCTCCCAATTTTGGATGAAATCATTCGGTCTTTCATCTGCCCAAATTCAACAGTTATGGCGATTTACTTTTCCACACTTATGGAAAGTGGCTTCATCACTAAAGATAATGTTGTCCATTAAATTATCACTCCAGATTTGTTCTACGAGATCAGCACACACAGCACTTCATCGAGGGAAATCTTCCTCGTGTAAATCATGTAAAACCTGCAAATGATAGCTTTTCTTCTGCAAATTAACTTTCAGAATTTTGTGCACAGATGACATTGGGAGGCCGAGTCTGTGTGATGCAGCACGAACGGATGTATGTGGCTCTTCAGTGATAATTCCGCGTACTGCATTCACAGTAAGTTCTGATATACACAGTCATCCTGATCTTGCTTCATCATTTACTACAGATCCCATTCATTTAAATTTGTTCACCAATTTTCGTATTGTCTTGTCTATTGGCCCCGGCTTCTGAAATCTCCTTCTAAACTTCTCTCTGATGTCATTGTATTTCTTTCCCTCGATTCGCCAAATTACTATTGCCACACGCTCTTCTGTATTCATTCTAAGGGCTTCTGAAAAGAAAAATAGAAAAAAATAATTATTTTGCAAAAATAGATCCTGACTTTATGTACACCCTGTATAATAAATAATGTACTGTACACTACTGTATATAATACAGTACTGTAATAATAAGAAATTATAAATACAGTACAGTACTAGCTGTACAGCACTTATACAGTATATATATATATATTGTATATACAGTAGTTACATATTTTTACCATTTTTGATGATTTTAAATTTTTAATTTATAAAAAAATTGCAAAAATAAATATTCATGTTATTGGTGGATAGTGACCGGCACTATTGTGAATCGGCGCAAAACGAGGGCTACCTGTATACATTTGCACATATACATACAGTTTATAAATATATACATACAACTCCAAGCATCCAATTCTTCTTTTAAGGAAAAATCACTCAACAGATTTCATCAACAGGCATATGCATTCTTTGCAATCAGATTGGATTCCTTCAAAACCCCAAACCTTCCAGACCTCTTGTAGGAGACACAACATTTACTCAATCATAACCAGGGCCGGATTTAGCAATGTGGGGGCCCTCTTCAGAAAAAAATGTATTTGTCAATACATAATATGCAAAACAGCTGTGATAATGCTGTATCAATAATCATTAGTACAGTAATTACAAATGTCCACTTCAAACAATTTCTACTTACTGTCCTACTCATATCTAGCCACAAACTCCCTAATAAATCAGCAGGTTATTAATTACACAAATTACACATTAATTCAAACTCTCACAAATATGTTTATTATAAAACTGTGTATTATATTAAAGCATTATAAAAAACATTGAATTTTACCATATTTTACTAGTTTACTACCTATAGTTAATATGTGCGTTTTTGACATACTGTTTCTCAGACTCAGAATAGTTCAATAGAAAGTGTGTGGGGTAGAAAGAATTACAATAAACCAGGAACTTTTCGTGACTTTTGTTTAGCAGAATCCTTGACAATATTACTGAAGTCCAACTCGCACAGTATGTCATACTCAATGCTCATTATGGAGTCATTCCAGCAAAACTGGTACAGATTTCAGAAAGTTGGTCGGGTGACCATCTCCAATTTTCTTCAAATTTTCAGGGTTGATTCATACACTATTCAATAGCTTAAATCTAAAATTTTAGCTTCCTCAGTCAAAAACGTTTAATTTTATGGTCGCTTAAATGGCCCCCACCTTTGACAAAAAATGCCCATGTTGGGCTTGATCGGCCAATGCCTTCATTTTGAGAGGCCTTGAAAAGTGTCTTCTAATAGGAGTAGAAGCTTCAAATTTGTCATGCCAATACAACTTCTGGTGGGCTTTTCAATTTTGCAAGCTAAAAGGCTGTGGAACAAATAGTTTCTGAGTTACAAGGGCTTAAACATGGCTCCATTTTGAAGCTTGCATCAATTCCTCCCACTTTTACGACTACCATTTTCAAAAGTTTTAGTTCTACATCAATCACAGCTGTTTTAATACTCCTAATAGTCTCTATGGGTTGTAAATTTATGAGTGAAAAAAAAAATAACCAAAAAAGGATTTATTTTCTATTTTTAAAAATTTCCAAAAGTTGATATTTTCACAAAATTTGCAAAATTAACATCAACTTTGGGGCTTAATATAAAGGTGTCCGAAATTAGTCAGGGAGTTGATACTTCTAGTAAAGAAAGATACATATGTGTACAAAAACATATATTAAGGAATAGATCTCAACTCAACTCCTTCATATAGTTTTGGCTATTCAAAGAAAAGTACTTTTTGTGAAAAATTCTGAATTTTTTCAAAATTTTGAAATGTTTAAATTTCTTTTTACAACATTGAATTGTAATTTTACTTCCATTTTATTACTTGGTAAGTTAATTCACAAATGTTAAATTATCTAAATAAGTTTTACTCATAAAAAAGACATAATATATACCTAGATTATTACTACATTTGCAGTTAACACAACAGATGGACCAGCTTGTAGGCTCAATACTTGGATCTACCTAAGTAAATCATGTAGAACCGTGTTCTACTGCTCTTTAAGCACTTCCTAGTAATTTAAATTATGCAGTTAGTACAGATAAACTAGCAGTAACCACCATTTTCAGTACAAAACCTTAAATTTAAGTAGCTTTGTTGTATTACTTCCCTTAATACAAGTGTACAGTACTTAGCTATATACAATAATGAATTCCTGAGTTTTTAAGCATGTGAATTATTGGCTATAAGTTCATATTCTTTTTTTAATATGTGTTGTTTTATGTAAACTTATATATAGCTAATAACTCTTATGTTTAGACACTGACTCAGGAATTTATTATTGTACTCAGGCTTTAAGTCTGATTGTCTTCAACACTCCATGGCCTCACAGCCATAAATTGGCAATTTATTATTCAGCTTGATACAGGTCTGTAGTTACTTAGGCTTTTTTTAAAATACTCCTCAATTTTAGATAAACAATCATTTGATAACTTGTACTGTCTCCCCATTTTCCCAGCAACTGTAGGTGGTTCAATTGAACACAAAACATGTTGGAATGGAATCCAGCAAATGTCCTCTTGTTCAGGCCATTTAAAAGGATTCTTTTTCATGAAATTTACTAATAGATCCTTCTCAGTATCACACACTTCAACTATGTTTCCAACAAACCAGTCACCTTCATAGAAACAGGCCACATATGTACCAGGTTTATATTGGTAAGCCACATTTTCTTGTGTAGCATTGAGGAAGGAAAGTTGTACGTTAAAGAAATTTTCATCACTAGAAATTTTGTACAGTTTAATGCCTGTTGATGAAGGTCTAAAGCAGTGATATGAACGGGTTCCTGGGATTGTCTTAATTAAGGAATACCTTTTTTCTAACTCAAATAAATTAGCATTTTCCTCAATTTTAGCTGAATCAATGTACAGAAATTGTATACCATTAATATTAGATTTGCACCAATCGAACATCTCTTTTGGATTGGTGATGTGACCTTTACTTGTTGCTTGTAGACTTGCCCGGGCAACTAACCTTTGATGTGCCACCAACACCATCACAGGGGCTCTTTCCGTGAGAGGTGGCAAAAAAGTTCCATTCACATGTTAGTTGGAAATCTTTTTCATGTAACACTGAATTAATGATGTTTTTATAGTTTTTATATTGACTTGCTGCGCCATCGCTAAAGTAACAAATATGTTTTAGTTTAGGATTCTGACTTTTAAGTAATTTCAAGGCTTCACATAAAAAAGAATGAACTGCAGTTGTGTTGTGTGTAAGTGAATCTGATATTACACAAAAATTTGTAACTTTTAGTTCACCATCAACTTTTTGATAGCAGACTACCGGATGCAAGGTAGCCTGGGTATTGTCCCAGTGATGCCCTTGTACGGCATCCTGAATTATAAAACTATAGTTTTCAGAGAAGTCAACAAGCACTAATGCTGTAGAATCATTGAGGTTTTCTTTACAGTCGGACAAATATTTTGATTGGGCTTTTGCTATGAAATGGTGTACTTTCAACTTTTTTGCACTTTCACATATGTCTTCTACTACATTCGAAACACTTTTTGTCATTGTGACCAGTTGGGTATGGTCTGTATGAAGCCACTGCTTAAAGGAAACCTCATCATCCATGTCATAATCATTGTTTTCAAAAATGGTAAGAAGCCAATCCCGTAATTCATTTAAACCAGGACATGTTTTGCAGTTATTAATCATGCAGTTTCTGGTTTCAGTGTTGCAGACTATTTTCCCTAGTAACTCTCTTAATTCTACTTTGACGGGGAGTGATTCACATAAAAGTTTAAAGTTCTGGTGTATTTCACAAATGCATACATTGTGTGATCCTTTACTCCCCACACCCATACACCATTTTGGTCTCAGTTCAAAAAACTTTGATTTGGAGATTTTGTCATTTGGATATTTATTTTTGTAAAGCGTATATAATTATCTGATATTTGTCAACAACAGTATTTTCTGCTTGTGAACCTTCCCTTGTGGTGTTTTTATTGATTTGTAGTCTTTTTTACCAGGGCATTCTCTAGTATATTCATTGTTTTGGAAAAATTCTATCACTCTTTCCTTTATTTCATCGCTTATACCCTTGCTACTCTTTTTATTTCTCATTATAGGAAGGATACCTTCTTTTCTCTTTAAGGCCCTCACAGCATTAACCATTCTGGCTGACACTTCAAATTCTTTCATAATTCTTTCTCTGGACCAGGTTTTACCAATTGGAAGGAGTGTTAGAATTTGTATCTTTTCTTGTCTGGTACTAGTTTTACACTTTTCTTTCAGTTCCTCTATCATATGCTGATAACACTTTTCTTCCTCACTCTCTATAGGTTTCTCCGCTTCCTCATCCAAAATGCTAGGCTTCATATGAAGTACTTTTGACAGCTTTGATTTTGTTGATGTTTCAATTTGCTTTAGTTTTTTTCGCGTAAAACTTTCGATCTCTTGCTCTTACATACTTAATGGGTGAGCATTCTAGTGAACCTAACGTTTCGTCAAATGTCTCCTTAACTATTTCTTCTGGAACATATTCATCACTACCTGAGTCTTTTTCATCTTCAATCGTCTTGGCTCTAGAGAAGCATGTTGAGCAAAGTTTCTGTCCTGGTATCAGATTCAGTCTAGTTGCTATGTCTTTGTCAATAATTTGTAGTGATTCTGCAAATAAAGTAGGGTAATGTAAACTCTAAACACATTGGAAAATAATTTTAAAACCTCAACATTTGGTTATAGGCTATTCGTATAAAATATTCAAAACATATGCATTCAGTAGCACAGTATATAGCCTACCCTATTAAAATTAAATAGCTAATTTAGGTTACAATTTACAATATAAACTTCTTTATGAAATATAAATATATTAGTACCTATATTTACTTACTTGTTATCTTCTTTCGATGATTTCTCCATGGATCTTGGCAGCTACGTTGCATTTGTTGGTAATGCATTCCAAACATTTTTTCATGGTGGTAGCATACAGTAGCACTATTTGGGTTGATTACAGTTTCTTTTGTTCTCCACAATAGCAGTTTCCTTGTTTCATCTGTCAGCTCATATAAGGTATACATACCCACCTTCCTGGTGAGTCTGTGTTCATGACATGGATCATCCAAGTACATACCAAAGCTGCACTTTGATTCTTGATTAGAATAAGCCATTATTACAGGCAGTAAAATTAAGTTAATTGCTCTAGTTAAATTTTCTGAAAATAAAAGATCATGATCTATAAAATAGGCCTGGACATTAATGATTAACCATCATGTTTTACATAAGAATATACAAAGCGAAATGAGCTACCCAGAGCCCTTTGAGTTGTTGGTTGTTTTGACAGACATATTAAATTTCTTGTATGTTTTAGACTTATTTACATATTATTACAATTGTAAATCAACTTAAGTAATAAAATGGAAGTAAAATTACAATTCAATGTCATAAATAGAAATTAAAAAATTTACAAATTTTGCAAAAATTTGAGATTTTTCACAAAAAGCACTTTTCTTTGAATCACCAAAACTATATGAAGGAGTTGAGTTGAGATCTATTCCCTAACATATGTTTTTTTATACATATGTATCTTTCTTTACTAGAAGTATCAACTCCCTGACTAATTTTGGACACCTTTATATTAAGCCCCAAAGTTGATGTTAATTTTGCAAATTTTGTGAAAATATCAACTTTTGGAAATTTTTAAAAATAGAAATAAATCCTTTTTTGGCTTTTTTTTTTTTATTTCACTCATAAATTTACAACCCATAGAGACTATTAGGAGTATTAAAACAGCTGTGATTGATGTAGAACTAAAACTTTTGAAAATGGTAGAGTTGTAAAAGTGTGAGGAATTGATGCAAGCTTCAAAATGGAGCCATATTTAAGCCCTTGTAACTTAGAAACTATTTGTTCCACAGCCTTTTTGCTTGCAAAATTGAAAAGCCCACCAGAAGTTGTATTGGCATGACAAATTTGAAGCTTCTACCCCTATTAGAAGACACTTTTCAAGGCCTCTCAAAATGAAGGCGTTGGCTGATCAAGCCCAACATGGGCATTTTTTGTCGAAGTTGGGGGCCATTTAAGCGACCATAAAATTAAAAGTTTTTGACTGAGGAAGCTAAAATTTTAGATTTAAGCTATTGAATGGTGTATGAATCAACCCTGAAAATCTGAAGAAAATTGGAGATGGTCACCTGACCACCCCTGTACCAATTGAGCTGGAATGACCCTATGGCTAGCTTACTAAGCCATTCTTGTGTCATTGCTGTTCGTAGCCTGTTCTTGATAATTTTCATTTTACTGAATGATCTTTCTCCACTACAGTTAGTGACCATTAAAACAAGATACATACGAAGGGCTGTTTCAACATTGGGAAATGTGTCTTTAACAGATTTTTCAATGATTAGTTTGTACAGAAAATGGTGCTGTCCAATGCAGTCATTTTCTTCTTCAAAGACCTTTGAAAACTTGGCAAACTGAATTAGTTCAATACCTAGGGAGCCATCTAAGTCTTCGTTGTACTTGTTAACTAGAATGTTTGCTGCTTGTTGAATTTCTTCTGTCTTTAGCGAATGTCACGGATTACGAGCCAATGTTGCCAATTTAGAGATTTTGTCACTAGATTTAGCGACTTTGTGATCCAGTTAATGACAAATGTTGGAATCTAGGCTCTAGCGACTTAGCGATATTTTAGTGACTTGTTATTTTTGCAGCATTATTTAGAAACATGAATTATTTTCCAAAGATAAAGACGAATTATACAAAACCATAAATTTGTTGATATTTTTATACAAAATTAATTTAGACTAAGCAATAAATTTTATGTGGATACTGAAAGAGACCAAAACATTTCTTCGCAGTGTTTTTTTACATCGATAAGACAAAAAAGTTTAAGGTACTTTGTGGGGCCCCCCTTGTGTGGGGTCCCTGGGTGAGTGCCCATGTTGCCCACCCTTAAATCTGGCACTGATCATAACTACGAGTATTGACTTCACTGGAGTGGTGAATCTAAGTTTTGAAGACCAACTGAATTCAGAGGAATGCAAAAAAAAATATATATATACAGATTTTTTTTTTCCTATATGCCAGGTGGGGTAGCAACCCCCCAAAAGCTCTCTATTATCCCCCTAGAAATTTTGCAAAATATAAGGGTTTTCAAACATACCAATTATTATTATTATTATTACAATGATATTACAATGATTTTTGATGAATGAATTGAGCAAGATTTTGTAAATAATACAAGACAAAAATAATTATGTAATATCCATCTCTAACACCACATTCTCTGTTACTGAACCAGTCTCAGCTACTCTAGAAGTAGCTGTAATCAACATACAGTAGATGATGCAGATGGACCAGGTGTATTCTCACATGAGAGAACCTCATCTTGGCTGATTTTGGACTTCTTATTATAGTGTTCATCTTTATCATGTTTTTTAGAAGATTGTTTCTTTTTGCTTCTTAGCAAAGAATTTTCTGATATCTGCCATATTGAATTTGACTATTAGTACAAACTACAAAAACTATAAACATCAATACTTTAAACTCTATGAATAAGCAGAACCCTATAAAAATAAAAAATAATTATTTTCATATACAGTATTGAAAACTATAAAACATTAATAACACAGGCCTGCAAAATTGAGGGTCCTAAAAACTTTTTTGAAATTGTATGCTCGTTTTATAGGAATTTGGGGTGCTAAATCCAAAAACAGCCTCAGATTTGCTCCATCACATATAGTTTTTTCACAATTTGCTATGACGTTTTTATGTTGTAATATGTTACTGAATAAAATAAGTAGTGAAGAATTACCACATGAAACCTATTTCCTGACCATTTCTGAATATATTTATTTAAAAAACTATAAAACTTGGATACTTACATCTTTACTTAGTGGAATGGCTTAGTAGTCCCGTTTTCTTTTGCCAGTGAAGCTGCGCCTGTTGCATTTCCTTTTATGCGCTGCTTCCGGATTTTCATGATGCAGCATCCAGCAATAATCCCCCATCATATTAACGTTCCACCGGCCTTGGTATCTCTCTTCCATCTCCTTAATGTCTTGATGGAAACGTTCTCCCTGTTCCTCACTTACTGCACCTAGATTTTCTGGGAAAAAGTCCAAGTGTGCATTCAAGAAATGAATTTTGATACTCATTGAGCATCCCAAAGCTTTGAATTTCTCCAGCATGTTTTCAACAATGAGTGCATATTCAGGGTCCTTATTATTCCCAAGGAACTTAGTAACCACACTTTTGAAGGAATTCCAAGCCTCTTTTTCTACTTCAGTCATCATAGACAAGAAGTTTTCATCTGACAGCAGTCTTCTAATGTCTGGGCCTACAAAAATACCTTCTCTTAATTTTGCTTCTGATAGGTTAGGGAACTTCTTGCAGAGGTACTTAAAGCATTCTCCACTTTTTTCTAATGCCTTAACAAACTGTTTCATAAGGCCTAGTTTTATATGAAGAGGTGGTAGAAGTACTTTCTTTGGGTCAACAAGATTTTTACACAAAATATTCTTGCTTCCAGGTTCTAGAGATCTTCTTTGTGGCCAGTGTTTTTGCTCCCAGTGTTGACTCTTTGCTCTGCTATCCCATTCACAAAGGAAACATGGGAACTTAGTATATCCTCCCTGCTGCCCCAGAAGCATGCACAATACCTTAAGGTCTTCACAAATCATCCAGTGATGATCATAATATTTTATCTTTGTAAGAACCAATTCCAAATTCTCATAACTTTCTTGGAGATGTACCGAATGACCAACAGGTACAGAGGCATACTTGTTCCCATTGTGCAAAAGAACAGCTTTTAGACTTCTTTTAGAAGAGTCGATGAAAAGTCTCCATTCATCCACTTTGTACTCAATGCCAAATGCTTGTACCAAACCATCAATATCACTACAGTAAACTAAATTGCCCTCATGTGAAAAGTAGTGAATAAACACCTTTTCTTCTATACAAATATATCGATGTTCCAGCTGATAATAAATTCCTTTCTTTTAATCTGGAGCCTAAGAGTTCAGCAGATTCCTTGGATAATCCCAAATCTCTCACTAAATCGTTTAGTTCAGATTGAGTGAACAACTGGGGTCTTGACTTCCTATATCACACTGAAATTCTTCATGATCAGTATCTGAACCAGAATTACTAGGCAAATCTTCCAATGTTTCTGGTGGAAGCAGAACTGGAACTTCTGGCCCATGAGGAACAGGTCGAAAAGCTGTTGGAAGATTTGGATAGAATATGGCTTTCTTATTTTTTGAGTTATAGCCTTTAATATCACAAGAGCAAAAATAGCAGTCATCACAGTGATTTTTTGGCTCCCTCCATACAATTGGCATACCAAATCTGAATGCTTTCTTTTTGCCTTTACACCATTTCCTTAGATCCTCTACGCAAATAAAACAAACTTTGTGTGGTGCCCATGGTTTGTCTTGGTCTCCTAGTTTCATTCCAAAGTAGGCATGGTACACTTGCCTAATAAAATTTGTTACGTTTCTTTGATGTTTCTTGATCACAAATTCCCTGCATATGTAGCAGAAGCTGTCGGGACTGTTGACACATCCATGGCTAGCCATGATTCACAACTTACTACAGTACCCAGAACACAATAAGAATCTTGAATTTAATTTAATAAAGGTTAAATAAGGCTTTCCGGAAATCTGGCATTTTCTCGAAGTCGCTTCACAAAAAAATCGAATTTGTGAAATAACTTTGTGTCGTATGACATTTTTATTGTGTTTTTCGAATTCAGCACACAAAAATACATTGTAAACAGCTAAAATTATGAAAAACGTTTTTCCATCGCAGGCCTGTGTAATTAATACCCTAAATGATATAATTTGGACTTTTCTGAGGGGGCAAAGGATGGCAATTTTGGCTGCCTTGAGCTATCATTTTAAGGCAATTTCAAGTTTGGAACAGCATAAAAATGCTGTGTGTTCCTCTCTTGGCTCGCTTCACTCGCTCCTCAAGTAACTTGCACATACTTCTACTTTCACCTTTCCTCTTAGCACCCACTGATATTTTAAAAAGCCAGTCACATGCCATCACTGAAATTTTGCAACCTTTGATGAACTACCCCCATTATGAAGTATCTGAAAAAAAACATATATATATATATATATATATATACACGGTGAACCAAAAGTAGGTGGACAGTAGGTTGAATACGGTTTGTGTTATATTATATTATAACTATGGTGTTCATTATAACTATGGTGTTTGTGTTATATTATATTAAATATAACTAAATTTATTTAAATTTTATTTTGTATTATAGTATACAAAAAAATTAAATATGTATTCTCAAAATAAACGTTATCATTTACTGTCCACCTACATTTGGTTCACCCTATATATATACTCTTTACATGTGCCACAAACACACAACCTGTCTGAACATAACCAAGGATCGGAGAGTAAAGGCTTTTATTGCTGTGCTCTAGTTCTGTGCACATAATTTTATGCCAAAAATGATATGATTAGACAGTGGTATATACAAACAAAGTGTCTTATGGCCTACTTTGGCCATAGCCCAAACTACACTAAAGGGTGTTATAGCCTACTTTGGCCATGGGCCAAACAACAAGGGCCTTATGGCCTACCTTGGCCATGGGCCAAACAACACAAAACAGTACAGGATTCAAAGCTCCAAGCCCTCCAGATCTGCCTGTGGAGGAGTATGGTAACATTTACTCTAATAAAACTTACAGGTATTGACTAGTCTGAAGTGGTAGGAGGTTTGAATACAGTACAAACTTATTTAACCAAACAACACAACATGGAAGTAAAGTTCAATTAACTCACCAATGTAGAAGTCCCCTTAAAACATAAATCATTAACAAAACATGACAAAACTCCAAAACAACATTAGTAAACCAGCATTTAAAAAGTGGTGACTTATAAAACTTACACATAAAATGAGCAAAGTTAAAATGCTTAATAACTTTACTTTAATTCCATTAATTTCCTATACCTACAGGGAGTCAAACTGATTGACATAACTTTAACTAAACTTGAGAAGTTTGCCTTGAACTTTTATATTTAAATAGGTCTCGGGTAACCTTTTTCTTACATATGCTTACAATATGATATTGTATGTGATACCTTTATTTCTTAATTAAATACAAATTATTAATTCATTGAATTAAATATCTACAAAATTGCCTCAGGATTGGTGACAGAGCCTATTGGGAATGAAAATAATTGCCATACATAGAACCCAATATGTAGGCATTGGGTCTACATAAAAAGAAAAACAAATTATTTTGTATCAAGATTTTCTATTGCTGACATATGAAAAATTACTTTGAGAGAAGAGTCAATGAATTTTGTAAAATCAGTGAATTCCTAAGAGGAAGATTTATATTTGTGGCACTCGGAGCTGCTTATGTTAAGCAATGCTTTTAAGTAAGGAAGGTGTACTTAATCTTCCTATAAGTTCTGAGTGAATAACAAGTAATATAAAACTAATAACTCAAAAGGATAGGCCTATACCTTCAGGAATTTAAATATAGTGATTGCCTATATTAAGTAAATCAAATCAACTCATTATGTAACTCCATCATATAGCGGCCCTACATCAAAAAAGATCATCACACCCTACAACCAAAAACAAGGCCCAATGAAATAATAAGGTAAGGTAATTTCTTTCTTTACCATTGGGCAGAGCTAAAATACCGAAGGCAAATAAATTTAACATAACCGAAAAACACTACTTAACAAGGTCCTTTGAAGACCTCCACATACATAATTCTTCAATAAAAAAATGTAGGGTTTTGTCGTTAACGCTCCACTGAAATCTGCTGGAAATTTCCAATGGGTGAGAGGTATCAGGCAATCAACCCATAGCTCTATATAGTTTTTTCAAAGTTCTCAGCATGATAAACAAGCTTGAGTTTGCACTTGAAATTGCCTGAGGTATTAACACAAAGCAGAAGCATTAGGCAGTCCTTGGCAGCCTTGAAGGCTGGGGTGGTTCTCTCCTTTTTGGATATGTAAGTCCAGAGGTGCAAATAGTCATGTATCTTAGTAACATTGTTACAAGAAGGAAATTTAGCTGGCACAAAAAAAATTGGGACAAAAGATTAAAAGAAAGAAAAGGAGACAAAAAATGGACTAAAAAGCATATTTATAAAAAAGAAAATCATATTTAAAAGTAAGGGTATAGGCTAGGGTGATGGGTAAATGGAATTAAAAAATTTAACAAGTTTTGTCTTTAAGATGGGAGTATTCTGGTAGAAAGGATTTCCTAATTTCTTCAGGTTATAAGAAAAAAAATTATTTACATGTATGTTAGGGTGGCAATAAAAAATGAAGTCGCAAAATTTAAAATGTGCGGGTGCTCATTTTATTCAGTTTATTGAAAAAACAAATTCTGCCAAATTTCAAGTTTCTAATCTTATTTTAAGTGGTGGTACAAGACACAAAGAACTTTGTGCTCTAGGCTATTGGAAACGAGTGTTCGAGTGAGCTTCAAAGTTATACAAAACAAAAAACTGAAAAGAACGATTCTGATAAGACTCAAACAACCTCAAATAGGACTGCAATAGCTTGTAGTGATCTGATAGATTACAATTATGCCTAATTTTTCTGGCTTCGAATGAATGTGGATTTATTGGCATCAGGGAACATCTTCTGGTGCTGCTCCACAACCTGAAGAACGTATTGCTGTTGATCCTCCTGTGTGGTCAGCACAGCGTTAAAATCTTTCATTAGGGCAACTCCTCTTTCTGCGGGATCATGGACAACACTGATGGCAGAGACGCGCTGTTTCGCTTGTTGAAAATCTTCATCTTCCCACTGCTCTGGATCCTTGGAGAGGAAGGATGTGGGAAGCTGGAGCAGGTGGAAGAAGGCCAATGTGTTCTTTGTGACAAAGGCTGCCAAAGAAAGATGTTCAGCATCTACCACGTCAATTGTCACACGAGGCGAAGGACTCTTCCTTTCTTCATTTTTGAGCGCCTCAACCATGCCTCTTTTCACCGCGCTGCTGAGATATTCATCAAAAAAGGCCAAAGCGACCAACTTTTCACTTAAGTACCAAAGATGGCTAGTGATCCATTTCAAAGCGGCCTCTGCCACGTGTCGGTTAACTTGTCTGTACTGCACCAGCTTTTGTATCAGCTCCAAGTCCAACCGCGGAGCATATCTGGCTACCGGGGCATTGAACCAAACTTTAACGTAAATCTCTGCAACAAAGAGGCAGAAGTCAGTAACACCCTGGAGCTCCTGGTCCGTGAGTTTCACCAAGTTCCGCAACTGGTGACGGTACAAGAAGATCTTAAATGCATAGATGCATTTTGCCATCCACCGTGCCCTGTGGAGGGCACCCGGAGTTTGAATATGATTTCCCCGTGGTAGATTTATTCTGAGAAATAGCAGTACGAGTTCCAGGAATTCACGGTAATCATCGCGAGGCTGCTGAGATCTCAACTGTTCGTGCACAAACTCTGCAACTTTCTCCTTGAATGCGTGCATCTGATCTGCCACCTCACGGTCTCCCTCAGCAGAAAGAAACGAATCCTTTACAATCTTTGGCCACACTTCCGCCAATCTTTGAAAGAGCTTGATCTTTGGTCCCGAAGAGCATGCTACTAAGGCTTCAAAAACTTTTTCGAGAACTATTTCCGCGATGTGGTGACGACAAGCAAGATTGAGAAGTTTCTTCCCGAGCTTCTGCTCGAGGAATTGACAAGCGCCGTTCAAGCGACTGGTGTTACATGATGTTGTGTCAAAAGACATGGCTACGATCCCGGGAGATAACTGCCAGTCTTCCAGCATGTCATGCACTGCTGTTGCCTGCACCAGACCTGTTGATGATGGCAGCTTTGGTACCCCCAACAGCTTCATCACACCTTCTCCTGAAACCAGGACTGGAAGGCGATTGACCTTCTCTTTGTTTGTAAGGTCTGGAACGAGCTTGCCATCCCAATGAACTGTTAATGGTACCGTGGGGGAAAAGGACCTTCTCAGCTCGTCCGTGATGTCTTGGCGGAATTTCATTCGAGCTAGTCGGATTGTCTCGATTCAATGCGTAGTGCTCCATACTTTGTCCAGCAGCCGCTAAGGTATTGGCCACAACATGGATTGCCCGGCGATTGGATATCTTTGTGCGGTCCAATGCTTGCGCCAGTTCTTGAGTAACAATCTGATTTAACCCTCTTGATCTTTTCCTCTTGGGAGTGGCAGATGACGCGCCTCCTATTGCTCCGACATTCACCTCATCTTCCTTGTCAGTATCCTCGTTTGTAGAACTGCTGCTTGACTCCAAAACCACGGACCTGTCCATCTTCTGGAGTTCATTCAGGTTCCTTCATTTCCTTTTCTCTTGCTCATGCTGCCGCGTCATTTTGTTCTCCTCTTGTCTAATATACTTCTGATCAACAAGTCCTATAGTTCCTCGATGACCAGGCTCACGCTGCGCAAGAAGAAACTGCTTGTCTTCTTTATTTTTGATGATTTTGAGCGCATCACCGTGAGCGCAATTGAACAGGCCTTTCAGACCTTCTAGAAAGACCTTCTTGTCCATCTGGGTTTTGGTACGCCTCGCTCATAATTTCTTTAAGCTTCTCCACTCAGAATGGAGGTTCTCCAGCTTGTCTTGTGCCCGGTGCGTAGCTTGAGTCGGAAGACTTGCATTCTTCCACATCTGTTCGACCTCTGTCATCACCAGTCGGCTACTTTCTCTGACAGGGCAAGACTCGGACAGGTGAAAGAACAAGAATCGTTCCAGGACCTGCCACTTGGATGGCAATTTGGCTCCTGTAAGGGCATATGAGTTGGGAGAAGTCTCCAGTAGCCATAAAACATCATTCTTTCTTAGAGTAGTTGCCATTTTTCATCTACCTGCAAAGTATACAAAATAGAGAATTAGTAAGTGACAATGGTGGAAACTTTGTTACTCTTGTACCACCCCCTAATGTTTATCAAAAGTCCTAAAAATTTGCCTGAGTGATTTTCTTCAGGAACTGCACCAAACGCGCCACTGCACTCGCTCCTCCAGGCAACTTGGATTTTTACCCCTATTGGCTATTGCCACCCTAAATTGTATGTGCAAGTCCTCAAAAGCATCTTTTTCCAGAACAAGCCTGTTTCATCCACATTGAATACTTGTTCAGGCTTTTATCCTTTGGCTGTAATGAAACCCAAAATTCAGGCTTGAACTGATCTGCAGTTTCTTGATCATCAGATGCAGCCTCACCCATTAATTTCACTGTGCTGGCAGTCTTTTCCTGAAATGAACATACCAACCTTTGCTGGCAGAAAATCCTCGCCTGCCTTCTGAAGTTTCATCATCTATCTTAGGACTTCAAATGCTCATAGATTTGCAGAGCCTTTTTGCAGATTATGGGCCCACTGATTAGGGGCTTTCCTTTGGGTTTGATCTTCAATCCACACATTAAGGAAATTCTCCATCTTTTCAATTAATGGTTCTCACCTACATGCACATGCAGAGAGGGGGGCTACAGGGGCTTGAGCCCTCCCATTTACCCCCTTCATGCCTCAGAAGTGCCCTTTTTTTCCCCCAAAAAAAATAAATGCTGTGAAGAGACTTATTTTTTTTGAGGGGGGAGGAGATGCTGCCCTTTTTGTTAACTTTCAGCCCCCCTCCCCCATCTGAAGTGTCCTGTGCATGGGCCTGCTCACCTACTTACAAATGTTACTTTAGCACTTGAAGGCACAGATTCATAAACACTAGCTCTAATTTTTTCCTCATTTTTTTTGATGTAACGAATTGTGGATTTATTCATACCATATTGCCAACTGAGAGAAGCTGCAGTTTGTTCTCTTTCTAACTTACCAAGCATATTTATTTTATCACTCAGAACTATAATTTACACTTCCTTTTTGCAATGAATTATCATCACCCCTGTGTTTGAATGACATTAATTAATCACAATATCTGAAAAATAAAGAAAAAAAATTGTGAAAAATGAAAGGCAGTAAGCAGGGCAAACCTTACTGAGTGAGTGGAGTCATTTGAGATAATGGAAAACCCAGGATCACTGCCAGCCAGCAATGGAAAACCACAAATGAGCAGGACTGCAGCTGTGATAGGTGGGATGTGTACAAAACCTTAAGTGTGACTATGCAAAACCATGATATGCAAACCTGTGAAATAGCAGGGGTTTCTTGTAGTGAATGCATATTTTACCTCAATTAAGTAGGCTAATTCGGTGTAGCTTGGTAAATATTTTAAGGATAATTATCTGACTTGAAACTAATATTTTGCAAAATTTGATGATAAAATATTTCTTTGTATCATTCATTTAACTTGGATAACTTGGATGGGTTTTGCTTGCCTTGGAGAAATAGGGCATGATGGTGCAATGTTTGTATTTCATTTTTCATCTAAAGCTTACTGTAATTTTTGCCTATTTAACAAGTACACGCAATACCTATTTACTATTGCTGTTTATTAAAAATAAATTAGATAATGGCCTTTGCAAATGGGTACTATTAAAAACTATACAAGTGTGACAGTTGCAGTTTATTCAGTAGTAGCTATTGAGTAAAAAATGGCGTAGTTTGGTAATTAATAACTTAAGAGATTTTCAGTTAGTCAAGCCCAGGAATGTTCAACCATCATTTGACTTATAAATGTGGATTATTTTTGTGGTTCAACAGCAGATTGAGTTGACAGGAAAGCTAGAATTTAGTTTATCATCATTATTATTGAAAACTTTGTTTTTGCATTTTATGAAACATACACAATGCAAAGCTATACAGTAGAACCTCACTATACATGCTTGGGTGGTTCCTAGAAAACAGTGTATAGTGAAAAAGCATATAGTGAGGTGGGGAAATACATGTTAAAGCTCTGGCTTGTTCCAGTAACTCCAAAATCCTGACACCAAAACTCGTTACATAGGCCTACATAATGACGACTGTATTAAGCCATAAATGCACATAAGAAATTAATAAATATATGTTCTTGCATTAAATAAAAATTAAAGAAACATTTAAAGTACTCTACATACAATATAAATTTAACTTAAAGGTGAAAAAGCAATCCTTGCCTCTTTATCACTTTTAGGAGTGCCATTTCAAATTATAAACAAATCTGTATATTTAATATTATCAATTAATATGTAAATCAGCCTAGAATTTGCTAATATTTCTGGAGCACTAATGATCACAACCTTCACTGATCAGCGCAGACACGAGACTGTGTATGCATAAACTCTGAGTGGCATTGCTGGTTGGAAGAGCGTTGGTGTTGGGTATGAGCGTATAGCGAAATAATGGTGTCAAATAGGAGAGAGTGCTACAGCGAAACAGCATATATTGAGTACAGCATATAGCGAGGTTCTACTGTACTGCAAATTAATATAAAAGTTAAATAAGGTATGTATTGCAGTTTCAACTTGTTTTCAGCTGGGATTTTTTCCCCCTCCCAAGTCATTGGTGGTTAAGAGTAAAGTATATGAATTTAGAACATTCATTCAGGTTTCTATATTTAATAAATATTGTCTCAGATTTTAGGGCTTTTTATTAGGGGGTGGGTTGATAAATGGGTAGCCTAGTGGTTAAAATGCTGGGCTGCTAATTGGGAGGTTGAGATCAAGTCTGGGTGAGGACTTTGTATCAGGTTGTAACATAAATTCTGCTTGATTAGAAATTGGATGATAGATAATAGAATGACCTGAAGATAATGGGAAATAGTTTTAGAAACTAGCAAAAGATCGGCGCTATGCGCCAATTTTGCTAGATCTGCGGTGCTTGGACCTTTGACCCAAACCAAATTGTGGGCCTATGGCGTATTTTATTTTGAACATCAATAGCCCTTTATCTGGATATCGTTCCCATTCCTCTCACCTTGGGCCTCAGTAATTGGGGTGCCTGTGGCCCTCCAATTACTGGCGAACCAATTATTCGGTCCATAAAACTACAGAAAAGAACGCAGCCATGAAAATCTAAAACTTCACAAATCTTGATACGATGAACTTGGATGTGAAGCTCAAGATTTTCATGACTGTGTTCTTTTCTATAGTTTTATTGACCAAATAATTGAACCGATAGTAATTGGGGGGTCGCAGGCCCCTAATTACTGGGGGTTCAATTATTTGGTCAATAAAACTATAGTCATAAAAATCTTGAGCTTCACAAATATTGACACAATGTGAAGCTAAAGATTTTCATTGCTGCGTTCTTTTCTATAGTTTTATCGCGGTGCTGGGGGCCCTCGGGCCCAGTAATTGTGGTGTGGTGGTGGTGGTGGTGGTGGTGGTGGGGTGGTGGTGGGGGTGGTTGGTCACACATATATTTTTGTTCATTACTCATCACCCCCATGCACCATACGAAGTTTGGTCGAAATTGGTTCAGAAATGTAAAAGATTTTCTGCGGACAGACAGGCAGACACATTTTTGCTAAATTATAATAGTAATGATGCCTGATTAGGTTAATTAAATGGCTGGTTAGGTCAACTGAATGCCCAATTAGATTAATTGAATGCCCAGGTACGTTAATTGAGTGCCCAATTAGGTTAATTATACACCCTTGATGATTGGTTAGGTTAAGTCATGATATTTTTGTTAAAGCCAACGAAAATATCACGACTTAACCTAACCAGTCATCAAGGGTGTACAGATGACCTAACCTGGCATTCAATGAACCTAACCGGGTATTCAATAATAGTGGAGCGACCCAGCATTGCCAGGGTGGATGTTGAACGCTATATATATATGCCCGGTTAGGTCAACTGAATGCCCAGTTAGGTCAACTGAATGCCCGATTAGGTTAATTAAATGGCCGGTTAGGTCAACTGAATGCCCGATTAGATTAAGTGAATGCCCAGGTACGTTAATTGAATGCCCAGTTAGGTTAATTATACACCCTTGACGATTGGTTAGGTTAAGTCATGATATTTTTGTTAAAGCCAACGAAAATATCACGACTTAACCTAACCAGTCATCAAGGGTGTACAGATGACCTAACCTGGCATTCAATGAACCTAACCGGGTATTCAATAATAGTGGAGCGACCCAGCATTGCCAGGGTGGATGTTGAACGCTATATATATATATATATATATATATATATATATATATATGAATAGAAACGACATAAGTATTAAGGAACGTTTCTGCACACGAGGAGGAGAGATAACGAAATAATGAAAAATGAGGCGAACCGCCTGGGAAACGAACCCAGGGCCTTCCAATTGCCGGTCGGACGCTCTACCATTATGCTACGGACCTCACTATTCATTTATATACTGCGCGGTCATTGCAGTTATTTGCATATATATATATATATATGATGAATAAAACCACGAAGGAAAGGAAACACAAAATGGTGCTCAAGCGCTTTCGTCTAATGACATCCTCAGGAACACTGAAGTACATAAAAAGGTTAAGCCTATATATAGGTTACAGAAAGAAAAAAAGAAAAAATAAATAACATACATACACACACACACATATATATATATATATATATATATATATATATATATATATATATACATACATATCTATATATACAAATACCCCCGCAAGGGGGTTCTAAGCTCGTGCTCTTTGTGCTCGTTTGTACGTGCTTGTTCCTGGAGGTTTCACGTGCGCCCTCCCGGCCCTAGCACCCAAGGATGATGGGGCTCGACCCTGCAGTCCTTGTCATCCTTGGTCTTTTTCCACTTCGACTGTCCCCTCCACCCTTTCTTTTTCCTCTGTCTTTCCTCTCACTTTTTCTTTGTTTTTCCGCTGAGATATGCCCTTTAAATAGAGGCGAATCGGTTCTTCCTGAACTAAAAAAAAAAAAAAATATACAAATACATACATACATACATACAGTATATATACAATAAACAGAGAAGTAAAAATAAAAAATTAAAAAATTAAAACCTTAAAGGATTACCAGTGAGGCGTACAGATTTGTAAGGAAAAATATCGATTTTTAGCACAAGATCAAATGGATTATAAAAATATAAATTTATACTGGAACTCTGCCCGGGTTTTAACACACTGCTGCCTATGGTCAGGTTTCGAAATATATAAAAAAATAAAATGCAAATTAAAAGTTAATAAAGTAGAAGACAAGTTTACCAAAGATTTAATGTTTTACCCTTCTTATCTAAATCTGTTTTAAAGGAATTCAAAATAACAGGATCGAGTTGAAAAAGACCTTTGCTTATTAAGATCATAAGGACTTAATTCCGCTTTTCATGTCCACTTCACCTGCTCTGCCCTACCTTTACGGTCTTATTAAAACCCACAAACCTGGTAACCCTATGCGCCCTATTATTAGCTCGGTGGGCTCTGTTACTTATAAACTCTCCAAATGGCTTGTCAAAGTCTTGTCCCCCATTCTCGGAACTATCTCTGATTCACATGTAAAAAATTCCATGGATCTTACGGAAAAATTGAATAATGCACGTACTGAAACTAACGATAAATTGATCAGTTTTGATGTTTGTTCATTGTTTACAAAAGTGCCGATTGACGATATGCTTGACTTTCTCTCCCAAGAATTACATAAGTATGACCTGCCACTACCTTCACACATTGTTTTAGAACTCATTAAGCTTTGCATCAAAGACTGTAAATTCACTTTCAATAACGAGTATTATCAACAAGTTTTTGGGATGGCTATGGGCAACCCCTTATCGCCCCTCCTCTCCAATATTTATATGGAGTTTTTCGAAATTACCTATATTCCGAGAATCCTGGGGGTTGGCATCCCTTGGTTGCGGTACGTCAACGATATTTTGTGTATCTGGCCCATGAATCGTGACCTGGATAGCTTCCTCCTTCAGTTAAATGATCAAGTCCCCTCCATTAAGTTTACTTTAGAAGTTGAGCAAGACAATTCAATCCCATTTTTGGATGTGTATGTACATAGGGAAAGCCCAGGTTTTAAGTTTAGTATCTATCGGAAAACGACAAACAATTTGTCCTACATACACTTTTACTCGGGACATGATACCCCCACTAAGAAGGCCATATTTTCATCAATGTTTCTCCGCGCCCTTAGGATCGCCAGTCTGGAATACATCGATGCCGAATTGGAAAAAATCAACGGTATTGGAAGTGATTTGTGTTATCCATCTGCGTTTATGGAATCTTGTCTCAACAAGGCAAAACGAACTTTCTATTGTGTCAATATTAACACTCGTACTTTGTCAAAAAATATTTTAGTACTTCCATTTTTCCTGGGCTTTTTAGGCATTGCTAATGTACTTAAACTTTTGGATATTAATGTAGTATTTTCATATAACAATATTGTGAAAAATATCATAGTAAAAAATAGCCCTACCAATAATTCAGGCATTATCTATAAAATTGGTTATAAACAATGTGATTCCTTTTACATAGGTCAGACGGGAAAGGATTTGCACACACGTATAAAACAGCATCAATATTCCGTTAGAACAGGACAGTTGTCCAGTGCCCTTTTTGTCCATTTGTCAGAGTTAGCCCACTGTATTGATTGGAATAATGCTTCAGTTTTATTCCATTCAAGCAACATTGTTAATAGAAATATTCTTGAGTCTGCCATTATCCAACTTTCAAATAACTTCAACATAAGCAAAGGTCTTTTTCAACTCGATCCTGTTATTTTGAATTCCTTTAAAACAGATTTAGATAAGAAGGGTAAAACATTAAATCTTTGGTAAACTTGTCTTCTACTTTATTAACTTTTAATTTGCATTTTATTTTTTTATATATATCGAAACCTGACCATAGGCAGCAGTGTGTTAAAACCCGGGCAGAGTTCCAGTATAAATTTGTATTTTTATAATCCATTTGATCTTGTGCTAAAAATCGATATTTTTCCTTACAAATCTGTACGCCTCACTGGTAATCCTTTAAGGTTTTAATTTTTTATTTTTACTTCTCTGTTTATTGTATATATATGTATGTATGTATGTATTTGTATATATAGATATGTATGATGAATAAAACCACGAAGGAAAGGAAACACAAAATGGTGCTCAAGCACTTTCGTCTAATGACATCCTCAGGATGTCATGTATATATATATATATATATGTGTGTGTGTGTATGTTATTTATTTTTTATTTTTTTCTTTCTGTAACCTATATATAGGCTTAACCTTTTTATGTACTTCAGTGTTCCTGAGGATGTCATTAGACGAAAGCGCTTGAGCACCATTTTGTGTTTCCTTTCCTTTGTGGTTTTATTCATCATAAATATTTTTCACGTGTTACTTTCGGGAAATAATTTTCATATATATATATATATATATATATATATATATAAAGCCCGGTTAGATAAATTGAATGCCCTGTTAGGTTAATTGAATGCCCAGTTAGGCCAACTGAATGCCCGATTAGGTTAATTAAATGGCCGGTTGGTCAACTGAATGCCTGATTAGATTAATTGAATGCCCGGGTACGTTAATTGAATGCCCGGTTAGGTTAACTGTACACCCTTGATGATTGGTTAGGTTAAGTCATGATATTTTCGTTAAAGCCAACAAAAATATCACGACAACTTAACCAATCATGAAGGGCATACAGATGACCTAACCTGGCATTCAATGAACCTAACCGGGTATTCAATAATAGCAGAGCAACCCGGCTTTGCCGGGGTGGATGTTGAATGCTATATATATATATATAAAAATCCCAGTTAGGTTAATTGAATGCCCGGTTAGGTTATTGAATGCCCAGTTAGGTCAACTGAATGCCTGATTAGGTTAATTAAATGGCTGGTTGGTCAACTGAATGCCCGATTAGATTAATTGAATGCCCAATTAGATTAATTGAATGCCCGGTTAGGTTAACTGTACACCCTTGATGATTGGTTAGGTTAAGTCATGATATTTTCGTTAAAGCCAACGAAAATATCACGACTTAACCTAACCAATCATCAAGGGCGTACAGATGACCTAACCTGGCATTCAATGAACCTAACCGGATATTCAATAATTTTACCATAAGTTTCGTAATGATCTTGATGACGTCATTTAATGTTTTAAAATTAATTATTAATTGCTATTTTCTTACAGCGACAGGCATAATGATATTAGGATACCTAATAGAAATTTTGTAATATTTTAAAATGGGGAAAATAAATAATTTTCTAAAAATGATCTTCAACTATAAAAGTGCATCTAATCAGATAACTTAATTGACGTATTTCTATGACAACTAAAAAATAGAATGGTAAATCAATATCCTATCAAATTGTTTGTGTATACATAAAATTATTTGTACAAAAGCCACAGTAATAAAATGCACAAAAGTCACGGTAAATAATTTCGAGTGTGGCTCGTTTAACTTTAAACAAGTGTGTATTTAAATTGCCCATTTTAATTATGTAATTTTTTGTATTGAATCGATAAAGAAATCTTTTGTGAATCTAAAAATGTTAAAATTATAAGAAATATCAAAATATTTTGTATAAAAATCATTGAATTTTAAAAATATCAAAATATTTTGTATAAAAATCATTGAATTTTTAAAATGCATGTTTGTTTTTAGTTTTTTGCAAAAAGTTCTTTATGAATTTTAAAAAATATTTACTTTTTTTAAATTGAATCAATAAATAAATCTTTTGTAAATCGAATGATATTAAATGTTTAGTAAATATTGACTTATTTTGTGCCAAAATTATGATTAAAAATGAAAAATTAAAAAAATGCGTGTACAGGCATGGGAAAAACTGTACCCCTAAAAGGGGGGAAGGAATTATGTTAGGGAATTTTTTTTTAGCATGGGCACTGCACAATAAAAAGACGCATCAAATGGTGAAAACTGCATTGTTCTACACCAATTGTAGCGACCTGTAGGTGTGCGCAGAAAAAGTTATATATATATATAAGGCTTCATTTCTGAAATAGTATATTAGATGTTGCAAAATACATGCAGTGACAGGTTTGCACAGGTTTTATCACTATACAGAATGATACAGAATGACTTAGGCTAGTGTAGGATTAGGCTAATGAATATTTTCTCTTGTGTTTTTCACACAGTTACAATGCCACCCTGACGATATTACAGTAATTGAAAAAATATGGAGCCCATGAAAGAGCATATTCGACATGTGATGCTGTATGAGTTCCATAAAGGATCTAACACTAGTGAATCCACAAGAAACATTCAGAGAGTTTATGGAAATAATGATGTGAGCAAATGGATGTGTAGGAGATGGTTTGAGAAGTTCAGAAATGGAGACTTCAGTCTGAAAGATTATCAACGAACAGGACAACCAATTGAGTTAAATGAAGAGTTGCTGAAAGCAACAATGGAGGAAAACCCAACAGTAACTGTAAGAGAACTTGGCCTGCAACTCAGCGTTAGCCATATGACCATTCATTGTCATTTGAAGCTGTGAGGAAAAGTAGTGAAGGTTGGAAAATGGGTTGAGCATGATTTGTCACAAACGAATCTTCCACATCAAATTGATATTTGCACATCACTGCATTCTCGGCAACTGCAGGCACTGTTTTTGAATCAGATTGTCACTGGGGATGAAAAATGGGTCCTCTATAACAATATTAAATGTTGACATCAGTGGCTTAGCCATGAAACAAAGCCTGAACCTCAGCCAAGGAATGGACCCCATCCAAAGAAAATTTTGCTATGCATTTGGTGGATATGCAAGGAATTATTCATTTTGAGCTGCTGCCAGATAGCCAAACAATCACAGATGAAGTCTACTGCCAACAACTCCAACGATTAAAGATGGCATTACAAGAAAAATGTCCTGCATTAATTAATCACAGAGGTGTTCTATTCCACCAGGATAACCTGCGCCTTCACACTGCTTGAATCACCACTACCCAATTGGAGACATTTGGTTGGGAAAAAATGCCTCTTCCACCTTATTCTCTGGACATTGCACCTTCAGACTACCATTTATTCAGAAGTCTGCAACACCACCGAGATGGACAAAAGTTGCAATCCGGGGAAACTATTGAAAATGAAGTGGTCATTTTTTTACCTCGAAACCAAGGGATTTCTTCAAACGTGGCATAAAAAACTTTTCTACAGGTGGGAGGTTATAGAAAAAGAAGGGAATTATATTGATGATTAATTTGTCATTGTCATTTAATTTTTGTTCTGAATGAACTAAAAAATTGAGCAGAATATATGTTACAACCTTATATTCCTGTCCACCCATGGTGGGTCATGGTTTGGATTCCATGTTAAGCTAAGGTGGAGCAACAAACTTGACCTTCATCAGAATGAAATATATACACTGGTCCAAAAAAGTATTTACAAATCGTAAGCTGTAATATATTTGGAATAAGAATGTGTATGGTGTATATATAATAAAATATTTAATTATAATATAATAATATTTGATATATTTGACAATAAAACAGGTTAATAAAAGAAAAATACCATATTTATTTGTAAAAATTTATTTATAAAAACTTATGAAAATTAGTATCCTGTATGGCCACAATTGTTCTTTCAGACTAGTTCAAGATGCCAAGGCATTGAGTAAACCAACTTCATGCACGATTCAGGACTGATTTTATATCACTCTTCTTGAAGAACTCTCCATAAATCTTCTTTATTTTTGCCTTATCTTCTCTTATTCTTACGTTTCTATCGAGCTTACCCCAAAGATGTTCAATAGGATTTAAATCTGGACTCTGAGATGGCTATCCTAGCATTTTAAACCCTTCTTCTTCAAGCTTACTGTAGAGCTGTTTTAGTGACTTAGCAGTGGTAAGTGCGGGTCTGGTTGTGCGGAAGTGTGAAAACTTAGAGGTGTGCGGAAGAGGCTAAAGTGTGGGTGCGGAAGTGCTTGTGCGAACCTCCCATTTGGTGTGCGATTGCCCTGCATTGCTTAGCACCATGCTTAGGATCATTATCCTGTTGAAATATGAAGTTTGCATAATCTCCATGAAGTTTTTTAGCAGCTGGGGTTGCAATATTAGTGAATAGATGTTTGAATACGGTACATATTGATGCGTGTGTTCATTTTCATTCCCAGTGATCCAGTGTAATTTTCCAACTCACTTTGATGAAAAGCAGCCCCACACATTGATTCCCCCACCTCCTTTTTTCACTGTCGGAATAAGGCATTCATTCTTATATTCTTCACCAATTCGTCTGTTAACAATTTTCCTCCTTTTATTACTACCAAAAATTTTGAATCTGCTTTCATCACTCCATACAATTTTTGACCAGTTCTCAGCATCCCAATCTTTGTGTTGAATAGCAAATTCTAATTGTGCTATCACATTATTCTTTGATAAAGGTTTTTTTCTTACTTACTCTAGCAAATATTTTATTACCTGTTAACCTCCTCCTCACTGTATCAGCACTAACTTTTGTTTCTCCTGCTTTCATTAATTCTTTACTCGAGTCATTTGCTGTTTACCCAAGTCATTTGCTGTCATAAATCTATTCTTCAAAGCCAGAAATTTTAGATGTCTTACACCATGCTCTGACAAAACCCTCTTTCTTCCAGTTTGGACTAACTTACAGGTGGTACTTCCTTGGTTTAAAATACATTTCTTATGGTAAGTGGAATTAAAAAAAATGTAACAAGTTTTGCCTTTAAGAGGGGAATATTCTGGCAGAAAGGATTTCCTACTTTCTTCAGGTTACAAGAAAAAAAATTACCGTATTTTCCGGCATATAAGGCGCACGAGCATATAAGATGCACCCTAATTTTGGCAGGCATATTCTTGAAAAAAATAAAAAAATATAATATTTGCCGGTAACCAAAAGCCTACCCATGACCCTGACCTTGAGCATATAAGGCGCAGGGTGATTTTCTGAGACTTTTTTGGGGAAAAAAAGCGTGCCTTATATGCCGGAAAATACGGTACTTACGCATATGGTGACTTTTCCCCCCCTTTTTGAGAAAAAGATTTATCATCATAATTATATTACATCCTTCAACTAGGAATTACTTAGATAAGGAAGGACTGATCCAGAGGCATCTCCAGACCATATTTAAGAATACTTCTCACACTACACATGTTTAATTTTTTTTTTTTTTTAATGAAATTCTGTTACACATTATTTAAAACTAAAACTCTACTCTAGCTAAGTAGCTTCCATAAAGATGAGTGTCTATTTGGAGGTTGACTTCTACTCCTGAGATTCCCATCATCTGAGAACTTGCAGTGCTCTGAAACCAGATCAGAATAGTGCCTCTTGCTGCATAAATTTATTACAAAAGGGACCATCACTGTTTCTATATAAATGTGAAACTTTCTCTAGCTAGCTAAAGTAAATACGGTATACCTTGATTTTCCTAAAACATACTAACAATCCTGCACTGCATACCCAATAGCATCCCTGAAATTGAAAATGTCTATTCAGAGGTTTTGACTCCTGAGGTATCCCATCAAGCTTCCCTTCTCTACCACTGGGGTATCATATGAGAACTCCCAGTGCTCCAAAACCAAACCAGACCAGTGACTCCAACTACATTTTCTGTTCTATCACTCCAGTTTGGCTTTTGGATCCTCCAAGAGGAGGTTCCTGTGGCACTTTGGTTTTGCCAAGTGGGAGGCTCTTTGGCAGTAATACTATGATTTCCCATGGAATGATTATGGTTTTTGTGGTTCTGCAACCAGACCCAGTCAGCATCTCATCCTGCATTTAAAACAAAAGAAAAACTGGGCTACTTCCTATACTGAATACAAAACAAACTTGTAATTTACCCACCCTTTAATGGAAACTTTTGCTAATAAAAATACTTGTCCAACCCATTCTTAAATATATTTACTGAAGTACTCACCACAAGCCCTGTGCGAAGGCTATCCCACCTCTAAACCAATAGGTGAAAATGTCCCTTGCAACATTTGTCTCAGATCTTTCTTTTGCCACTTATTTTAAAACCAATTGTTTCTCATAATATTCCCATAGTCCAGGTCAAAAAACATTCACGATTTGTTGTTAAGTTAATTTAAAAGTTTATTAAGTACCTTAATTAATTCACCTCTTAATACTGATTTTCAAGCATACAAATTCAGCTCTCTGAGTCTGTCTTTGTATGGTTTACCATGTAGTGTTGGAATAAGCTTTGTTGTGTGGTGCTGAACCCTTTCTTCCATTTCTATATCCTTATTCATGTAGGACATCCAAAACTGTACAGCAATATTCTATAAATGAGGCTCAACAAGTGAGAGAGGAAGAACTGAGTTGACTCGCCTCTCTCAACATTTTTCATTAATATTTACAGGAGGCTTAAGTGCACATCCTATGTGCTGCATCAGTCACACTAAAGTATGATTGTTTATACGTATGATAATGATTTTTAATGCACCTACACTCAATTTAACTGATACAAAAGATGTAAAGTACAAAATCAAAGTAGCTAATGTACTCTGTAAAATATCTTTTAACTACCTTTGTCTGCTCTTTACATCATCAATTTCATGTACCCAAAGCAACTTTTAGGGAAGGGTGAACATGAATTTAATTTTTAAAGCATCTTGAAATAACTATTGAAAATGGAGTCATTGAAAAGGGTTTAAATTAATTTAGGTTTTTAAAATTTAAAGGAAATACAGTAAAACCTCGCTTTTCCGCATCTAGATTAACTGGATTTTGCATTAACCAGATCGCCTGCTTGTAACTGGCTTCTGCCGGTAACTCTGATGCCAGGCCACCAGGCACCAGCTGTTTTTGTTAAAAAGAAAAAGCTTATGCTAATTGTGTGAATTTAAAAACAAATTTATATCATTTTAAGTGTTAATTAGAAGTAAAATAAATAAATAAATACACTATTTAATAAACATAACACCAAAGAAGATTGTTATAGTACAATATTAGTGAAAAAATTGTTTGGTTTTCCAGTGATGTTCTGATTTTTAGATGTAAACATACAGAAACCCCCTCACTCAGAGGGTTACTTGCATTAACTGAATTTTCGTGTTAACTGGATTTCAGTGTTAACCGGATCACCCTCCCTCCCAATTAATCCAGAAAAGCAAGGGTTTACTGTATTTTCTTTTATTTAAATGCTTAGTTTATTTTTTAACACAAGGTAAAAGGCAGACTTTTTTTAACCTGAAGTACTGTTTGCTTTTTTTTGTCCTTAAAACTATTTTTAAAATATGAACCAAAGATACTCTTTTAAGCTGTTTGCAAAGATTTTGGCTTATTGATGAATTTATCATACTGACTGTTTTTTATAGTAACTATTGAAATCATATTATGCATTGCAAAGGTAAGATAAGTATCATCTGTGAGAAATAACTTTTTGAAAGATAAGAGACTACAATAAAGTTAGCCAGTGTTCTTAGGTGGATACCAGATGTAGAAATATAGTAGTAGTATAGGTATAGGAATGTTTTAATCCAGTAATAATAGTATAGGTATTTCCTGAGAAGGATAAATATAGAGATATATGGAATTTTAGAGTGAAGTAGGTATAATTGTAAGAATACAACTACATTCTGGTGCCCAAACCTGTTATCTGTGAACAAATGTGAGTCATTTGTCAGGAGGTGAGTTTGGGACTTCTGCGTTCAGATTTGATGATGACCAACTGTGATCCAGGATGTTGTGAGAAATGTGAAACTCCTCCTTATGTCACTGAATTTCAAGTGGAAGTTAATACAATCGCCTCTGGTTTTGGTCATATGGGTCCTGTATCAGCAAGAATTCATAGGTACTTAATAACTCTAAACCTAATTGCATTTATGTTCTTAGGCTTGTTAAGCTTCATAGTTTTACTTAAAGGAAAAAGCATGACATATTATAAGCTTAGAACATGGAGCACACTCAATCTCTTAATTTTGCTAAATTTTATTGCCATTTTTAAGGTTGGTGAATGTCTTACATTTGGAGTAGACAAAATAATTTTTAGGAAAGGCAAAACAGTAAGTTTTCATTATTTTAATAGTCTAATTACTGAGAAATTCTTTATTGAAGCTGATGGGAATATTAGGCCTTTTGATTCAACCTCTTGTGTTGTATGGTAATCTTGTTTGGTACTTGTAATGCCTAACTAAGCTTTACTTTAAATGTAAGAGTTTTAATTATGCCAGGGAGTAAACTTAAAGCTCATATGATTTGTTTCATTGCTTATAATTGGCTCTCCATGGTAAGTTAAAACTTTTATATTTGATGCATTTACAATAGATTTGTAGCCTCTTCTTTTATCTTATACTGATTTGTGACATGGTAATTGCAGTCATTCTTACAATAAGGTGGTACTTTTTACTTAGTTTGTCTTTTGTTTATTGTAATTGTAACTCTACTGTATTTGTGTTCAAATTGGTACTGAGGTCATGTCTTGTTTGTTCTGTTTTCCATAACCATGGAAAAATTTGTACAGATACATAAGTGAAGCATTAACATTCACTGTGATCATCAAATTAGCTATGACAAGGTATCGAAATTATCACTAAATTCTTTAAAATGAGTTATTTATGGAATATTAAGTTTAGTTTTCATATTTGATTCATTAATGGACTTCATTTAGCAAATTATTTAAATGAAGTGAAGTTCAGTTGTAATATTTTAGGAGGTACCTTTTTTTTAAGTGCTTTCTTATTCATAGTTTTTGACAAAAATTTCAGTTTTGTCCTATTTTCCTGAATTCATTTAATCTGTTTTATTCTATCTTAGATCACTCTACTTCATTTTCATTCATTCTTTCATTATATATATCATTCACATAGATTAAATGTTTACACTTACATTGACTTTGCTTCAGACCAAGCTACCACTACAAAGTTTAGAAATAAGTGGAAGTATGATTAATTTATTACAAAAATAGCAACAAAAGGTTAAAGGTAGAAAGGACTTAGCAAGAAATAAGTGAATTGGAGAGAATGGAAATTTAAAACAGGTTTAACTATGATTGCAACAAAAGGGTGAAGGTCAGAAGACCAGATCTTTCAATGAAAATGAGGCTAACATGTAATGTAAATGATCTTTAGTTTAGAAGGATAGAAATGGCTAAAAAGGAAAAAAAAAATCATGATTGCTCGAGTGCAAATGATGATTGTGTGATTAAGAAAAGTAGCAAAACCTAACTCACTCAGACCTAAATGAAAGTCATTCATTTCACTCTAATTGATAAAGCAACTTGCTTAAAAAATTTCTGGAGTTAACTTTAATCAGAGAATGTTAACTTTAATCAGAGAAGTGTGTGATAGAATGTGGCATTTTTAGATTTTGGAATTTCTATCTTTTTAGGCAATTACAATAAAACAACATTGATTGAAAAAAAAAAATTGTTCCTTCAAGCGAAGACAATAAATGGAAAATGAGTATTTGCAATTAAGAGATTAGAGAAGGATTCTCAATTTTGAAACTGTTTAGAGGTAATTTTTCAGTTGGATTTGTAACCCATGGTTGCATTGGTTGGGGCATTTTACACATGCACATGCATGGTACTACATGAAAAGTAATAAAATTTTATTAAAATATAGAATTACAATTACAGTCTTCCCTTATGAAATTTATTTTTTTAATTGTGCCTATTGTCTATATACAGGGTGTCCCATAAGTCTGGCATCATAGGAGAAATTCATATTTTTCTATTTCTACAAACCATAATTCATATTTTTCTATTTCTACAAACCATAATTCATATTTTTCTCTTTCTACAGGCCATAATGTCTGTGAGCAAGGAAGAACGAATCCAGATAATTCTACTCATAGGAAATCGGAGTCAAAGACAGGCCGCTGCTGAATTTAACAGACTGCATCCAGACCACGAGCCAATAACACAGAGTTGTGTTAGCAGACTTGTTGCAAAGTTTAAGGAAACAGGATCCATAGAAGATAAACCACGCAGTGGACCTTCAAGGAGGTCCACTGATGATGATACAGCGACTGCTATCCTGGCTCATTTTAACAGAAGTCCCAATAAGTCTCTTTGGCGATTGTCCGCCGAGACAAGAGTGTCAAAAAGTAGCATCCATCGCATTCTTCAGGCTCACAAATGGCATCCATATAAACTTCAGATCCTAAAGAAATTAAGCGAAGATGATCCCAACCAGCAGATGGAATTTTGTGAATGGGCTACAGAACAATATGCTCGGGATGCCAATTTCCCATCCACCATTCTGTTCAGTGATGAGGCTGTTTTTTATGGAAATGGTGAGGTAAATTACCAGAACACCCACTACTGGTCTCAAAACAACCCTCACTGGTATACCTCTTTAAAGGAACAAGGTGCATCTCGGGTGATGGTATGGTGTGGCATTTGGAAGGATTGCATCATAGGCCCCCTCTTTTTTGATGAACATGTCACTGGAGGCACCTACCTACATATGCTCAAGGAAGAAGCATTTCCCAGTGTCTTGAACGAAGAAGGAAATTTCCCAACATGGTTCCAGCAAGAAGGCGCTCCTGCACATTACAGCACCCAAGTAAGGGAATACCTGTACCAACAATTCCCTGGTCATTGGATAGGACATTAAGGGCCTGTGAAATGGCCAGCTAGAAGCCCGGATCTCACGCCATTAGATTTTTATCTCTGGGGCCACTTGAAAGCGCTGGTATACGCAGAGAAAATTAGGAGTGGTGAACATTTGCGGCAGCTCATTATTGGGGCATGTAACACTATTACTCCTGACATCATTCACCATGTGCCTGCTGACTGGGTATCACGTCTGAATTTGTGTATTGAAAACAATGGTGGACATATTGAGCATGTTCTGTAAATAAAAGCTTTTATTTTGCCTTTTTTTTATTATTTTTCCTATGATGCCGGACTTATGGGACACCCTGTATATGTATATATATATATATATATATATATGGGTGGCCCAAAAAAATGAAAGTTGAAAATATTTTTCTCCACAAGGCCATCCATGTTCCATATCAAAATGTAAGAACTCATGCCAAAAATTAGACAGATCATACAATATTTAGAGGTCGTGACCAGTTCCTATATTTTTAGGATTTGAAACAAAAATACAATATCAATGTTTATTTAAAAATTTAAAGTCAACAGCACAGAGCACATGTTATGCAAAAATATACTAGAACACACATGTCATAGCAGTTAATATGATTGCACTAAATCCTTGTATATCAAACAAACAATGTCACACCCATTACTTTTTCTTTGTCAAAGCCAACTTCATTGGAACTGGCAATGAGTCGCAGTAGGTATTGTTTCTGGGTCTCATCTTTCATCAGCGCGGTATTGTAGGACTGAATAAGAGTGACTCCTCGTTCGGCACAGTCATTGACGACCCTGAGGAGCCTGCACTTAGCCTTAAGTAACTGGTAAATGGGGTCTTTCAGCCAGAGGGAGGGAGGTTTTGACAAGAATGTCTTGGCTTCATCTTGTCCTTTCATGGAGAGTATATTGAATATCTTCAAAGACTGGCTCATGATGTATGACACCAATGAAGAACGATGATCGAACACAGTCCCTTCCAGATGTCTCAAGAGTTTTTGGTTTGATGGATAGCTGCTTTGGTGATCTCGTTGACGCGATCATCGAAGAGGGCGAGAGGTGCAAGATGCTCAGAGAAGTACCACAAATGGCGATAGAAGGCCTTAACAGCCGCCTCCCTGATGGCACGGTCAGGATATTCATGGAGGAGAGCAATTAGGTTTAAGTCATTGAGGGGGGCCCTCTCTAGGAGAGGGGCCTCGTGCCAGTAGGGAGCGTAAATAAGAGAAATGAAGAGACAAATCTTTGTGATGCCAGCTGTCTCGTGGGCTGTCAACTTAATCTGGCTCCTGAAAGGAAGATCTTCAGCAAGTATATTACCTTAGCCATCCACCGGGCATTGTGCATAGTGCCTGGTGCACAAAAGGACGGCTCTCCATTGGAGGATCCCCCTAGGAATATATGACAGAGCTGAAGCAACTCTCCATATAGTCATCCCGTGGGAGCTGGCTCTTGACTGCCTCTGAGTAAAATGACATCATCTCTTCTTGTAGGCCATCCAGCATGCCAATGAAGAGCTCATCTCCAGCAGAATGGAAATCAACTATATTAATCTCAGGCCAGGTCTTCTGGAAGCATTTGAAGATTCCCACTTCAGGCCCACCAGTTGGTGTCAGGGTGACAGAAAATACGGCCAACAACATTACCTCGAACATGTGATGATGGCACACAATCCAGATGAGCTCCTTGTCCAGAGCCTTCTCAGTTAGGGTGCACATGCCCATATTCAACCCAGTATTGGTTGCCATCATGTTGAAGACTACTCCCTGAATCATGGGTTTGAGGTTCCATTCCTCCAGCGTTTGGACACATGCATTGCACTACTGCTCTCCCATGCCACGGCCAATACCAAGATGGCGACGCGATCCGATCCACAAGCTTTTTATTGCCGGCGATATCTGGAAGCAGTTTACTGTCCCAGTGGAGAAGCAGTGGGCCCCTGTTGAGCAGTTGCTACCGCTTCACGAGTGGTGACTCGCACTTGCTGAATGGTGTTCTGGGATAGCGGCACAGACTCCAAGCCATGACTGAGCGCTTGTGTGATGGCTCCTACGACGAACATGGCAGTGCGGTCAGGGAGTTTCACTTGGTCGAGCATGGCGCCTACTTCCTTGGTCACAATGGTCTGCTTCAATTTCTTATTCCTTGGCTGATCTTGACTGGATGTTGACGGAGCTTGGAAATCATCTTCGGACTCCGTCGATGTGGAGGAGCTACAGATATCAGCAATGGCGGAACTAGACGGAACAGCTGTATTCACTTGTTGGGCGCTCAACATGCATTTTTCCTTTCGAGCACTGGCCTGATCACTCCTGAGGCGCTTGTGAGTCTTCTTGTTCATTAAGGTCTTGTCGATCCTGGACATACTCGCGCTTGAGGGATCCTGCTGTTGCATCTGCAGGAACTGTTTGTCTTCTTTGTCCATCATAATACTAAGGGCGTCTTTTCGTGAGATGTCAAATAGTTTGGTGATATTCTCCTTGAATTTTCTTTCCTTGATTTGGCACCCATCTTTCAGTTTCAATCAGTTTTTCTTCAACCCACAATATTCTTCATAGAGCTTCCGAAGCTTGTGCACAGCGGAGTCCACCTGCTGGGTCGGAATTTGTGCCTTGTCTCAGATTGTCAGTGCTCTGTCTATGTGGCCTCAGCACTGTCACTGATTGTGGATCCCTTCTGGTGGTGAAACATGAAGTTCCTGAGAATAGCCCCATTTGTTGGCAGGCCAGATCCCAAGATGTCTGGGTCCGGCTTACCCAGGAGCCAAACTTTGACTGCTCCTTGTCGATGTCATGGTCTTGGCCTGTGGAATGGAAGATAAAATAGAAATTAGAGTTAAAGAACCTATACATACATATGTTTTATGTAGAATATAAAACAAACAATTTTAATAATTTTAATAAACTTTTATAAATTTTAAATTTTTCTTAAATTTTTAATAATTTTAATAAACAATTCATTGTTCCAAATTGCTTATCAAGGTCAGTGCAGTAAATGAATGACAGAAAAACTAAGCATAGTGTCCATCACTCACTGGTGAAAAATTTAACTTGCTTTATTGGTGTGATTCACTGCACGGTGTAACCCAGATGGCAGGAACACAACAAAAACACGTTTACCCCTGCCGAGACTTGGTGTCCAACTGAGCTAGTGGGAAGACTGCATTGCTATCATATAGTGATTCTTTGGATATAGGTTTACAGTCTACAGTGGCGTTGCTCAGCAAATATTTATCGTAGAACATAATGGTGACCCAAAATTACGGAATTTAGATATTTTTACCTTGAGGTCGCGACCTCTAAATATTGGCCGATCTTCCTGATTTTTTGCATGAAGGCTTCTTTTGTGATATGGAACAGGAATAGCCTTGTGGAGAATAGCAATTCAAACTTTTATTTTTTCAGTTAATTTTTGGGCCACCCTAATATATATATATATATAATTTTTTTTTTTTTATTGTAGTTGCTTAACCGCCAATTTGTACCTAGAGTGGTACATATCTTGGCAAGACAGAGGGTGGGTAGTGTCACTGGGATGGGAGTATGAGACTGAGGGGATGAGAAGGTTCAGTTATTGAATATGTCGGCTGGGGGGTATGAATTTAGATGCGGTGAAGTAGTTGAGAGTGGGTGAGGTATGAGAAAATTGCTTCCACTGAGAAGTGGGGGCCTTCGGCGAGTATGGACTGGAAACATTCGGATGTGGGGATGCAGGACATGTAGGGGAAACAGCTGTGGCAGAAGTCAGACAGATTCAGGCATTCGATCAGGAGGTGGATGATGGTGATGAGGGTATGGCAGGTGGGGTAGAGTGGGGCTGGCAATTTAGCCATAAGGTGACCATGTGTGTGTCATGTGTGCCCTAGGCGGAGATGGGCTAGAACCACTTCTTTATGACGGACCCATGGAATGAAGAAGCCCAATACCCAAGGTGTGGTTTTATCCGCTGGAGCTTATTATTTATAGCCTGGTCCCAATCCCATTGCTAGATGGAACAAAAGTGGGAGTGGAGAGTTGGGAAAAAATTTGTGAAAGAAAGGGGCTGGGTGGAGACTGGTAACAAGCAAGTGGACTTCACCAGACAGTCCGCCCCCTTATTACCCTGGATACCAACATGTGCTGGGACCCAGCAGAAGGTAACCATCTTGTGCTGGGATGCTATTAAGGAGTGGAAGGTTTGTTGGATGGTGCGGACAAGTGGGTGAGGGGGGGTTAAATTTTTCCAGGGAGAGCAGTGTGCTTTGGGAATCTGAATAGATAACATCGGAGTTGTTAGAGTGGGTGCTTATAATGTTGAGGGCTTCCAGAATGGTGAAAAGCTCTGCTGAAAAGACATAGGCCTCACAGGAAGGGGAATGGCTCTAGAGACTGGCTGGGCCACGATCACTGCTGAGGCAGCCACACCATCCTCTGATCAGGAACCATCCATATTAATGGGGACAGCATCCAGCTGTTGCATTACATGTTCCTCAAAGAGCGACCTGTATATTGTAGCAGTCGTAGTAGCTTTTGGCAGGGCACATAAGTCCCTGCAAAACTTGATAGGGGTGAGGAGCCAGGGAGGGTGGATATGATACGAGATGGGGGTGACTAAAGGAGGGGGCTTGTTGTAAAGATCCAGGAAAGAGCAGACTGCTTTCGTGAAGTGCCAGCTCTGACCCTGGGACAGAGGTTCTAAAATCGCCTTGCACAGAAGTGACAAGGGCAGCCTCTGTGCACGAAGGTAGGTCTGCATGAGGAGCAGACCCCGTCAGTGGATGAGAGGGAGGTAGTTACCTTCTGCTTGGAGGCTGGAAGCTGGGGAGGATTGGAAGGCACCAGTGGAGAGGCGGAGGCCCCTGTTAAGTACCGGGTCCAAGATTTGGAGGAAGTGCTGGAGGCAGACCCATCTACAACACTCCCATAGTCCAGCTTTGACTGGACCATGGAGGTGTAAAGCCGGAGGAGCGAGTGTCAGTCAGCACCCCACATGGTGTGGGAAAGGTGGTCTAGGAGAGCAAGGGGATGTTGGAATGTGTGTTTCAGGTGCCTGAGGTGGGGAACCCAGTTGAGCCATCGGTCGAAGGTCATGCACAGGAACCGTGCAATGGGCACCACTTTGAGGGGCTCACCATATAGCGTGACCAAGGGGGAAGGTATGGCTGTGGATCTTCTTTTACTAAAGACCATACTTTTGGTTTTAAAGGTGGATTGGCGGAAACCAACTGATGTTGCCCACCTCTCCACCCAATGGATGGTGAGCTGAATCTGTCATTGGACAACAGGCAGTTCCCACCCCGCAAACCATATCGCAAGGTTGTCTGTGTAGATGGAGGAATGGACGGTGGGTGGAAGGGATTTTGCTACTGTGTTCATGACCAGTGAAAAGCATATAACACTGAGGATGCTTCCCTGTGGGACCCCATCTTCTTGCTCAAAGGTGTCGGAGAGGACTGAGCCCAACCGTACTTGAAAGGTCCGAGAGGAGAGAAAGCCCCTGATGAAGGTTGGCATGGTTCTGACGAAACCCAAATTTTGGAGCTCACTGAGGATTATACATCAATGGGTGGTGTTGTAGTCCTTCTGGATGTTGAAGAAAGTGAACAGGACAAACTATCCCCTAGTGAAGGCATTCTGTATATCTCAGCTGAGGAGCAGGAGAGGGGTCTGTAGTGGAGCGGAACTGTCTAAAGCCAGACTGGGTAGCTGGGAGGGAGTCAGTTTCCAAGGAGAAAGGAGAGTCGCGCAGCAATCATTTTCTCAAAGATTTTACAGGCACAGTGTGTTAATGCAATTGGTCTATAATTAGTCGGGTCAAGGGGGTCTTTGCCGGGTTTGGGGATTGGTATTACGTGGGCCTCCTTCCACCATGAGGGGAGAGTACCCTCAATCCATATATGGTTGTAGAAATCTAGGAGGAACAGTTGCATAGTAGGATGGATGTGTTGGATCAAACAGTAGGGGATGCCATCCAGGCCAGAGGAAGGAGACTGTCTAGAGGCCAGTGGCGCCTGTAGCTCTCGCATGGTGAAGAGCCGATTGTAGTTGTCATTGAGGGGTGGTGAGCAGTTCTTGTTAGGGGCCAGCACGTGGGGGCTGTCTGTGGAGGAGACAGCAGCAAAGGTAGATGCTAGAAGATTCGCTACTGACGTAGGTTCATAGAGAAGCCCATCATTTGTTTGGAGGTTGGGAGGTGGCGTGTCGTCTCTCTACACTCCATACCTTCTTCCAGATGGTAGCTGATGGTGTGGAGGTGGTGATACCTGAGACAAAGGTACATCAGGAAGTTCAGTGCGCTTTCTTCATTGCACGGCGAGCAATGGCTCTGGCCTGCTGCATCTCCATGCAATGAGTAGGAGTTCGCGCATGATAAAATCGTTGGGTAGCCCTCTTGGCACGAGTGGCCTCCACGCACTCTGGATTCCACCAGGGTACTCGTTGGGCTCAGGGGTAGGCCGAAGATCAAGGAATGCTGGTGCTTGCAGCTGCGACCACAATCGCCTCAAAGTATGCAATGCATTCATCAGAGGATGGAAAGTGGGCCATCATACAACGTGTGGAAGTGTTGTTCTGGAAAAGTGGCCAGTTAGCTCTGGCCATTATCCACTTCTCCAGTACCTGAATGGTCTGACCGTGCCGATTTAGTGAGAGGCAAACAGGGAAGTGGCCGATCTATACAGGACAGGGTGCATCTGATGGTGTGGTAGTGTGTGGGAGAACTGTCATTGAGGCACTTGAAGGAGAGTTCAGGCATGAGGGTAATCAGGGTCGGAGTCACAAAAGTGGAGGTCATATCATCCCACAAAGGGTGGTGACTATTGAAATTGCCCAAGAGTAGGAAGGGCCTGGGGAGTTGTTGAACAACCTCAACCAGGTCATCGCGGGAAACTTGGGAGTGAAGGGGGAGGTAGATCGAGCAGACTATGTATTGCTTGTCCAGGAAAATCCTGGCAGCAACCACCTGTAACATGGATCTAATAGAGAGGTTGTGAAAGGGGACTGTACGGTGAATGAGGATGGCAGTCCCCCTTCATGTGCAGGTAGATGGAGGTGTAGTGCTAGAATATCTGGTAGGGCAGGGCATCGGTGTGGTCCCCAGGATTAGCTTCTGGAGACAGACACATAGCGGACGAGCAGAGGCAATCAAGAAATTTAGGCCTTCGTAATTTGCGAAGATTCCCCTACAGTTCCACTGTAGCATCGTCGCTTTTGGAGGGTTCATTGTTGGGAGAGGTGGAGAGGGTGAAGGTGCTAGGGAGTTAGACTGCGTATAGGGATCTAGGTCCATGATGGTGGGGGTTAAGTCGGGGGCCTGTCGGGTCACCTGCCATTCACCAAGGAGGGAATTGGCTGACCTGCCAACCCCTTTGGGGACTCTGGGGCCGAGTCGACCGAACAGGACTGGAGACGTGGATCATGGCACCCCGGGGACTGCCGCAGGCTCAGAGGGTGAGGAGTCTCTAGACGGGGTTCAGTGGTCATGCAATGGGGAAGGGTTCCTTTGTCCAGATTAGTACCTTCCTGTTTGGTTGTGGTTTCCTGGGACACCTGGGGTGATGACAGGGGGTACCAGTAAAACCAGGTGGGTGGGGGAGAGGACAAAGTCTTGGTGTCCTATGAGGGAAGAGCTGGAGGCATGAGAGGGGCAGGGTCAGTGGGGGTACAAGGGGGTGAGCCATGGTGCTCCCATGGTGGGGTGGAGAAGATGGCACCAGGGGGTAAGGGCAGATCTAGGAGGCTCAAGGGTGTGGTCGAGGATACTCTGGTCACCCCATGTAGGCGTGCTAGTGCCTCATCCACTGGATCCTCGGGTGTGGGGTGATGTGCCCTGTGTCTCACCCTAGGTGGTGGCTTGTGCATGTCAGCAATGACTGTCAACTTCTGCAGACGTGAGTGCGGGGATGAGAGGGTCATCATAGGTGAAGTTAAGGGTGTAGGTACTCAGGTTCTTTTAGATTTTGGAGAAGAGAGGGAGGCTTGTTGGATGGTTGGTGAGTCTGGAGACTCACTCCGGTGTCTCCGCCTCATTGATTTACCCCAGGTGCTAGGTTTGGATGTGTTCTTGGAGTGTGGTGAAAGTGGGGTTCCTGGAAGATGAGAACTGAGAGTCTTGATTCTAGAGGTCTGGGAAATGTGTGGCTTTGTTGATTCACAGTGGGTAGGCGTGGTAGGGGGACTACGCAATGAACACACAGTTGGTGTGGCTGCCAACAAACTAAGCTAATGTGTCTAAACTTGTTGCATTTAAAGCAATGGGTTGGGTCTGGGATGTATGGGCGGACAGAAAACTCACAAGATGTGCAGTCTCCCATACCCCATACAATATGGTCAGGAGGGACAAGGTATTGAAGGTAAGAAGTAGATACGGGGTGGGGGAGGGGGTACCTCCCTGTCGGGAATTGGGATGTGAAATGATGGATCTTAGTGACACCCTGGGGTGCGAGGTCCTCCAGCATCTCATTCACTGTGATCGACAATAGGCGGGTGGTGTAAATAGTGCCCTGACTCTGGTTCAGGCGAGGGTGTGAGGAAACAGACACTGAGCATCCAAAGACCTCAGTAAGGGAGAGTAGGGCTTTCATCTCTGCGGCTGAGCGCGAGTTTATGAGGAGGGAGCCATCCCTCTGTGGTTGTACATCATAGTGGCTGGAGTTACTGTGGGCTCGGATCGCCTGAATGTCCATTCAGAGTTGGACGAGAGGGACCCATAGGTAGGCCGGATCACTAGGAATTTGTGGATACTTGGAAGGGATATGGAGGCTGTAGAATTGAAGTGGACTGGGATATCCAATGGTCGATAGGAAGGTCGTGATTGCCAACTTCACCATCCACCATGGGGCTCTCTCCATAGGGAGGTGGGCTGATGGTAGATGAGGGGGGCATATGGGGAGAGCAAGAAGCCAGGTTTTGGGGGCAAATCTTGGGTGGAACCTGACTTGCCTGAAGGTGGCTGAGGAGGGCTGGGGCAAGACCCCTGCTTCAGAGGGCATATGTCTGAGGACATATTCAAGGTACAGGCTGGGGTCAGCAATGGAAAGGGAGAGTGCAAGTGTTCTGCTTCCAGAGGGGGTTCAACCCCATTAGGATCCGGTCTTCCAGTGGTAGAGGACTCGATGGCCTGGTTGTCCACCACCCAGGTGTTGAGAGTAGTAGTAGTCCGAGAAGTAGAAGCAGAAGTCACAAGCCGAGGAGGAGAAGAAGCCATAGTAAACAGAGAAACTTCATCCCCCGCGCTCATCCAGCCACCACTGACTCCAACAAGGGAAAGGCGAATCGTGGGCACACTCGGTCCCACTGCCAATAGATGTCATGCAGGGGAGATACACCCATTCCCAGTCCCCATGCCTAAAAGGTGGCCACTCTCATCCAATACACGGTGAAAGATGGCAGGGACAGGGCTTGGGTTTGGTTTAAGAGTGACAAGGGTGAAGGACAACCACCTCCCTCACCCAAGGTCCAAAACAAAGACAAATGCAGGGAAAAGAAAAGAAAAAAAAAAAGACAGTTGGGGAAAGGAGGAGAAAGAAATATAAGAAGGAGAGTAGGAGATCAGCTGGGTCCCCAAATGGGTCCAATGGTCCATGAGGGCAGAGAAAGCCCTTCCATTGAAGGAAGATGCATTCCCCCATTAGCCATAGAGGGATGTGGTGGGTAGGCTCCTGTGTTGACCCAGTGGTCTACATCAGTGGGAGTTTAGCCCCTGGAAGGGTCACCCATGCTGGACAGGCTACTGGGGAGACTGGGCTAAGAGCCACTAAAGTCTTTGGCTTCCAGTATGGGTCTCCACTGCTGTCCTCCGGAGGTGATGCCCTTAGGGCATCACTGTGTTGGATGGTTGGGTTTCCGGGCCAGTGGGATTCAGGGGGCTGGGATCTTTTCACCATTTGGGGGCAAACTTTTGCATCACTGGGCCCCATTCTTAAATTGATGGTGTGGACCCTGGAGATGAGGTACCCTGCCCTGGGTGGTTTGCACTTGGCCTTCCTTTCTCACCAGTAGGCAGTTTCTCACATCCCCTGGGTCCGTTTTGCTCTAACTACAATATTAGCTTATGGATACTTTTAATTCTGTCCTAGAACTCGGGTGGTGGGTGACCTGGTCCCCTGAGTCCTCTACCACTGGAAGACCACATTGTGAGGTGGTTGCCCCTTCTCTGGCTGTGGAACACTCACATTCTCCTCCCTTGTTACCGACCACAACCTGTACCTTGAACATGCTTTTGGACACGCCTCTTCTAGAGCAGGGGTCCCTACCCCAGCTCCCCTCAGCCAGCTACAGGCAAGTCAACAGGGTCCACAAAGACTCACCCCCAAAACCAGGACTCTCACTCTCTCCGTATGCCCCTTTCACCCACCATTGACCCGATTCTCCATGGAGAGAGCCCCATGACAGATGGGGAAGTCACTGCCCATGTCCATCCTATTGATCACCAGTCCACCTCGAACCAACAACTTCCCTATCCCTACCCAGTATTCACAAGTTTTTAGTTATTCACCCTACTTCTGGGCTTCCTACTGTCCAACTCTGAAAGAACATTTCAGGCCATCCGCATGCACAACAACTCTAGCCATTACGATGTCAGACCACAGAAGGATGGTTCCCTCCTTATAAAATTGTGAACAGCGGCAGAAACGAATGCCCTACTCTCCCTCACAGAAGTTCTTGGATGCTTGGTGACTGTTTCCCTGCACCCTCGCCTCAACCAGAGTCAGGGCACTATCTTCACTACCTCTTTATTGATGATACCCAAGAATGAGTTACTAGAAGACCTCACACCCCAGGGTATCATTAAGGTTTAAGGTTCATTGTTTTACGTCTCATCAATGAGGTACCTCCTCCCCCACCCTGTGCCTCCTCCTCATGTTAAACACCCTAGTTCCTCCTGATCATATTGTGTGGAGTATGGGAGACCACACATCATGCAAGTTCTTGGTCTGCCCATACATTCCAGACCCAAACCATTGCTTTAAGTGCAATAAGTTCAGGCACGTCAGTTTGGTATGCTGACAGCCACAACAACTGTTCATACATTGCGGGGATATCACCCACCTAGAATGATGTACCAACTTGCCTAAATGCTCAAACTGTGCCAGTGTACATCCTTCTCCATCTCGTGAATGTATCTTTTTTAAGTTTGAGGAGGAGGTCTGGGCCCTGTGGGTGGCAGACTTCATCATCCTTTGAGAGGCATGACACAGGGTGTGGAGTCAGGTGAAGCTAGGGGTTTCTCATGCTGCTGCCTTCGGCTCAGTTCCCTCTGCTTACTGTCCGAATCCACCACTCAAACCCCCTTCAATTACCAATCCCCCCTCCTGATTGAGCCCCACACTGGACCCAGCAGCTGCCTGTCCCCCTACCATGCTTCCCACCATGCATCTCCAAAGCTACAAACTTCCTAGAACTCTGGAATTGGGAATCTTGGTTCCTGTCCCCTAAGAACCCTGCTCTCACTGCACTCTGAGAACACACCTAAACTTAGCACCCAGGGTAAATCAATGAGGTGAAGATGCTGGAGTGAGTCTCCAGACTCTGACCATCCAACAAGCCTCCCCCTCTTCTCCTAAATCTAAAAAAAGGACTAAAGTACCTAACACTGAACCCTGACGGACACCACTACCTACATCCAACAACCCCAATTCCTTACCATTAACAGTGACCCTCTGTTTCCTGGCACGAAGCCATTTCTCTAACCAGTTAGCTATTTGACTGTGTATGCCATGCGCTTTAACCTTCGCAATTAATCTTCTATGCAGAACTGTATGAAATACTTTTTTAAAGTCTAAATAAATAACATCAGCCGCTTATTGTCTATCGTATTCATGTACTATTTTGTTATAAAACTCTACTCTAACAAATTAGTTAAACAAGATTTATGGTGTTGAAACCCATGCTGACTACTAGTAATCAAATCGCAACTTTCTAAGTGATCGACGATACGATCCCCAACTAGGGATTCCAAAAGTTTACTGACAGTTGACATTAAGCTAATAGGCCTATAATTGCTAGCTACTGTGTGGTGCCTTTTTTAAAAATGGGTGTAATGTTAGCTAATTTGAAGTCTTCAGGAATAATCCCCACTTCCAGTGACTTGTTAAAAATGTTTGTTAATGGGCCTACGATAATGTCTTTCAAATCTTTCAAAGGTCTAGGATAAAGTGTATTAGGGCCTGGAGCCTTGCAGACTTTTAGCTTATCAATATAATGTGCAATCTCACCATCGTAAACAGTTATTTATTCCAAATAGTCTTGCTACTAAATGGAACAATGTTGTTCATGTTGGGGACATTATTTACATCTTCTACAGTAAAAACTGTCGCAAAAAAAGTTGGTAAAAATACCCACCATTGCCTGCGACCCAAAGCGCCATTAGCATCCACTAGAGGGCCAAATTTATCTTTTATTGGCTTATGATTATTGACATACCGTAGACAAAAAACTTTTTTGGATTATGTTTACTATCCGCAGCTACAAGTATCTCAAAATTACGCTTAGCATTCCTAACAGATCTTTTAACCTGATGTCTAAGCTCAATATACCTATTAAAGTTAGCTACTGTGCCTTTGCGCTTATTAAGTCTATATGCTCTGTTATGTTCATTTATGAACTCACCTATTTCCCTAGTCCACCACTTGGGCTTACCATGATTACTAGTGCGCTTGGGCCTACGCAGGATAAACTCCCTTTCAATATTCAAAAAACTTTCTTTAAATGCCTCCCAATGAAAATTTGCATCATTTCCCATAAATAAATTATCCCAGTCCACCACTTTCATCCTATCCACAAAACTATCAAAATTAGCCTTACAAAAATCAGGGACATCTATTACGTTACTATCCTTACTGTTTTCTATTAATAGCTTAAACCTAATAATTTGGTGATCACTACATCCCAAACTCCCACCTACTTTTAAACCTTTGACTATATTTTCATTGTTCATCATCAACACCCAAAAAATATATTGTCACCATGTGTTGGTTTGGTAACCATCTGTCGTAAAAAATTATCTTCCATGAACCCAATCAGTCTCAAACCCTCATCATTACCAGTAAAAGTCTCATAATTAATGTTAGGGCAGTTAAAGTCTCCAACAACTATACTATCCTGATTAATAATAAAGTTACCAAGAAGTGTGTAAAATCTAGTATTAGTATCAAGGGGTTGAACCGGAGTCTATAAATAACAACAAAATTAAAGCTAATACTCTGCGCCCTAACTTCAATGCATATTGCATTAATTGCTGCTGGAAGATCTATCTTAACCTTGATAGCCCTAAGGGAATTACGAATGTACAATAAAATGCTGCCACCACTTAAGTAACCTATCATTCATAAAAAGTTTAAAACCTGCTATGTCAAGTTCCCCCAACAAGTCCCGAGTTATGGTATTTAATCACGTTTCAGTTATAGCAACTACATCATAGTTCCTGGAATAAATTATCACCTAAAATTCATTAAATTTATTTCTAATACTATGCACGTTACAATAAAAGAAGTTTAAATTATTTTTTATCACGGATTGGCATTTTAAACTATTTTGCATGTGGGGCTAGCATTTCCCAGACCCACAACACTTAAAGAGGGCTTTGACCTATACAGCTTTTGAACATTCTCATTGATTAACCTACCTAGCCTAGCATTCCCTATTTCACTGAAATGCACCCCCATCTTTTATAAAAAGGCCAGGATCACTAAATTCTGACCACAGCTTTATGAAGGGTACATTTTCCTGAGCACAAATCTCTTCTAGTTTAGTGTTCAAAAATATTGTTTTTGACATAATCCTAAAATTTAAACTGTGCCTAGGGGTAATACCTAGAACTAAAGACCTATCTGACCTTGTCTTCAGGGACCTAATTAACCCCCGTAACTTTCCAAAAGGTCAGGCATTCTTGTATCGGGCCTATATGAGTCATTGCCCCCTACCATCATCACCAGTATCGAGTGACAGGAGGCAACATCAATCCTATCTATTTTGTCTCTAATCCTGTCAACCCTGGCCCCTGGTAGACAGATCCTCCTCCTCTTGGTTGGATTCCATTCAATGAACTTATCCATATGATGCACTAAGGAGTCCCCAATTAAAATTGTTTCCCCCTCATTCATATCCCTATCCAACTGGGCAAAAGGGTTCAAAACCTCGATAGGGGGGGATTCCTATCACCTAATGTATGTGGCCTAGCTCCACCCTTAACTACTCTAAATCCCTCCCCATCTACTAATCTCAGACCAACCTTAACCCCTATCTCAACTCTCTCTAACCTTCCCAAAAGCTACCTATACTAGAAACTAGGTTTCTAACCTCACCCTTCAACTTACTAACATCTTTAACATTAGTATAGGTTCAGCCTTCATCAACTGTAAGCCTACCCCTGCCCGCATCAAGTGCTGCAAGTCTTTCCGTCACCTTGTGTGATTGAAAGAAACAAACTAATCCCTCGGTAATCACCATAGGACTGCTGTTGTAATCTTTAAAATCAGTATACCATTGATGAACCCCACACCTAGCACATGACGCTTTCTGTGATGGCATCGCGCAAGTTAAAGTAGTTAATGTTTATAACCATCACAAGTTTAAATTAAATTAAGCTGGCATGCTATGAAAACTTGGCTAAATCGCTAAAAACCACTAATATTCAGTTACTTAACTATAATAATGTGAATATAAATGCAAGTATATAAAAATCAGAACTTTCCAACAGTAAATTTATCAGCAATATCAAAAAGTAGAAACAATATCAGAGAGCCCAGGGAATACATCTGCTCAGTAAGGAGTCTGGCTGATGAATTGTTCAACAACTCCCCAGGCCCTCCTACTCTTGGGCAATTTCAATAGTTGCCACCCCCTGTGGGGAGATACAACCTCCACTTTTGTGGCTCTGACCCTGATTACCCTCATGGCTGAACTCTCCTTTGAGTGCCTTAATGACAGCTCTCCCACACACTACCACACCACCAGATGCACCCTGTCCTGCATAGATTTGTCATTCATCTCAATGGACATCCTCCTAGACTTCACCTGGCAAGTGCTTCAGGATGACCATGGCAGTGACCACTTCCTTGTTTGCCTCACACTAAATCGGCATGACCAGACTGTTCAGGTACCAGAGAAGTGGATAATGGCCAGAGCAAATTGACCCCTTTTCCGGAACAACACTTCCACCCATTGTACAATGGCCCACTTTCCATCCTCCAATGAATGCATCCCCCTTCCCCCTTCACCATATGATGAATGTGTCCCCCCCTTTCCCGTGAGGCCTCTGTCTTTTCAGCAGAACTCTTCACTATTCTAGAAGCCTTTGACATCATAAGCACCCACTCTGTCAACTCCTATGTCATCTACTCAGATTCTCAACGTGCACTGCTCTCCCTTGAAAAATTTAACCCCCTCTCACCCACTCATCCACACCATCCAACAAACCTTCCACTCCTTAATGGCATCCCAACACCGTATCTGGGGTAATGAGGAGGTGGACCATAAGGCGAAATCTGCTTGCTCATTGCCAGTCTCCACCTGGCCCCTCCCTTTCACTGATTTCTTCCCGACTCTCCACTCCCATTTCCATTCCATCTGGCAACAGGAATGGGACCACGCTGCAAACAACAAACTCCATTGGATAAAACCACAACTTGGATATTGGGCTTCCTTGTTCCATAGGTCCTGTCATAAAGAAGTAATTCTAGCCCATCTCTGCCTAGGACACACACGAAGCGCACACAGTCACACCAGCCCCGCTCTACCCCACCTGCCATGCCCCTTGCGATTGCCCCCATCACTATCATCTACCTGGTTGAATGCCCAAATCTGTCTGATCTCCACAGGGGCGCATTTACAGTGTGCGGGGCCTTGGGCAAACTATTTCTTGGGATGTATTATTTTAGTGTGTTAATGAATGACAATATTTTGTAATGCACATAACAGATATATTTTTTTAACACACAAAACACATGCAGAAGCCATTTGGCTTATTAATGTGATATTAAAGACTATAACTTAACTATGTATACGTACAGTGTATACAGCTACACTAGTAGGCTACACAGTTGTAATGCACTTAATAAACAGCTACACAGTTGTAATGCACTTAATAAACAGCTACACAGTTGTAATGCACTTAATAAACAGCTAAACTGTACAGCTTACTGTACTGTAGATAGAGTGTAGATTTGTAATGAATTTTACATAGGGTGCTTCCTGGCTTTTTGTTTGGAAAACTGCATGATTGTGTCCTCGAAACTCGCCGACTGCAACACCTCATGCTCTATACTATACTCAACAGTGCCAGGGACGAAAGGCGCTCCTGGCCCATTGTGGAGTGAAGGTAATTTTTGATCAGTTTGAGTTTTGAGAATGAACATTCACCAGAACAGTTTGTGACAAACATACACAGGTATATTCTCATTGCTGTTTCCATGTTTGGGAATGTTCCTTTCAGTTTGTTTGTGTTCATATGCCAATAAAATTGGTTGCACATGTCTTCACGTTCCATCTGGGATTCTGTTTCACTTTCGGTGAGTTTCATTAGGGCAGCGAACTGCATAACATCTGTTACCAGCTCTTTCTCCAGATCAGCCGGATAGCATTCTACTAGATGTTCAGCTGACCATCGAAGACTGTTGATGTCCAGGACTAGAAAGAAATACAAAAATCCAAATCTTTTCTGCAGGAGAGTGTACACTTCTAGATGAGTGTTCAGTGGTACACAGTTTATCGATTACACTAGGCAACAAATTTCAACTTTTTTTTTGTTACAGACACGTGAACTACTGATTCCTACTAAAGCGCTGATGCTGATTTCAGATCTGATATCAAAATTTCTCTATCACGTCCAGATTTTGTGTAACCGAAAACCCCTATTTTTCATTTTTTTTCTCACCCGCTTCTATTACGAAAGCCGTCTAAGCTACTTTTCCGTGCCATGTTTCATGTTAAGCATACTTAAATAATTAGTGAACAGGGATGTCTTTCCTCCTTTATTCTGGCTTAAGACAGACAGCGGAATTCCGCTGGCGGAGTTACCACCCCTGCGCCCAACCATCCACCCAAAGCGCGTTAGTATTTTGTTGTTACTACTGAAAGGCAAATTCCTGTTCTTAAGTGAAACTTTGGTGTGTCCTCTTCCTTTGTCGCTTGTAGGATGACGAGCTCTCCTTCTGCAGGAACCAACAATAATCTCCCATCATATTTGGGTTGAAATTACCTTGGTATCTGTTTTCCATAACTGAGATCTGTTGGTGGAAGCGCTCACCATGCTCGTCACTTACAGCCCCAAGGTTGGCCGGGAAGAAGTCAAGATGAGAATGTAAAAAATGAATTTTCAAAGACATTCTGCATCCCATTATTTCATAAGATTTAAGCATGTTTTCTACGAGTTTACGGTGGTTTTCAGCTTTGTGGTTTCCAAGAAAATTTTTGACAACTTCAACGAAAGATGTCCATGCTCCTAGTTCATTCTCATTTAGGTTAGATGGAAACGATGAGTCGTGGATGACACTGCGGATCTGTGGTCCAGTGAAAACTCCAGCTTCTAGCTTAGCATCTGTCAATATTCCTTTGAATTTATCCTTTAAATATTGGAAACCACTACCTTGATGATCCATACCCTTCATGAAATTTTTCATAAGGCCAAGTTTAATGTGAAGTGGTGGAAGATATACTTTCTGAGGGTCAATAAGTGCTGGGTGTTTCACATTGTATTTACCAACAACATGTTCAGTTCTAGATGGCCAATCATGTTTTTTGTAGTGGTTCTTGTCATCTCTGCTGTTCCATAGACACAAAAAGCACATATGCTTTGTGTAGCCCAACTGTAACCCAAGAAGTAATGATACAACTTTAAGGTCGCCACAAATATTCCATGTGTGGTCCTTATATTTGATGAGTCTTAGCAGCAGTTTCATCGATTCATAAGTCTCATTAAGGCCAGTGGCATGTGCTACAGGTATTGAAGGTTTTTCATTGCCGTTGTGCAGTAATACAGCTTTAAGGCTAGCTTTACTAGAGTCAATGAACAGTCTCCATTCTTTTGGATCATAGCGACAGCCAATCCCTTGCATCAGACCACTGATATCGTGGCAGAAACAAACGTTTTCTTCCTGTAAGTAAAATGATGAAAACTGCAAATGGCGATGGTGGAAATGGGAAACTTTGGTGTTTGGTTGGAGAAGATTAAATTCTTGAAGTCTTGAACCAAGCAACTCTGCCTTTTCTTTTGGTAATTCCAAATCGCGCACTAAGTCATTTAACTCCGCTTGACTTAACAAATGTGGGGAAATATTTGCATCTGGAACATATATGCCATCTTTCCCTGTTTCTATATCACTAGCAGAATCTTCAGATGAACTGCTGTCTGTTATCGTTGCTGGTGGAACTGGTGGTGGATTTGTTTCATCATGTGGTACTGGTTTCATTGCTGATTCGCAGTTTGGGTACGTGATCTTTGATTTGTTTTTCTTTGTGAAACCAGCAATCTTTGTCAAACAAAAATAACAATCATTGAAGTGATTTTTTGGCTCACGCCAAACCATGGGGACTGAGAACGGCATAGCTTTTCTTTTACCATTCATCCAAGCTATTAACATTGCATTGCACTGTGCACAGCAAATATGTGGTGCCCAGTCCCTCTGTTGGTCTCCTAACTTAGTCAAAATAACACTTGTAGGCAAGTTTAATCTTTGTTGTTATGTTTCTACGTTGTGGCTTAGGTGTATATTGTCCACAGACAAAGCAGAAGTTGTCTGGGTGATTTACACAAGCACGTCTATTTGATGCCATTTTGAATTACCATACAATATCTGAAAAACGTAGAAAGTAATTATTACGATGTGCAAACTAAAAAGAAATACACACCGTAGTACAAAACAAATGCTATAAAAACACACAAGTCACCACAACCTGTCACTTGCTCATCAGCAGAGAGCTTCAACAACCGTTCTGCTTGACTGTCACGTAGCGACTGACCGTTGGGCCATTGCCCGTTACTATGCTCTTGACTCAGTGTTGCCAACTCGGGATAAATTTTATTTATTAAAATTGTTCGAATTTGTATATAGTTGGCAAAAAAAATTGCTTTAACCTTGAAAAGCAAGTTTCATATTACTGGCATTAAGCCGATTAAAACCAAAATCTGGACGGGGTAGAAAATTTTACTAAAAGTGATTTGCATTTTACACAAAATCTAGACGTGATAGAAAAAATCTAATTATAGATTTGAAATCAGCATACCGAAATTAGCTAGGAGCACCTATTTGGTCTTCTGTAATAAAATCTTTGTTGCCTAGTATTATCAGTAGAAATGCAGTGGTCCGAAATGAATCTCTTGGTGTCAGCTTCGTATCTTCGGCAGTTCCAATTTCGTCATGATGGCGCTTTCTCTTTGTGCTTTGAGTCGATTCCTTGTATACTCGATGACCACACTTTCCGATGCCCTGGTCCTCGAATTCATCAAATCTTGATCTGAGATCCTCAACAAATTGCAGTAGTGATTTCAGCAAGAGGGTGTCTGAGTCTAATGACATTCCTTGTTTTTGCAGAAATGCATTTGTTTTTTGAAATTGTTCGAGAATAGTGTTCCATAAAACCAATAAAGTGGCTGTTTCGAGTTGTTGAAGCTGTTTAGACAATCTCCTGGCTTCAATCCTGGCTTCTGCAGTTTGGCTGGTATCTGTTGCTAGCTCATCCTGTACCACAATATTCTCGGCGTAGCCTTCAGTTGTTAAAGATTGGACGGCATCTGATCTGGCTGACCAGCAGGTATTGGAGAGAGCTTTATCGACCTTTAGTTTCTCACTACGGGAACTACTATTGAGAACCTCTACATGTCGATGCCATTGGTATGTCGAGGAGACGAGAAATGTGTAGACATTCTGAATGAGCATAAACAATTCAACGACTGCTGTGCAACTGTCCACTGCTGATTTACCCACAAGATTTAGTGAGTGGCACATGCATGGCACAAACTCAGCATACAGAGGTTTTGATTTGATATGGCTCTTTACGCCATTGTATTTCCCTGCCATATTGCTTGCGTTATCATAAGACTGTCCTCTGCAGTCTCCAATTCGAATGCCATGCATCTCCACAAAGTTGAGGACCACGTCAGCGATTCCTTTCCCTGTATGTGTGTTCATAAGTATGAACTGTAGAAATCGCTTGATGGACCCAGACTCAACCACATATCGGATGGTGAAGCACAGTTGATCGGTGTGGGAAACATCAGGCGTAGAGTCGACGGATAGAGAGTAGTATTTTGACTGCTGGATTTCTCGGATAATCATCTGAAGTACGTTATCAGCCTTCAACAGTATGAGTTCCTATCAAATGAAATGAGAGAGATACAAGGTGTGCCCGCTACCTTTGTTGTGTTGACATTAAAAGTTCCAGAATTCCATAATAGTTGCCGTTGTTTGGTGAACTGAAATGGGAGTCATGTCCACGAATTTCTAGTCCTCATGATGTGATATACTTGATAACGTTGACACAGCGCCACAAAACTTCCTGCCAGTAGTTGCACTCCTTTTCAAACTGGTTCACCAGTTTTGAATCAACATGGCCGGAGACAGACTTTCTAACCAACAAATATCTCATCGACTCCATATGTTGCTCACATTTTCCGTGTGCTTTGACCGATTGTCTACCATGCTTCCAGTCATTGAACCCAATTGTGAACTTGCTGTCCGCCCTCGACATTAATTTACAGACAAAACAGTAAACACACCTGTGGACTCAGAATAGCACAGCCATGACACCTCAATCCTCTCATTCATCGGGCTGTGTTTCTTAACAAATAATATGTTCGTACATCGGCGTGTTGTACCACTTTCAGTAGTTGGAGTGTTACTGAAGTTGCTGTCATAATTTTGGCAATCTGATGTTCCCCGCTCTATCCAGAACTCTCTAAAGTCATTAGTCAGCACTTGTGGCCACAAACCAATGTCATTAATTGCATGTCCTGAAGCTGGTGGGCCTGCTGAATGCACTGACATAGACAGGTCTTCTGAAGACGCAGATGCTGATGTAGTGGAGGCAACTGGTGGGCCTGCTGAAGGGGTTGACGTAGATGAATCTCCTGAAAATGCAGCTGCTGAAGTAGTGGAGGCAACTGCTGGGCTTGCTGAATGCACTGATGTAGATGCATCTTCTGAAAACGCAGCTGCTGAAGTAGCGGAGGCAGCTGGTGGGCCTGCTGAAGGGGCTGACTTAGTTGCTGATGATTTAATCCAATTAGTTTTGGCACCATCGCAGAAACTTCTCTGTGCTTCTTATCCTTACGCTTTTCACTACCGGGTTTATATTTCCTCCTTCGATCCCAGTCACGGCTCGTTTCCATGTACATATTACAATGCCAACAATAAGAACATAAATCATGAATCTGCAACAGAAACAAGTAATAGTTAGTAACATTAGAAATGAGTAACACTAACAAGAACAACAAATTAAACACCCAGGTGCACAACCTAGAAAGAACAAAAGAAATCTGACACACCAACGCTGACAACCATAGAGAAAAGTAAAGTAACATAAATATCAACTGTTGCCGCAAAATAGAAGTCAACATCTTCCTTCCTTGACTAATCAATTTTAAAATTAGAAAGAGCCATTTTGAGTAGAAAACTGAGATTTGTTTATAAAAAACCTCTAAACAGGTAGCTAGAACAACCTGAAAAAAGTGTTAGCAGCTGATGAGGAAGCTTCTAACAGTGGCTGCATCCTCCAGCGTGGGACACGTCAACGCGAAGAAGAGGCGACGTCAAACCAAAACATCAACGCGCTGGTGGCCAAACTTCCTAAAATCTCTGTGCAGCGGGCTGTCTACGGTTGGCCAGACTGGCAGTCAATGGCCTGTTGCGTGGCACGGTCAGAGTGCCAATCGGCTCCCGGGGCCGGACCTATTCTCAGCGTGCTATTTTTTCAATTACAGGGAGCAATTGCGTGCTCCCCGAACTACTCTTACTCTCTCTCGGCGACATTTAAGACTAATAATCTTTCCAGCGCGGCCCCACTACTAACTTACCACATGTCACCATAACACAAAGACATAGACACAATATCAACCATGAGACACATACAGAAGTATAATATTAACATATTACAGTACAATGTAGATGGCCTCACAAACAAAATCATGCAGCTTAGGGAATTCGTACACAAACAAAACATTCACATAGCACTTATACAAGAAACAAAACTAAAACACGCACACAAAACACCCACCATCCCTGACTTCACGGCGATCCATCAAGATCGTACTGGGGGTAATGGGGGTGGACTCATCACTTACATACGTAAAAGCATTAGCTACACTGATGCTACCCAAAACATTACAAACACAATCCAAGCAGATAACACGATAGAAATAGAGGCAGTTAACATTAAAACACGCGCAAAACACAACACCACACTAATCAACATTTACATCCCACCAGATAGTTCACCTCGGGTGCCAGCCAATTACAATCCACAGTTACACAATCTGGCCTCTCTTACTAATGTCATCTTAGGAGGAGACTTCAATGCCAAAGACACTAGTTGGTACCTGCACAACCAAAGCAACACCAGAGGCACCAACATAGCCACACAACTAAACAGCCTCTTCATTCTTAACAATACAGAAGAACATACACACATACCACATCAAGCAGGATACTCAAACTCCTCCCCAGACATAATGTTCTGTTCCCCCTCACTAGCAACACATACACAATGGAGAACAGAAAAACAACTGTCATCAGACCACTTGCCCTGCCCATCATCATTACAACACATTCTACACTCTGCCCCAACAGCCTTAGGCACACTTACAGAAATTACAAGAAAGCTGATTGGGAACAGTTCAAAATACAGACTGAGGAACAATTCACCACATTAAACAGCACACCCATCATAAACATCAATACAACACTCAAGACATTTAATCAGATCATCAATAATGCAAACAAATACATACCCAAGGGCAACATTAGGAAATACAACCCAAATTACACTAGAGAAATAGCCCACCTCATAAGGCAACGTAACAACCTCAAATATAACACACAAACCCCACACACAGAAGCCATAAAACAGCAGATACAACAGCTCAACACAGAAATAAACAACACAACTCAAAGAAAAACAAACAGAAACATTCAGGGAATTCATAACAACATTAACCACTCCACAGATACATCCAGGCTATACAAGACTATAAACGGCATTACCCACTCTAACAGCGGCATTCACACCTCACACGCGGCTATCTGTCACAGCCAAAATAATATCCCAACATACACACAACAAGCTAACATTCTAGTTAATCACTATGCAAAGATAAGTCACTTAAACAGAGACAACAACCAGAAACATGCAGACAGACAAACAGCCAGACACAAGAAAACCTACAGACTCGACACAACCATTACACCCTTCAATACAGACCAGACCACCAAGATCATCAAAAACATTAAGAATTCGAAGGCTACTGGACCAGACAACATATCTAACATACACCTTAAACACTTGGGCCCACAAGGAATACTAGCTCTCACAAATATCAGCACATATTCATACCAACACTGTATTATTCCTGACATATGGAAACAAGGTAAAATTATTACACTACTCAAACCAAACAAAAATCCAACAGAATCAGCTTCCTATAGACCCATTACTTTACTATGCACACCTTCCAAAGTAACAGAAAGACTGATCTTACAAATCACCAACCCACACATTCCACTATCGCCTACTCAACATGGATTCAGACCTCACCACTCAACCACGACATTACTCACTAACCTCACGCAGCACATCATGGATGGCATCAACTCCAGACGACCAGCTCAACGTACACTATTAGCAGCAATAGACATTAGTAAAGCATTTGATGCTATCCCACGCTTCCCTCTCATAAACAAAATACTCAACACAAACCTACACAATAACACCAAAAGGTGGCTGAGCAACTATCTTTCAGGAAGATACATGTCACATTTAATGGCAAGTCATCGAAAAACAAGCTTTTTCCGAATGGGGTCCCTCAAGGCTCTGTTCTCTCACCAACACTCTTCAACTTATACATGCATGACATTCCAACACCCATAGATAACAAGCTTACATTATCATCATATGCAGATGACATCACACTAACATCCACCCACAACAACATCGACACTGCTACAAATAACCTACAAACATACATAAACAGTATACAAGACTGGCTCACACACAATAGACTCAAAGTAGCACCCACAAAATCAACCATCACCTTGCTTACAAGCAACACAAAAGAACACCAGGTAATTCCACAGCTTACACTAAACAACATCAACATTCCACACACTCACAGGACCAAAATACTTGGGGTCACATACAACACATCATTATCTTTTGCAAACCACATTCAGGATATTAAAAACAAATGTACGTCAAGACTTAACGCTTAGGGTACTACAGGCACAAACTTTGGACACCAGCAGGAAACAACATCACTCATATACAAACAATATATTCGCTCAGTTATGGACTATGCTAGCCCATGCTGGGCACCCATTATCTCAAACACACACACAAACACCTTACAGACAATACAAAACAACGCACTTCATATCATTACAGGATGCACTCAAACAACACCAATAGAACACCTGCACACGGAAACAAAAATACTGAAAGTTAGGGAACATTTAGACATGAGGGGAACACAATTCATGGCAGCAGCGACAACTAACCCACAACACCCTTGCCACTACATGTACAATCACGCACCGACACCTCGCACCATTAAGGTAACACCAGAGAGACATTATAACCAAATACTCCATTCCATACCACGCCCCCACAGACATCACACAGTACAGAAAACACATACACACACACCTAACCCACAAAGCACTGACACGACTCGGTCCGAATGCGGTCCTAGGTGCGAAGCCGCCACCCATTAACAGGTCAGAGATCAGCCTGAGCAGATTGGATCGAGTTAACTTAGCACTATTCCGATGTGGACATCACCCCAACTTACTAACATATAAACACAGACTAGACAACTCCATAGACAACACCTGCCACCTGTGCCACGACACACCACAAACAATTGAACACATTATGACAGACTGTACTGCTCTAGCACAACAACGAACACAACACAACACACAACGAACACAACACAACATCACTAGTGCACTGAACCTCTGGTCCACTCCGAAGAGGGCAATCGGTTACCTGTGTGCCGCCAGCTTGCTCGATCAGGGTGGGCTGATCGGCTAAACAACAACAACAACAACAACACAACAACAACAAATTAAACACCATCAAAGCGGATATTAGAATGCCTGATGCCATGCCACCTGCCGTAAAAAGTAAAACTCATCGCAGATGGCAAATATGTGACGTTTAATTTTTTCAATCGAAATTTGCGGGGCCTATCGGGTGCTGGGCCTTGGAAATTTGCCTGGTGTGCCACCCTCTAAATGCGGAACTGGACCTCCACCACAGCTGTTTCCCCTACCTGTCCTGCATTCCCACATCTGAACGTTTCCAGTCCATACTCGCTGAAGGCCCCCTACCTTTCAATGGAAGCAATTTTCTCATACCTCACCCACTCTCAACTACTTCACTGCATCTAAATCCATAATGTTTTCTCCCACATATTCAGTAACTGACAAACCCCCCTCTCCCATCCAATACTCCCATCCCAGTGACACCACTCACTCACTGTCTGGCTGAGATATGTACCGGTACCACTCTAGGTACGAATTGGCAGTTAAGAGATATATATGTATAGTGGGTGCCAAAATTATGAAACCACTTTGATTTTTTCATAACAACTGAAAAATAATAGAAAAAATATGATTGAACTTTATTATTTTGTAATTTCATAAAAAAAATAAATAAATAAAAAAAAATCAATTCAAACTATAGATGAAGGCTATGATCTCATATTTTGTGTCTCCTTTTTTGTAGGCAATATTTTGTGTCTCCTTTTTTGTAGGCAATATATCAGCCATTCCTCATGGCACTGATTCAGTCAACTTATTAATTGTATTTTAGGTGGTGATGTTCAAGCTTTGTTAAATCATTTTCTTAATTAGGAAGGTTGTTGTTGTTTAGCCGATCAGCCCACCCTGATCAAGCAAGCCGGCGGCACACAGGTAACCGATCACCCTCTTCGGAGTGGACCAGAGGTTCAGCGCACTAGTGATGTTGTGTTGTGTTCATTGTTGTGCTAGAGCGGTACAGTCTGTCATAATGTGTTCAATTGTTTGTGGTGTGTCATGGCACAGGTGGCAGGTGTCGTCTATGGAGTTGTCTAGTCTGTGTTTATATGTTAGTAAGTTGGGGTGATGTCCACATCGGAATCGTGCTAAGTTAACTCAATCCGATCTGCTCAGGCTGATCTCTTAATGGTTGGCTGCTTCGCACCTAGGACCGCATTCGGACTGAGTCATGTCAGTGCTTTGTGGGTTAGGTGTGTGTGTGTGTGTGTGTTTTCTGTACTGTGATGTCTGTGGGGCATGGTATGGAATGGAGTATTTGGTTATAATGTCTCTCTGGTGTTACCTTAATGGTGCAAGGTGTCGGTGCGTGATTGTACATGTAGTGGCAAGGGTGTTGTGGGTTAGTTGTCGCTGCTGCCATGAATTGTGTTCCCCTCATGTCTAAATGTTCCCTAACTTTCAGTATTTTTGTTTCTGTGTGCAGGTGTTCTATTGGTTTTGTTTGAGTGCATCCTGTAATGATACGAAGTGCGTTGTTTTGTATTGTCTGTAAGGTGTTTATGTGTGTGTTTGAGATAATGGGTGCCCAGCATGGGCTAGCATAGTCCATAACTGAACGAATATATTGTTTGTATATGAGAGATGTTGTTTCCTGCTGGTGTCCAAAGTTTGTGCCTGTTAGTACCCTAAGCGTGTTAAGTCTTGACGTACATTTGTTTTTAATATCCTGAATGTGGTTTGCAAAAGATAATGATGTGTTGTATGTGACCCCAAGTATTTTGGTCCTGTGAGTGTGTGGAATGTTGATGTTGTTTAGTGTAAGCTGTGGAATTACCTGGTGTTCTTTTGTGTTGCTTGTAAGCAAGGTGATGGTTGATTTTGTGGGCGCTACTTTGAGTCTATTGTGTGTGAGCCAGTCTTGTATACTGTTTATGTATGTTTGTAGGTTATTTGTAGCGGTGTCGATGTTGTGGGTGGATGTTAGAGTGATGTCATCTGCATATGATGATAATGTAAGCTTGTTATCTATGGGTGTTGGAATGTCATGCATGTATAAGTTGAAGAGTGTTGGTGAGAGAACAGAGCCTTGAGGGACCCTGTTCGGAAAAAGCTTGTTTTTGGATGACTTGCCATTAAATATGACATGTGAGTATCTTCCTGATAGTTGCTCAGCCACCTTTTGGTGTTATTGTGCATGTTTGTGTTGAGTATTTTGTTTATGAGGGGGAAGCGTGGGATAGCATCAAATGCTTTACTAATGTCTATTGCTGCTAATAGTGTACGTTGAGCTGGTCATCTGGAGTTGATGGCATCCATGATGTGCTGCATGAGGTTAGTGAGTAATGTCGTGGTTGAGTGGTGAGGTCTGAATCCATGTTGAGTAGGCGATAGTGGAATGTGTGGGTTGGTGATTTGTAAGATCAGTCTTTCTGTTAGTTTGGAAGGTGTGCATAGTAAAGTAATGGGTCTATAGGAAGCTGATTCTGTTGGATTTTTGTTTGGTTTGAGTAGTGTAATAATTTTACCTTGTTTCCATATGTCAGGAATAATACAGTGTTGGTATGAATATGTGCTGATATTTGTGAGAGCTAGTATTCCTTGTGGGCCCAAGTGTTTAAGGTGTATGTTAGATATGTTGTCTGGTCCAGTAGCCTTTGAATTCTTAATGTTTTTGATGATCTTGGTGGTCTGGTCTGTATTGAAGGGTGTAATGGTTGTGTCGAGTCTGTAGGTTTTCTTGTGTCTGGCTGTTTGTCTGTCTGCATGTTTCTGGTTGTTGTCTCTGTTTAAGTGACTTATCTTTGCGTAGTGATTAACTAGAATGTTAGCTTGTTGTGTGTATGTTGGGATATTATTTTGGCTGCGACAGATAGCCGCGTGTGAGATTAGGGTATGGGAACTATATTAGTGAATTAGAACTTGGTTTAAATTTGCTAACTGAAACAAAAGTTTATGTTGACAACAAAAAAGTCCTTCTGTGCAGATAATAATTTGACCCTTTCATTCATATCTGATTTTCCTGGTGATAGCTTTACTTATGTCACTGATAGTTGGCACATTGCTCATGGCTGTATTACTTTATATGTACACCTGATACAAATCAGGCAATTTTATACTTCTGTATTTTAATTTCCAAACTACCCTCCTTTGGTTTCTATCCTTCTATCTGTGCCTTCTAATTTTCTTTCTGGCTGATCTCTGTGGTTGTAGACAGCCACTGTTCTAAAGCTATTAATAGTGGTGTTCCTCAAGGCTATGTCCTGTTACCCACTCTTTTCCTTTTATTTACCAATGATCTATTAAGTTGCACTTCCTGTCCAATCCACTAATATGCTGATGATTCCACTCCTCCCTTCTCCACCCACTTCACAAAGCATCCCTCTCAACAGTCACTCCATGATTTGTGTAAGACAACTATGGTGCACTTGACTGCTGATCTTTCTACTCTCTCTGATTGAGGCAAAGAGAAAACAGCTTCTTCATCTGTCTATTTGTCACAATATTTCACATGACTATCCCCTCACCTTCTCATGATCTTCCCTGGAAAGATCATACACATTCTTTGTAAAACAGCTTCTAAGAGGTTAGGTGTGCTGTACTAGCTTTGTAGTTTCTTCACCCCACTCAGTTGCTGTCTCTGTAGGCCTGTTCAAAAATCAACTTTTTCTTATTTTCATAGGTTTCTGTACATTTTCCCATGCTTTTTGACCTGAAAAAGCCGAAAATCACAACTATTTTGACCTAGGATGTTGGGAAGCATTGCCGCATGGAGCTTTAAATTTTCTGCCTTGAAATCGGCCAAAGCGCCAATTCCGGGGTCCCTTGAATTATGTTTTGCACTTTAACTTTTGATCTAAACAAGATAGAGCAACAAATTAGGTATCAAATGAAAGAGCATAAAATTAATAAATAATAATAATAATAATAATATAATAATAATAATAAATAAATAATAATTAATAATAATAATAATAATAATAAATAAATAATAATTAATAATAATATCATTATCATTTTTCAGGAAACAACAGAAACTCAATCAGAATCTAGAAAACCATCTACAAGTTACAACTTCACAATGGCATTAAGCAAGGAGCTGAGGGAGCTCCGTGGGCGCACAGTTGATATCTCAGAACCTCCACGTACTGTCCACAGGCAGGTGTCAACTGGGCCATCTACCAGATCTCTCACTGAAACTTTCCTGGTTGGATACCCTTCAGCTTTTATCAGTGGTTCCCAGCTTCCCACCAACAGACAGGCGTTCCAATATTTCCTTAATCTTCAGAATTTACCGGAAAATGCAGGGAGGCCCATGGTTCAAGACCTTGCATATGAAACAGTTGAATCTATCATCCCATTCTGGCAGATGGCTAGGATCAAGACAATGACCAAGTACAACGCAATGAAGCTCTTCATGAAACTACATGAGAAACATCGTGCTCTGGTGAAAAGCAAAGGAAGAGCAAGTAACCCTGGAGGAAAAGAGGAGCATTTGTGCTGGAATTAGACAGCCTGTTCGATATAGGAGCTCCAGATGCAATCCAGGAAATACAGAACAACAGACTGTTATCCAGAGAGAAGAAAGATGAGGATATCAGGTTCTACGAAGACCAAAAGACTGAGAGGAAAGGTCATATGTCTGGTCATGACAAGATTTTTGAGACAAGATCCCTGCAGCAAGCAGCGAGGAATGAAAGACTGCAGCATAGACAAGAACAAGGTAAAACTAATTACTTTGAACGTCACAAAAAGTTTTAAGTTTTACTCCATTGCGATATTTAGCATGTACTTAACAATTACTGTCTTAACATGTTGACTATTTTACAGCTGCAGCAGAACAAGAGGCAGTTGTTCATGTGGATGACATTACCTGGGGTGACTCAACTGACAATGACGCTAACACAGAGGACATGGATTACCATCAGCCTCGTCCTGGATGTTCTCACCATCAAGTCACTGTGACTAGTATGACTGACGTTTCCAAGGAAGGTCATGGAATGTGATGTCATCTGCAATACAGCTGATCGTCTTGGTTTATCAGACAATCAAGTTACTGCCATGGTTTCTGCCACCTTGAAAGCTGGAGGGGCTGATCTGGATAACTTCATCATCTCAACCTCAACAACACGTCGCAACAGAATGCTGTCCAGGTATAATATCAGCCAGAGTCACATGTCCAAGTTTTGTGAAAAACCCCCACAGTACGCTGCCTTACACTGGGATGGAAAGTTGCTCAAAGATGTCTTGGGCAGTGAACCTGGAAGTACCTCAGAGACTTTAGCTGTGCTAGTGTCTGGTCCACCTTCATACACTGAAGGAAAGTTATTAGGAGTACCTGTCATCGACAATTCTTCTGGCACAGCTCAGGCTGAGGCTTCAATGGATTTACTGGAGACATGGGAACTTATGGATAATGTTACAACAAAAAGGTGTTTTATCTGGCCTGTCGACATCACATCCTGGAAATCCTAGTAGGAGCAGTTTGGGAGAAGCTGTTTGGGAAGGTGAAGGGGCCAGATAATCCCTGGTTTGAGCATCTGAAGGATGTTTGGACGGACTTGTCCAAGGAAAACCCAAAGATGCTGGCTATCAACAGCAAATGGCTGAAGGAAAAGAAGAAGAACAGTGAAGAAATACTCCAAGACATTCTAACAGCAGAAAGGCTTCCAAGAGCCGACTACAGGGAAATGGCTGAACTGACAGTCATTGTTCTTGGAAGAACGCCTCCTCGAGGTATTCACTGGAGTCGACCAGGCGCCATTCATCAGGCCAGATGGATGGCCAGAAACCTGTACTCCATGAAAATGCTGATGTTTGCAGATCAACTTGAGTACGACGAAGACACTGTATCAAAGCTGGAAAGACAACACCTTCCTTGCGCTGTTCTACACTCCTGTATGGATGATGTCAATGTCTGCTGCAGATGCTCCCGTGAATGATCTAAGTCTAATCCAGGACATGTTGAAGTACAAGAAAACTGACCCAGAGCTTGCTGATGCAGTACTTAATAAGATGGAAAACCACAAATGGTACCTGACGCAGGAAGTCGTGCCATTTTCCCTGTTCAGCAGTAGATTGAGTGACACATTGAAGCACGACATTGCTGCCCAGTTACATGCCACTGAGAAGCCAGACAGCTTCAGAACAGGAAAGCCTCTATTCCAGAGAGTCACAGCTAAGACCACCCTGGTTGATCTCATTGGCCCAGAATCACATTTCCTGCTGGACACACTGAACATTGGATCCGAGTGGCTTCTGGAACCTGTCACGTCTTGGCCACAGAATGAGGACTACAGAAAAGCGTTGGACTATGTTAAGAATCTGAAAGTGGTGAATGACATTGCTGAACGTGGTGTCAAGATGATGAGCGACTTTGCAAATATCATAACAACAGATGCCAAGCAAAGGGACTATCTCCTTCAAGCTGTGGAGTTCAACAGACGCCGCTTTGACAGCTTCAAGAAAAAAAAACTCAACAACTGACTGTGTAAATGTCATTATGAAATTAATCATCATGTAATGCTTTCACTTCTTGATCGATTAGACTCGTGACAAAATGTTAATCTCAAATTTGTGTCATGAATAAGGTGCCTTGTCTGCCTTGAGTGTGAGAAAATGAATTTTGTGATATTTCTGAAATCTTTGTATGTACCAATGTGCCATTTCTTGTTCCAAGACTATCATAATTGTATAAGTTAGAAAGAGGATTCAAAACACTTTAATTTGGTGCCTATTTTGTTGCTCTATCTTGTTTAGATAAAAGGTTATAGTGCAAAACATAATTCAAGGGACCCCGGAACTGGTGCTTTTGGCCGATTTCAAGGCAGAAAACTTAAAGCTCCATGCGGCAATGCTTCCCAACAACCTATGTCAAAATGGTTGTGATTTTCGGCCTTTTCAGGTCAAAAAGCATGGGAAAAAGTACAGAAACCTATGAAAATAAGAAAAAGTTGATTTTTGAACAGGGCTACTGTCTCTGTACAGATGGAATATGCTTCTTGTGTGTGGTTTGGCTCAACCCACACAGCTCTACTTGACTGGATGGAATCAAAGGCTTTTCATCTAATCATTTCTCCACCTCTTACTGACTGTTTTCAATCTCTCTCTCTTTGCTGCATTGTTGCCTCACTCTTTACTATCACTATTATAACAGACACTACTCTTCTGAACCCTCTAACTGCATGCCTCCTCCTTTAAAGAGAGCATGCAGTACATAACTTTCGGCACATTCTCATTCCTTTTCTGTCCAACTTTCTAATGCAAAGGTTGATTGGTATTTTCAACCTTTCATTTACTCAACCAGTCAACTCTGGAACAATCTCCCTCAATCCATCTTTCCTCCTGTCTATGACCTCCATTCTTTCAAATGCACTGTCCAGGCATCTCGAAAACCTTGTCCCTTGATTTTGGCTCTCCTTCCTCTAATGGAGTGGAGGGTGCTTCCCCCCCCCCCCCCCCCTTAGCCCATCATTCGTGCATAAACAAAAAAAATACTCCAATGCCAGTTCTGATCCAAGTTTGATAGCAATTGTTTTCTGGTGCTGTCACAGGATACATGTAAAATAAAGTTAGGCTGATTTAGGGTTGATTACACTAGGCAACAAATTTCAACTTTTTTTTTGTTACAGACACGTGAACTACTGATTCCTACTAAAGCGCTGATGCTGATTTCAGATCTGATATCAAAATTTCTCTATCACGTCCAGATTTTGTGTAACCGAAAACCCCTATTTTTCATTTTTTTTCTCACCCGCTTCTATTACGAAAGCCGTCTAAGCTACTTTTCCGTGCCATGTTTTATGTTAAGCATACTTAAATAATTAGTGAACAGGGATGTCTTTCCTCCTTTATTCTGGCTTAAGACAGACAGCGGAATTCCGCTGGCGGAGTTACCACCCCTGCGCCCAACCATCCACCCAAAGCGCGTTAGTATTTTGTTGTTACTACTGAAAGGCAAATTCCTGTTCTTAAGTGAAACTTTGGTGTGTCCTCTTCCTTTGTCGCTTGTAGGATGACGAGCTCTCCTTCTGCAGGAACCAACAATAATCTCCCATCATATTTGGGTTGAAATTACCTTGGTATCTGTTTTCCATAACTGAGATCTGTTGGTGGAAGCGCTCACCATGCTCGTCACTTACAGCCCCAAGGTTGGCCGGGAAGAAGTCAAGATGAGAATGTAAAAAATGAATTTTCAGACATTCTGCATCCCATTATTTCATAAGATTTAAGCATGTTTTCTACGAGTTTACGGTGGTTTTCAGCTTTGTGGTTTCCAAGAAAATTTTTGACAACTTCAACGAAAGATGTCCATTCCTAGTTCATTCTCATTTAGGTTAGATGGAAATGATGAGTCGTGGATGACACTGCGGATCTGTGGTCCAGTGAAAACTCCAGCTTCTAGCTTAGCATCTGTCAATATTCCTTTGAATTTATCCTTTAAATATTGGAAACCACTACCTTGATGATCCATACCCTTCACGAAATTTTTCATAAGGCCAAGTTTAATGTGAAGTGGTGGAAGATGTACTTTCTGAAGGTCAATAAGTGCTGGGTGTTTCACATTGTATTTACCAACAACATGTTCAGTTCTAGATGGCCAATCATGTTTTTTGTAGTGGTTCTTGTCATCTCTGCTGTTCCATAGACACAAAAAGCACATATGCTTTGTGTAGCCCAACTGTAACCCAAGAAGTAATGATACAACTTTAAGGTCGACACAAATATTCCATGTGTGGTCCTTATATTTGATGAGTCTTAGCAGCAGTTTCATCGATTCATAAGTCTCATTAAGGCCAGTGGCATGTGCTACAGGTATTGAAGGTTTTTCATTGCCGTTGTGCAGTAATACAGCTTTAAGGCTAGCTTTACTAGAGTCAATGAACAGTCTCCATTCTTTTGGATCATAGCGACAGCCAATCCCTTGCATCAGACCACTGATATCGTGGCAGAAACAAACGTTTTCTTCCTGTAAGTAAAATGATGAAAACTGCAAATGGCGATGGCGGAAATGGGAAACTTTGGTGTTTGGTTGGAGAAGATTAAATTCTTGAAGTCTTGAACCAAGCAACTCTGCCTTTTCTTTTGGTAATTCCAAATCGCGTACTAAGTCATTTAACTCCGCTTGACTTAACAAATGTGGGAAATATTTGCATCTGGAACATATATGCCATCTTTCCCTGTTTCTATATCACTAGCAGAATCTTCAGATGAACTGCTGTCTGTTATCGTTGCTGGTGGAACTGGTGGTGGATTTGTTTCATCATGTGGTACTGGTTTCATTGCTGATTCGCAGTTTGGGTACGTGATCTTTGATTTGTTTTTCTTTGTGAAACCAGCAATCTTTGTCAAACAAAAATAACAATCATTGAAGTGATTTTTCGGCTCACGCCAAACCATAGGGACTGAGAACGGCATAGCTTTTCTTTTACCATTCATCCAAGCTATTAACATTGCATTGCACTGTGCACAGCAAATATGTGGTGCCCAGTCCCTCTGTTGGTCTCCTAACTTACAGTCAAAATAACACTTGTAGGCAAGTTTAATCTTTGTTGTTATGTTTCTACGTTGTGGCTTAGGTGTATATTGTCCACAGACAAAGCAGAAGTTGTCTGGGTGATTTACACAAGCACGTCTATTTGATGCCATTTTGAATTTCCATACAATATCTGAAAAAACGTAGAAGTAATTATTACGATGTGCAAAATAAAAAGAAATACACACCGTAGTACAAAACAAATGCTATAAAAACACACAAGTCACCACAACCTGTCACTTGCTCATCAGCAGAGAGCTTCAACAACCGTTCTGCTTGACTGTCATGTAGCGACTGACCGTTGGGCCGTTGCCCGTTACTATGATCTTGACTCAGTGTTGCCAACTCGGGATAAATTTTATTTATCAAAATTGTTCGAATTTGTATATAGTTGGCAAAAAAAATTGCTTTAACCTTGAAAAGCAAGTTCTATATTACTGGCATTAAGCCGATTAAAAACAAAATCTGGACGTGGTAGAAAATTTTACTAAAAGTGATTTGCATTTTACACAAAATCTAGACGTGATAGAAAAAATCTAATTATAGATTTGAAATCAGCATACCGAAATTAGCTAGGAGCACCTATTTGGTCTTCTGTAACAAAATCTTTGTTGCCTAGTGTTATGAGAGTATTGGACAGTATTGTAATAAGTCTGATTTATTGTTAAGTAGTGTATGGATTCCTAATGATGCTCAAGCTTGTCAAGATACCAACTGCAGAACTCTGATATATCTTGAAACTTAATGACATGTATGAGTAAATTGGTTCCCCTCTCAATGATGTTAGCTTACATTTAAATAACTTTAGGGAAAAAAAGTTATACATGTAGACCTGGCTGGAACACTTGTCTGGCTGAACCCCATAATGCATCCAGAGATAGATGCTTTCTTATTATGATGTAAAAAAAAGGGAAGCCATGCCAAGGTCCTGCATTAGAACAAAATAGCCCAGGTTCAAGTATGCATTGAAGTATGTAAAAATTCATGATGATGAATTAATTAAGGAGGGAAGAAAGTGAGAAAGCTTACTAGTAAGAATCCAAGATACTTTTGAGAATTAAAATCAGTAAATAATAGGACACACTCTCTTCCTGCTAACATTGAAAATGTAACAGGGATTGAGAATATAGTCAAATTTTGCAAATTATGGAAATAACACTGCAGTGAATTATTTAATTCTGTACATAGGAGCAGTAATATTAATTGTGATGCTACTTATAGCCCAGATATGAGAGTTAGTGTAAATGAGACTAAACAGGCCATAAGGGGATTAGATTGTAACAAATCATGTCACATTGGTGGTGGATGGTGGTTCTTAGCTACATAAGGGAAAAATTTTTTTTGAATTGTTTTACTCCAAACCTTTCATTTTTTTGGTATTGAGGTAAAACTTCTGCATGTGAAATATTTTTTGAATACATCAAGTTTTAGGGGTTGCACAGTGACCTTAAAGTTTTGATAAATATTGCGATTCAGGATACTTTCATAATAATAAATAGGAGAACTTCTGGTGGCCTAAAAATGCAAGCACTCGGGTCCCCCTCCCTAAAAAGGTTGTATTAGCCACTCAAAGGCAGGGGTATCATGGTTGCCAGCCACTTATTGTTGCCAGATGAGTGTTGATTTCCTGGAATTGGGAAACCTGCGATGTTCTGTCACAACTTGAAGCAGATACTGGGTTTGCTGTTCATCCTGTGTCAGGAGATGATTGTACTCTTCAATGAGAGCAACTCCACGCTCTGCATGATCATTTGTGACAGTGAGGCTGTTGACAACCTAGAGAGCCTCCCTATAATCCTCTCTAGCTGGCCAAGTGTCTGGATCCTGGTCTAGGAAGTCAGTAGACAGATGAAGCTTTTCAAAGAAGGATAGAGACCCTCTAGTCTCCAGATCAGAGAGCTGAAGCTGCTCAATAGCTGCTGGATTGACTGTCTGTCGCTTAGGAGCATCTTCTGTTCCTTCACATTCCCTTGTTGCCCTTGCCATAAGCTTCTTTGTAGAAGAGGACACACATGGATCAGAAAAGGCAAGGGCCACCAGCTCCTGTAACAGGTACCAGAGGTGTGATGAGAACTTGGGTAGAACAGCTTTTGATACATCAGTGTTGACAGTGGCATAGGCAGGGAGAGCCTTCAGAAGATTCAGGTCATTGTTTGGTGCTGATGCAGACAGAGGAGCTTCAATCCATGCCTTGAGGTAGATCTTAACTGCAAAGACACACACATGCTGAAGACCATTCTTCTCCCTGTCTGTCAGTTTAAACTGATGATGAAAATGCCAGATCTTGAGTGAGTATATTACCTTGGACATCCACCTAGCACAGTGCATGGGATCAGGTGCCATAAAGTGGATGCCCCATGGAGGAGTGACTCCCATGAAGATCAATGAGAGCTCTATGAATTCCCGGTAGTCATCATGAAGGTCCTTTTGCTCTGTCAGTGACTTTTCAGCCCAAGCCACTAGCTCTGGGTCATTGATGAGATCAGCTATCTCCTTGTCATCAGCTGCAGTTGCCTATGAATTTCTGTCAATAAACTCCCACTGATCTTGAAACCTCTTAAAAATCAAAACATCTGGTCCTTTGGTAGTACTCATGAGTGTGGTAAAAGCTGTCTCAGCAAGGAGCTCCAAGGTATGGTGGCAGCATGCCAGATACAAAAGATCCTTCTGCAGCTCCTGTTCTATGAGAACACATGCACCTAACTTTCGCCCAGTATTAGCAGCTGTAGTGTCAAATGACAATCCTATAACCTTCTCCTTCAAACCCCATTCATTAAGAGCTGCTATTACAGCCTTGGCTTGTTCTGATCCTGTCCCATTTGCTAACTTGGCAACTTCCAGCAGTTGGGAGACCCCCTTGCCAGTAACAATAATTGGTAGGCGGTCAATATGTTCCTTGGTTGTCAAGTCCCTGAGAAGTTTTCCATCCCAGTGGACAATCAAAGGCACATCAGCTTGAAACTCAGCCTTCAGAGTTTCTGTGAGCAATTTCCGGTGATTCTGACACAGGCGTTGGATGGAGGAGTGGTTGATGTTGAATTCTTCAGGATTTTTACCATTTGAGCATACTGTTTCTGTTAGAACATAAGTAGCAGCCCTGTCTGACAGCTTTGTCCTGTCAAGAGCCATAGACAGTGATGGAGATATTATGTTGTTTTTGGCTCTGAGACATTTTGAAAGGCTGGCTCCTTCAACAGCAGAACCTTTCTCTTCATTTCCAGATTCATCTGTGCTGCTGGTGGAAGATGACTCCAATTGTACTGTGTTTGAGGATGTTGCATCTTCCTTCTCCCATTCACTTCTCTGTTCTTCTTCCATTATCTTCCTCTTCAGAGATCGGTTCTCTTTTGCAGCTTGCTTGGCATCAATTGGTCCCATTCTTCCTCTACGGCCTGGTTCCCGTTGAGCAATTAGGAATTCTCAGTCTTCTTGATTTCTCATTATTGTGAGGTCATCAGAGGTGGCTATGTCAAACAAGTTGGACATTTCTGCCTCAAAGTCATTCTCCTTCTGTATCTGTGAGGCTGATGTTCTGTTTTTCCCTTCCTTCAAACTCTGATAAACTGTGTATGGCTTCTCTACTTCAGTAATTGCATTATCTTTGCGGATCACTAGAATTCTTGCTTTCTCCCAGAATTCTGTTACATGCATGATCACTGTTGTGGCACTTTCCCTAATTGTCTTCCCCTCCTTAATGTGAAGGTGCAGAAAGAATGAAAGAACTTGTCCTTTCGAAGGAAATTTTGTTCCTTCAATCCCATCATCTGGTTTGCAAAGATAATCCTTAGAACGAGTTGTCATGATCAATCACTGATAGGTATCAATTATTCTGAAAAAAATATATGAAATTGATTAGAATTTTATAAAAAAAATTACAGTAAACAATAACTAAATGATAATACTAATTAAATAAATAAATAGATTAATCAATCAATGTAAGATCTGGAGTATAATTGATTTCTTCTTCCCACTGTTAACCCTTTAACGATGGATGGTACCTTAAGGTCCACCAGAAATAATAATATAAATTGTACTACAATGCCTCGTTTCTATAAATGTTTCTACGTGTTTATATATAGATGTCATTTAGTTGTCGGGAAAGGAACCCAAAATGTATCATTTCAGTGACTAGTTACTAAAATATTTAGTTTTCAATAACAATAAAACTTATACGTTCTGGTAACAAGAGTGGCCGCATATGCTGTGGACTCGTCCGTAAAGGGTTAACCCTTTACGGATGAGTCCGCAGCATATGCGGCCACTCTCGTTACCAGAACGTATAGGTTGTATTGTTATTGAAAACTAAATATTTCAGTAACTAGTCACTGAAATGATACACATTTTGGGTTCCTTTCCCGACAACTAAATGACATCTATATATAAACACACAGAAACATTTATAGAAATGAGGCATTGTAGTACAATTTATATTATTATTTCTGGTGGACCTTAAGGTACCATCCATCGTTAAAGGGTTAATATGGTCAGAGTTCAACTGATTGTTGGTGACTTTATGTGGCAGAGAACAGGTTTGCATACACCAGAGTACAGCTGTACTGTACACAATTAACTTAAAAACAACTTCAAAATGTGCAGTACACAGCAAGGTCAACTGGAATGGTCAAAATCACAAGTATAGCAGTGAAGAATAAATAATCAACTCCAAACATTTATGTGAGCCACATATGTGAAATTACAAAATCTGTGTGCAACCCCTAAATTTAGTCCAAATGACTTAAAATTTCACCACAAGGGTTTTTTCATACATACAAAACATTTTAAGGGTTAGGAGCATGACTTTTCTAACTTTCATTTTGAAGAACCACCCTAAATTGGTGGTGTTGCTGAACATCTGAAATATAGTAGTGATAGAATAGTGATTTTGTTAACCAGATGCAATGTTATCTGTTGTTTTAATGCCAGTAATAAAAGATAGGAAGGGTAAAATCAATAATGAGGATAACTGTTGGCCAGTTGTTTTGGCCAGTATTATGTCTCTGTTTGAATATTTACTAATTAATAGGTTTAAACATTATCTGTGCAGTCATAACAAATAATTTGGTTTCAAAAAGAAGTATGGTACTGATGTGTATGCAGTATATGCTCTGAAGGAGATGGTTTATAAATACCAAACTTTAAAGGCAAATGTCTCTTTATGATTCTTGAATATCTACACCCGCCGCAAAATGACTTCGGACCATCTACCATTTTGGAGGAAAAGCACAAACATCATTATAAAAAACCAAATATATTTAAAAACTTAGTTACATCAATATGAAGTCATGGCTCCCTTGTTCTTGAGGACCCCCTGGAGCCATTTGGGCATGGAATCACTGAGCTTCCTGAAGTAGTCCAATGTCATCTCCTTGCACCACACCTTTATCAACTCCATCTTGAGGTTCGCGAGGTTAGGAGTCTTCTTCTCTGCCATGATCTTCTTCATGTAATGCCAACAGTTCTCGATGGGGTTGAGATCGGGGCTATTGCCAGGCCACTCTAACACCTTAATCTTCCGCTCATTAAGCCACTTCGTCACCTTCTTGGCCTTGTGACGGGGGCACTGTTGTGCATAAAAATCTCACTGCCGTGAATGGCGAAGTGGTTCAACAAATGGTCGCTAAGAATGTCAATATAACAGTCACCATTCATCATCACATTCTTGGGAAGGAAGTACAGACCCCCACTTCCCTTCTCACCAGAAAAACACCCCCACACCATCACTGACTCAGGGTGTTTAGCAGTCGGTACCATGTAGGCCGGGTGGTACCGACTAGCAGATGACGGGCGTCGCACCTTGGCAGATCGAATCTGGAACACCTGGAACATGCTTTCATCTGAAAACATCACCTTCCTCCACTGTGCCGATGGGATGGTTCTTTTTCAATTGAGACACTGTAAGTCGAGGGTTCTTCAACACTTCTCTCTTTATGAGGTTATCCATGGCCTTAGATGTCTTCCTTCGCCTTCCACCACCGAAATTGTGCTTCGGTACGACGTTGGGTGGTAGGCCTCTAGCCGCTGCCAGCAGCTTCATGATGGTCGACTTCGCCCAACCAGTACGCTCGCATATCGTCTTTATCGGGACATTTTCTTGCCTCCACGCAAGAATACGGGCCTTCTCCTCAACAGAACAATACTTCCCAGGCATGTCCACTGCACTTTAAGAAAAATAAAGAACACAAACGACTGCACACAAAAATCCAAGAATTCTGGACGTGGTACGGCGGAAACACACCACCCCCACGTCACCTCTATCTAAACACTGACGAGTTTTGCCTCTGCAGTAGCATAAAGGGATCGACTAACAACATGCCAGATACTTCCAGACAAAATATTTTACTCGGTAGCATGAGAAATGCAAATCGATTTCAGACCGCTTTCTCAGCGGAATATCGTACGAAGGTCCGAAGTCATTTTGCGGCGGGTGTAAAGCATTTGATTGTGTTAATCATGAGAAATTATTTACAAAACCTTTAAATCGTAATGTACCTTAATTATTAATGTCTAAAATCATAATACTGAGAAAGACCTAATATATTAATACTTACATTCTTAAGACCATTTTAGTTATTGATTCAAGAGTTTACAAATCTCTCCAGTAGCTTAGTGAGGTAGACTAATAATTTGCAGTTTGAATATTGGATGTGGATTTGCTCTGCCTTTTTGCAGTCTTTTTCTTTTGGGATTTATCGCTGTGACTACTTCTATTGTGTCCAAACTCAGTTTCTGAAGCAAGTGGAAGTTAACACAATTGCAGCCAGTTTTGGGGGTCTTGCCGCTGTTGTAGGCACCCTCCATAGGTAGGATCACTAGAATATGGATTGAGTTAGCCTATTGTATCACTGGTCTAGTTTTTGCTTTTATTGTTCACATGTACCTGAAAGGGTAACACTTGTTTGTCATTAAATTCTTTTGCATCAGTGGTACCTTAAGACTTACTGTGTAGTTTACATTAATTTGGTTTTCACTTTTTTGAGTTTCTTAACTGCATGCAAGATCATTTTGGATTCTTGTATATGTAGCTACTGTACATACTTATTAAGCAGTTTTTTTTTTCTTTTCTCCTACCCCCAAAGCACTTTGTAGTTTCAACACTAGTAGTAGTTAGCAGCTTTTTTTTTTTAAATAAAGTTGGTGTTCCTTTTTGCTTGCAGTGTCATGCTGTAATTTTATTTTTCTTGAAGTTTACTTCAGTATTTTAAACTTTGACTGTAGTTTGTAGTATGTTAGATGTAATTGCGATTTAATGGTTTTATGGAAATTTCAGATGTAACATACAGTAAACTTGCTGAATATTTTAAAATCAGATTAAGAATTTTTAATTATAAAAACAATACTTTAGAAATTTATGAAAATAACTTTTGAATTGAAACTTAAAAATTTATGTTTTAAATAATGGGTATTATTGTGCATATCATTTTGTTTGTCTTAAATTTGTTTCATGAAATAATCTTGTTTTGGGACCTAATCTTTCTCCATTTCAGTACCTACTGATGTATTAAGTAATACTTGTGTTTTGAAGTTAGACATGGTAATTTTGTGCTCCATGTTTAAGTTTCCTCAAATTTAAATTAAATGTTTATGTATGATTGTAGTTTTAGAGTAGAGAGAATATTATTTAAATAATTTTGAAATTTTGAATTTTTTTTTGTTTCAGATATGTTTTAAGTTCATTAAGGAGACATGAGCTTTTGTCTGCAGTAAGTATTAAAGTTCAACTTTAGTTTAGTTACAGATCTCTTTGGTGAACCATGTAAAACCTTCCTCAGTTACCCAAAGTGAAGTAACTTAGTCATTTTGTCCAGTTTCATTCCTGAGAAATCAAAGCTTAGTTTCTTTTAAAGCATGAATTCAACCTTTTCTTTGGTTTTAGTTAAAAGGAGGAGTAATAAAAAATTAAGATTGATTGGTAGCAATATTATCATAAAATCTGTTTGCTTCAACCATCAGTGATTAAAATGTATAAAATTGTAGTAAATGTACAATATTAATGTAAAGCTATATTCTGTTTCACTGTAAAAAACATTATCATAACCCCCCCCAAAAATCTGATTCCACTTTTATAAAGGTGATAAAAACCTAGAATGATGAAATTTGGTAAGTGTCACAGGATTGACAGAACATTTTGTGTATTTTAAAAACAATGAAAACAGTGGAACAGCATGTACCTAATGTTTCACCATATGATGAAAAGAAATGAGGTAATGTGATAAAAAATAACTACAGTTGCATTTAGTTTTGTTGTCTTTGTCATATGGTAGTTCTACACAGTTTCATTTAAAAGATTAAATGAACCATCATGTTTGTATGAAGATTGTAAATGAAAAATTAAATTTGGAGCATGTTATTAGTTCCAAAAATGTTAAGCGCAATTAATTGGCAAAGCTGTTCATCAGCAATCATCTAATGATTCTGAACTATCACATCACAGTATAGAACCAAAATTATCAGTAGTCTTCAGTTTGCAAGTCTAACCTTACTTATGTTGTTGCAATTAATTCTTCCAATTTAGAGAATTCTTGGTTTTGGTTTCACAAAGAAACTTGATTAATATCAGCACAATAATTTTATTTTGTGTCTTAAACTCTTGCTTTAGAATAATGCAAACCAGTTCCATGGTGAAACCAATTTCATTTTGTTCACCAATTAAGAAACATATTACTTATAATCATTTGTCAGTTATATTAAACATGAAATTTGATCAGCATCACATACTCTTTATACATTTTCTTCTCTTAAAAACAGAATACAGTCATTCCCCAATATCTGTCATTAATTGGTTCTTTGAAAATGCGATGGATAACGAAAAGATAGATAACAAATAACAATTTCCCATGACCCAATGTTATAAATGAGGGTTACGTTACCAGGTCCCCAGGCCTTCAGTATAAAGTGCCTTTAAATAGTTGAAAAATGAGTCACCACTAGAGTCACTATTAGAATGCTTAGAGGCCATTGTAAATAAGTTTAATCAATTGTTTCACCAAATAATAACCAGGGTAACGCGAGACAACCATCCAGTATGGCATTCAGAGAACAGACTGAAGGCAGATTTGAAGTTTAAAAGTGCTAGATGCTGCCCCAGACAACAAACAGATGAGTGAATGATGAAATGTGTGTCCTTTGCCTCAGGGCTAACAGACAAAAAAACTGATATGAGGGGAGGGGGATGGTATTAATTGATTAACGATGAATAAGCAACAAAATGGATAATGGGGATGGACTGTACTGAAACAATTTATAAAGTCAATGCAAAACAGTTCATCCCCCTTTTATGTACCCTAACCAAAAAAATTGGAGGGGTCATACTGGATTGCACTTTTCTGTTCATCTGACAACTCATCACACTTTGTGTTTGGTTCATGACTTTTGAACTGGTCAACATAAATTGATGAAACTTCACACTCTCATGGACTATGACAAGATGATGTGTCATTAGCAAAAATCAGGTTCCTGCATTAGAGGTTAAGGTCATAGTTAGAGGTCAAATGTCAAATGGAGCTTTTTTTGTGTTTAGGCTATAACTTTTGAACTGTTCAGTCTAGATTAATGAAACTTCATACACATATGGATCGTGAATAGAGAATTTGTCAGATCCTACATCAAAGGTCACTGTCACAGTTAAAAGTCAAAGGTCAAACAAAAGTCTACTTTTGAACCACTTTACATAAATTGGTGAAACACACACACACACACACACACACACACACACACACACACACACACTTCAGGTTCTTGCACCAAAGGTGAAGGTCACAAATAGAGGAGGGGAAATTGATGTTGTTGCAGGGAGAACGATGAAATAAATAGAATACTGTAACTTGGCTACTTACTGAATAAGCTGGCTGCTTCTTGATGACTGGAAAAGGGAAGGTCCTGGGTGAAGTTTTTCTCACCTCCACTGACTGTCACTGAGGGGCAAATGAGACTCCCACACTGCTGGAACCAAGAAATGGACTCGACCCGCTAGCTATCTCCAAAGATTAACACTGTGTCTGAGTCGGGTCCAATTGAGAACCTGAAAAGCCCTGGCTTCAGGAAAGGTGTGTGCAATATACACCCAGCAATACTTGAGGACCTCAACTGAATATGGGCGTACACAACAAGCAAGCAAGATTTTAGCAGACTGATCGTGAAGTAAACCAAATGTGGCTAGATGAGAAGAGCAGATATTACCCTCTGAAATGTTTAATAAAGAGAATCTGGAGGTATTGTTGATTCAAGGACCCTGGGTTGTACATCCTGTTTAGGTGGATTACCACCAGTGCTACCACAAGGGGATATCAAATGCCTTGTGAAAGGGTTGTTCGAACCCTCTACAATGCTCTTGTCACAAGGAAATCCTTGAAAGTAATGACCCCGGTTTATAAGGACAAAGGCTGAAAAAAAAACTAGTTGGTAGAATTCTAAGGGTTTATTAGAAATTAACTTGAATTATTTACAAGAGCTAGGATGGGTTATGAGCTTGAGTCTAACAGGCTTAAGATCAAGAAAGGAAATCCAAAAACCCTGAAAGGTATGCTATACAATGGTGCTTACAATTACAATGACAAAAATACTGGACAACAAAAATGGAATTTCCAGAAGAAGATAAAAAATTAACCTATGCTAGAATGGTACAATTAGACAACACAATAGACCTCACTGGACCTAACATCCTTAAGCTAGACTTGAGGTCAATCCAATCGCACCTATCTATTATAGTTAAGCCATGGAGAAGCAAAACCTGAAGCTATTGGTCCTAGAAATACCTTAACCTGCACACCGTTATGCACAGGCAATGTCCATTATCACAAGGCACTCTGTTTTCTTGAATTTTCTTTTTCTTAACAAATTGAGTTGGCAGGCTAGAACTTCCACAAGCGCAAGCCAACTGTGACTTTGAAAAATGAGGTTTCTAAAAATTGAAGGCAAATTTACTGATACCAGAATAAAAACAAGATCAAAATTCTCAAAATGGATCTAAACAAAACTACTGAGCTAGTCAGGCATTAAGCAAAACTAACTCCGTCAACATGGGGGTTACATAGTGGCCAATCCTGAAACAGAAGAAAACAAGATGTTAGTCAAGACAACCCCACTACACTCCCCCCTCCGAGTGGTGGGTACCACCACTCAAAAAGTGAGTGCACAGAAGCCCTCTCCCACATCCAGTCTTTCAAGGAATTGCCACCTCCCCATCCTGACACCAAGCTCCAAGTTTTCCTTTCTCCATGGCTACTAAACACTAGACAATTATATATACATACATGAATCAATATAAGAAGGTACTATTACCTTCAAAACCTACCTATTTACAATCTAAATTTACACAATTAGCTGGATCCATTCAGTTTTAGCACTCCTTTATGAGGTCCTTTCCTTAAGAGGCTATCACAATCCTCCTTGCTTGAAACTGAAGCCACCTGCACACTATTGTCCTTGATTAATATCCTCACTAGCCCATCACTATCAATGTACCTGGCCCTGGTCCACCCATCCATACCTCCTGATTGGTAGACATCCCTACCAAAGGTGGGGTCTGCTTGCTCCAGGCTAGAGGTAACTGCGTGGGCTGGCCATGCCCCTCTTGATGAGCAGTCCTCCAGAACCCCCTCCTATGTAGACAAGAATGGTGGTGCAACTGGAGCAAGGCCTGGAAGACCCCCCTCAAGCTGATTCTTGAAGAGTGGAAGAGCCAATAATGGCTCCATCCCTGAAAACACCTCCCATGAAAGTAGGAAAGCGTGATTGGGGTGACTGGAGGCAGGTAAGGACAGGGACATGCACTGGAAGCTGTATGCATGACAATCAAAGCAAGTACAAAGTGGGTGACAAGTGAGGGCATGTGCATGAGTCAGGCAGAGGCAAGCAAACCAAAAATTACCGCACTTAACCAAGCTCAAGGTATGGTATTCATTATCACTATGTGCAGTCACTTTGTTCTAGAAAATTTACACTAGCTTCCTCCATGGCTTTACTAGCTAGGCCCTACCTATACATTACGGTACAGCAAGATATACCTATTTTTATATATATCTTAACCAAGGCTCCGTAAAGCCGTTACAAAAACTAGATACACCATTACATTAAACCTAGAAATACTTATTTTAACATCAAAAATATAATCATAGTACCATCAACTTAAATACAATACATAATCCTATATACATATATACATAATTAGACAGGGTCTAGAAAATCACTTGATTGTTAATTAAATTAATCATGAACATATTCCAGAGGCCTAGAGGGTACTAATGGTAGCTCCATTACAGGACTTCTGGAATGAGTTCATGGAGGAGAATCACCAGCCAACTCTCGAATTACTCCCAACCCCCTCCTAACAGACTGGAGTCATTCATGAGCTAGTTTACTGTTAGCTTGTAATAAAGCCCTAGCTTCTGAACAGATATCTTTGACTGGGATAAACTTAATCTATTGGGAGTCCTTGAACCAGTTACCGGGCTAAATTGCTCTTGAGAAACTAATTGCTGGTCTAACAGCTGGTAAATCTGCTCCTCATCATCCTGCACATGTTTAAAGTGTTCTCCAGAGCTTCCACCAAGGAAGAAAGTTCTGGAGAATCACTATTGGGTTAAGGTTCATTCGGACATGGAGAACTCTGTCTTGGATCTATTGAACCACCACCTTCTGGATCTAGACTCCCAGGAAGTTCCTCAGGATCTATCACACCTTAACCGACAGCACTTGAAGGAGCACTATGAGGAATAGGAGACAGATCCTTGATTTCCTCCACTGGGGAACAAGCTTCCTTCTCTGAATCACTACCAAGGTAGTCTTGAACATTTCCAAAAGTGACATGTTTTGGTTGAGAATGAGGCCTAGACAGAGGTTTGGGTGAACTAGACAGGATACCTGGAGGATTCACTTTGGATGGCACCTCATCCGGGAATCCAGAAAAGTCAAGTTCAAAAGAACTTGAAGAGCATTCAGAGGAATCTGAAGAACTTGAATTTTCACTCAGATCAGCAAGCCATGGTCTAGAATTGACACTATTCTGATCTGGAAATCCTAGAAACTCGCTCGAATCACTACTAGAATCAAAGAGATCAGTCTCATCTTCTGACGAACTGTCCCACAAACAAGAAAAGCCTGGGGAACAAACTGGAACATTAGGGGTTTCAAACCCTAGAAAACTCTCATCCTCCTCCTCCATGCTAGCCCAGGGAACCTGAACTAACCTGGAATAACTAGGATGATTCTTCAAGAAATTGGGAGCCTCCTTCCAGCTCCTCAACTGAGAATGATGAACTCGACTCATGGATAAGTGTGGCTGCAGATCTGGATAAGCTGGTGAAATGACATAGGTCACACCATTCTCCGCTGCTCGATCAACTTGAAACGGCCCACAGTACTTGGGCAGAAACTTGTTAGAAACTAGATTACCTTTTGGAACAACCTTTCGAATGACAAGTTGCCCCTTGGTAAAGGGACAAAAACCAGGATGTCCTGGATACCACTGTTCTTGAACTGGAGTGGGAATAGAAACTGGAATAGGATCTGGATGAGCATGATATAAGAACTGGGCTGGAGACATAGTCAACTCAGAATGAATCGTACCATTGTAGGTCATAATGGCCTTTGGGAGATTCAAATCCCACGAGCTAGAATCTTGAACAAGATTCCGTAGAAGCTCACCAATGGTACGGTTGACCCTCTCGACTGCACCATTGCTCTCTGGATGGTTTGGGGTCGTGAAAACGTGAGTGATCCCGTATCGAGATAACATCTGCTCGAACTCCTGACCCCTAAATTCTGGACCATTATCAGTTAACAACCGACAAGGCCGGCGCAAAAGAGTGGGCAACACTCGAAACTCGAAAAGACGGGCAATGGTACTGGAAGTCTTGTTGGGAAATGGAACAGCCACTACCCACTTGGAGTAGTGGTCCACCACCATCAAACATCCTAGATTCCCCCGAGGTGTTCTGGGGAACAATACTAGATCCACAGCCACCAACTCAAATGGTGCCTGGGTCACGATCTTCAGGGTAGGTGGAGCCCTGATCTGGCTGGAAACCTTATTGAGCTGGCACTGGGAACAAGATGTGACCACCTCTTGCACAACTTGATATAACTGAGGATGAAACACTTCCCCAGACAAAACATCTAAGACCTTGTTTCGGCCTATGTGTGCCATCTCTAGATGGATAGTAATGGCCAGCTCAATCAGGAAATTAAAAGGTACTAGAACTTGGGGAAACATTTCTGGTTTCGTACTTAACTAGAAGACCATTCTCAAGTAGATATCTTTAAGATAACGGCGATATCTCACTAGAGCTTTAGGACAATACCCAAAACAACCCTTATCTAGATAGGACTTAAGTTGTCTCAACACACGATCACTTTTTGAAGAACCTCAAGGTTAACTTCATCTAGAAATGAACATGGACGCAAATTTCCAACTACCAGCGGTTCTTGATGACTGGAGGTTCCTCCAACTCTGCCAGAAAAGTAGCGAGAATCTCACCCTCCTTCATGACTCTGTCAGTGGACAAATCCAGGTCAATCCCGCGGCAGACAAGAAATTCGCACCCAGGAGAAAACAACAAGGAATAGCTTGATCTTCAACAAGAGCAAATGGGTGATCATTAATAGTTACTCTAGAGCCAAGTGACACAGTAAGTTGTACATAGTTATAAACTACCACTTGCTTTTCAGCCACACCTTGAATGTTAACCAGAATATCTTGTGAATAATCCCTCAAATTTCCTAAAATTTCACGCCAGGCTACTCGAGATATGAGGGAGATCTCAGCTCCAGAATCCAATAAGGCACAGTAGGTTTCGTCTTGACAAGTGGGACAACTGCTCTAAAGGCACCTGAATGTGGACAAGCAATATCCACATCAAGGGTGGGAAAATTGACTTCACATTCTACTAGACCATTCTCGATCTCCAAACTTGAGCAACCTGCCTATTGGTTCTGAATCCAAGTCTCTCTCATACAAAGAATTTAAACAAGTCAAGAAGACGGGACAAGACTGAACATATTTATTGGATTCACTCAATAAATTGAAATGAACACCACCTAGACACTGGACATGCACCCTATCAGAAGTTCTGAGGGTTCTGTTACACGCTGATTCTTGACTTCAGGGTGGTAAATTAGAGGGTTTTCAGTACCAAAGTGCAATACAACATCCACTTGATACATCTCACAGAAAACTTTCAAGATCTCTGGTGATGCTGGCTGCCCTGGAATTGTCATAAGTCGAAGATGTTGCTTCTGCTTGCTATTCAACTTGATTCCGTACTTTGTAGGATGACTTAGCAGTTCTTCCACCAACTGCTTTCGAAGAAATACTGGACTCTCTGGAACTTCACGATCTAAGTCATGAACAAGAGCATACCACAAACACTCGATCAAGGAATCACCTCCCCCCTCCGGCTTAAATCTTACAAGTAAGCCCTTGGGGAGTTCTGCTGAAATTGCTGTGGTGCCCTCTTCATGCTCAACCTGGAAGTGTCTGGATAACGCATCTGCAGCTTGATTGTCTTTGCCTGGAACATAACGAAGCTCAAAATCAAACTCAGCAAGATCTTCAACTGTTCGAGCAAGCCTGTCATTGACTAATCTCATATTATGGAGATAGAACAATGCTTGATGGTCCGTGTTCAGAATGAATGGTATTCCGTACAGGAAGGCTCTGAAGGTCTTGACTCCCCAGCGCATCGCTGCTAGTTCACGCTCTGTAACCGAATATTTCTTCTGAGGACTAGAAAATGTCATTGATGCATGAGCAATGATTCGAACTTGACCATCCTGAACTTGAGTAAGACAGGCACCTGCACCAATGGCTGATGCATCCACCCACAAGTTCAATTTCTCTGCTGTTTCTCGATAATCAGGAAAAGCCAGTTCCACCTCATTTTGCATCTCTGCCTTGAGCGTCTCGAAGGATTCTTCCATCTCTGGTGTCCACTGGATAACTGAATTCCTTGATCTTCCTGTAAGTTCTGATAAGGGTTTAGCAACTGCTGAACACTGTGGCAAGAACTTCCTTGGAAATTCACTAAGCCCAGAAATTCTCGAAGTTCCTTGATGTTCTTGGGCTTTGGGAAGTTCTTCACCTTCTCCATATACTCTGGCGATTTTGACAATCCACTGGAACTGACTATATGACCTAGAAATGGAACTGTGGACTGGAACCATCTACACTTTGGTGGCTTGATCTTGATACCATGTTCTTCTAAAACCTTGAGGACTTTTTCAACTAGCTGGAGATGGGCCTCGAATGACTTTTCCATAATTAGAATGTCATCAATATACACTAGAACCTTCTTCCTTGAAAATCCCTTCAGCACATCTTGCATTTCTCTCTGGAAGGCTGAAGGTGCGTTCTTCAATCCAAAACTGAGTTTCTTGAATCTCCAGTGTCCATGAGGGGTCGAGAAAGCTATATAATCTAGACTCTCCTTCTCGATCGGCATTTGATAATAACCCCGGACTAAATCCAGGGTGGTAAAGAACTTGACACCATGTAGACTGTAGACAGAGTCTGTCAAGTTTGCCATCGGGAATCTAGCAGGCTTGGTTACCTTGTTCAGTTTACGGTAATCCACACACAAGCGTATGGACCTGTCTGGTTTCCTAATTGGTACCACTGGAGCACTCCACAAAGATGATGTAGGCTCGATAATTCCTAGCTGGTGTAGTTCTTGACACTGATCCTTGATGGCTTGAGCAATCGGTTCTGGAAATCTCCTTGGTCACTGAAATATTGGTGTGTCATCGTATAACTCGATACGGTGTGGTCATCTGAGCAGTCCCCACATCAGAATCTCCTTGACTAAGAACAGCTTTTCTGGAATTAAGCAAGTTATAAACTTGAGATTTCTGGTGGGAATCCAGCTCAGGTAAGTCAATTTCTGAAGTTAGACGTTCTGGTGTCCATTCTGGAAGAGATGAGACCAATTCATGATCGTTCTCTGATTCCATACCTACACAATGTACTTGATGCATCCCTGTATCATTAGTGTCTTCTGGATTTGGTGTAGGATTGAGTTCAACTAGAGTGTAAATGTGTCCCATCATGTCTCCCTGTAGTGTAGACTAGAATGGAAGGGCAATCCAGATTTACAATCCCTGGAACACCTACCACTTTCTCTCCAAGATGCACACTTGAAACTGTCCCATCATAGAACCATTCCCCCGAATTTCTCGAACATGGACATGTACCACCATCATCTACTCCTTGATGTTCCCACTGAATTTTTACTTCTACAGGTCCACAATCATTCACCTGCACACCTTCTACAGCCCAACACTTAACCTTGTAACAAATCCTTTTGCACTCTTCTCCATTCGTACCTAGATAAATTTCCCACGTAGAACCATCAGTGTTCTTCCCTGAAACCCGTCTATGTGCTAGACTAATCTGTAATTTGTTGGCCCGCAGAAAATCTAAACCTAGAAAAATGGGATATTTAAAATCCAAAGTGGGAAGGATAAGAAACTTGAAAGGGGACATTACAATACCATGCAAAGAAACTGCGAGTAGGACTGAACCCATAGTTTCCCTCGAAGCATCTGGACCTACACCTCGAATTGTGGAAATATCTGTAGTATCTATTGGAATCCCAAGTTGTTGTGCCAGTTCACTGGAAATTAAGCTAACTTGTGCTCCTGTCAATTAACCCTGGAATGTTAGTGTCTTGAAGGGTAACATCAATTGTTAACACTTCCGCAGGTTCAAGTTCGGCAAACTGGACACCTCGAAAATGACCTCCTGGAATATCTGGACCATGAACCATCTCATCTGCAATGTCACACCTAGGTATTTGGGTTCGAGGTGCTGGTTCAGGTGTCCATGAAGATGCTAGAGGATTCAGTTCATTTCCGGTGGTTTTTGGATACTGCTGTTCTGAACTGGGTAATTCTGGATGTCCAGGGGTGGCATCATCACCCACCTCAGATGCTAAATCCATATTCTGGTTGGTATTCATCTGGAGAGGTTTTCTGTCAACTTTGGCTGGGATCTCATGATGATAGTTGGGTTCATGAAGATCATTTCTTGAAGATTGGACTTCAGTTTCCAATGAGCCCCTGATCTCATTGGAACTGATTAGTTTCCCGACTGTTGTTGATTGTTGTGGGTAGATTCATTATTTTGGTTTCCTTGAGATGAACTTTCTTGACCTTGTCTTCTAGAAGGGCAGAACATTCCTGGATGAGGTCCTTGACACAAAGGACAGCGGTAGGAAGGTGATGTCCTAGAGCTTGATTGTCATTGCTGCTGATTGCGAGGGCAATCTCGAACCATATGATCCAGACTACCGCACATCAAGCACACTCCATTCCATCTTCTGCAGTCCTGTTCAATGTGTCCCTTCCTTGTACACCACTGACATGTCTCAACCTCTGTATCTTCTTGGGATCTTGACTGACTGGAGTTTCTTTCACACACCTGAGAATGTTGTTGTCCTCCCTGCTGATTTCGATCTTGAGATTGTCGACGATCCCTTCCTTGACATTGACCTTGGGACTTCTGATTTCCATTTTTATTCCCAGAATTGAAGACGTGAGTTCCATTCCATTGTCCTTTTCCATGACCTTGGTTGTTTCGATATTGCTGGTTAGGTGTCTCATGTCTGGATGACACTCTGGAAGGCTTTGGAGCTGGAGGGATCTGCATATGGAGAACCTCAATGGTTTCTTGCCTTTGAAGGGATGGTCCATCACTTGAATGCATGGCCACAAAATCCTGAATGTTGGACCAAGTCACCTTCTTGTTATGCAGGGTCTTGTTCTCGTTGATGATCCGGGTCAGTTGTTGTGACAGCCCAGCTGGAACTGTCTCCAAGAACTTCCTCCTCAACTCCTTGCTTGTCTCGATTGCTTTATTTGGGAAGGCCTGGCGAGCCAGAGTCTCGAGTCTTGCAGCATATACATCTGGTGTCTCTCCAGGCTTCATTGTCGCGTTCTTGAATTCTGACACCTTGCCAGTTGTGAAGGTTTTCTTCATTCTCTTGTAGCAGCCAACAATCTATCCTTCATCTCATCGTATGCCACACTGCAACCCCCATAAGCATTATACAAATCCCTGAATTTTCCTGTTAGATGTTTTCCAAGTGTTCCAGTCCAGTCTCTCCATTCACAAGTAAACTTGGCTGAGCAATGATGTTCAAAAGCTTCTAGATATTCAGGAAAAGATCTTCCGCTTGACACATCAAATTCATCAAGATCTGGAGCACTGGTAGGATAAACTCCTGGTGTCATCCTTGAACCATTGTTACTTTTGAAAGTGGAGGAACGCTTGGTACGTTTAACCTTCCTCTCAGCGTCTGGAGGACTGGAGGTCTTATCTGAAGAACTGGAGCTGGTCAATCTCTTGCATTGTGGCTTGATAGGTTTAGGAGATGCCAGCTTTGTCTTTTCTTTCTTGAAGGTTCGTGTTCCTCAGCTGGTACCTTCTTCCCTGTTTGAGACATTCTCTACATCATCCAGATTCTCAAGCTCGGGCATTGAGTCATGAGAATCTCTCTCTAGATTCGGCCTATCCTTCTGCTGCTGCTTCCTCATCAGCTGGTCCACCTGTTGCTGCCAATATTCATTCTGAAGATCCAATTCAGCTTTTTCCTTTGATAATTGATCACATTTAGTCCTTAATTCTGTGTTTGCATCCTCGAGTTGTTTCAGCTTATGTTCCCATGCTTGATTTGACTCTTCCATGGTCTTCTGCTGCTGGGTCATGAGAGCCATAAGCTGACCGATTTGGTCTTTCAATTCTTGAAAATCAGCCATCCCGGGTGCCTCAGTAAACTGGCCAACGTAATTTCCCGGGTCTGGGCATCAAAAAAATGTTGCAGGGAGAACGATGAAATAAATAGAATACCATAACTTGGCTACTACTGAATAAGCTAGCTGCTTCTTGATGATGGGAAAAGGGAAGGTCCCAGGTGGTGAAGTTTTTCTCACCTCCACTGACTGTCACTGAAGGGCAAACAAGACTCCCACACTGCTGGAACCAAGAAATGGACTCGACCCGCTAGCTATCTCCAAAGATTAACACTGTGTCTGAGTTGGGTCCACTTGAGAACCTGGAAAGCCCTGGCTTCAGGAAAGGTGTGTGCAATGTACAGCCAGCAATACTTGAGGACCTCAACTGAATATGGGCATACACAACAAGCAAGCAAGATTTTAGCAGACTGATCGTGAAGTAAACCAAATGTGGCTAGATGAGAAGAGCAGATATTACCCTCTGAAATGTTTAATAAAGAGAATCTGGAGGTATTGTTGATTCAAGGACCCTGGGTTGTACATCCTGTTTAGGTGGATTACCACAAGAGGGGATATCAAATGCCTTGTGAAAGGGTTGTTCGAACCCTCTACAATGCTCTTGTCACAAGGAAATCCTTGAAAGTAATGACCCCAGTCTATAAGGACAAAGGCTGAAAAAAAAACTAGTTAGTAGAATTCTAAGGGTTTATTAGAAATTAACTTGAATTATTTACAAGAGCTAGGATGGGTTATGAGCTTGAGCCTAGATGAGGCTTAAGATCAAGAAACAGAAATCCAAAAACCCTGAAAAGATATGCTATACAATGGTGCTTACAATTACAATGACAAAAATACTGGACAACAAAAATGGAATTACCAGAAGATGATAAAAAATTAACTTATGCTAGAATGGTACAATTAGATAACACAATAGACCTCTCTGGACCTAACGTCCTTAAGCTAGACTTGAAGTCAATCCAATCGCACCTATCTATTATAGTTAAGCCATGGAGAAGCAAAACCTGAAGCCATTGGTCCTAGAAATACCTTAACCTGCACACCGTTATGCACAGGCAATGTCCGGTATCACAAGGCACTCTGTTTTCCTTGAATTTTCTTTTTCTTAGCAAATTGAGTTGGCAGGCTAGAACTTCTACAAGCGCAAGCCAACCGTGACTTTGAAAAATGAGCCAGTTTCTAAAAATTGAAGGCGAAATTTACTGATACCAGAATCGAAAAACAAGATAAAAAAATTCTTTAAAATGGGTCTAAACAAAACTACTGAGCTAGCCGGGCATTAAGCAAAACTAACTCCGTCAACACGGGGGTTGCACAGTGGCCAATCCTGAAACTCGAAGAAAACAAGATGTTAGTTAAGACAACCCCACTCCAATGTCATTTTGATATAGTTATTGTTTGTATAGGAGGCAACTTGTATGAAAGATTTAGCATATCCACTTACTAGAGTGGACTATTATAAGTCCAATAGACTTTGGTTTTAATTCTTAAACAAGAATTTTTATAAAAAATAAAAGGAAAACTCTCCTCTTAAAATTCTAAGATTTATTCCTTAATTTAAAAAATTTGTCTAGATTTTCACCAAAATTTTATTTTGACAGAAGTTGGATTGATTTTGATGTGAACACTTTCTCTGGTCATTTTATTTGTTATAACATACTGTATTCAATAACTAAATATGCACTTCACAAAAGCATTTATTTTAATTCTACTTTGCAACCATTCGTGAGAAATAGCGTTTCCTATTGCATGAGAAGTAGCATTTCTGCGCTCTTAAGTATACAAAACTAATGTTTACAGATTTAGTTGTTATTTGGTTTAGTTTATCACTCGCTATGTTTACTTTTGTTCAGAAAATTTTATGAGGAACTCTTTTGAAGTACTTCAGAAAAGTTGCATTTAAGTTGAGAATATGCAAGATGTGAAACCCCATATTAATTATTTTATCTTAAGTATATAAAGAACTTACGAATATTGATAAAACTTTACCTCTTCTGTTTGTCTGTTTTTTTTTTTTTTTTCAAACAAAGGTGATTGTTAAACACTAATATGCCCTAATCTTCAAACTTTAATTTTTACAGTTGCCAGAGAATAATGCTCTGGAGGAACTCTGTTCTGCCATGGTCTTCTCCTGGGATGTATATAAGGTTCCTGAGTAAGTATTTGTAGTTAGAGGTTTTGCCATTTGTGTAAAGGTTATCTAAATTCATTCCTTGATTGTGGATCCAAATTATTTCTTAATCGATTGAAAGTACACAGCTCTTTCTTAATTATGAAATATTGAAGTATTTCAAAGTTCTTTGTTAACTTTTAACACAGTCATAGGAAAAGTACTATTAATGACTCGCATTGTATCCTCTCGAGAAACATAAATTTGTTTTCAACTATTGTTACATTCATATAGATTCGTATATATATGATAGGCTACGTCATGGTTAGTGTCGTAACACTGTTTTCCGTCGATCAACGAAGTTAAGCGACATTGGGTTTGGGACTGGGTAAGTAGTTGGATGGGGACCGTCCTCCGCTTCCAGATTATGTAGTCACCTGTGGTTCGGATCCCACGTTAAAGCTTTAGGTCTCCTCCGGCATATGACCTTAGGTGTTTCGAAGGAAGTTGAAGTAAATCCCATACAAAAACATTATTACATTGAGGCTGGCCGAGGTGCCAATGTACGGGCCCGGCTTGTTCATAAGGGTAGAAAGCTACCACCTTTAGTGCGCGCAAGTATCCGCACACCGCCACCTTGTGCCTTGCTAAGAAAGTCCTCGTCTTGAAAGGTGTTATGTTCGGTCACCAAGGGTAACACTCCAGTTCAATGGGAAAGCAAATTAAAGTATCTTAACTTCACCTGTTTATTAGCACTTTCAATGTATATAATTGTTACACATAATTATATATATTGAGACACCGGATATAATTATGTAATAATATATACAATAATATAATTATCATATATACAAATACTCAATGTAGTAATATAATTGAGTAACAAACTATCATGGTAGTGATTGTGAAATAATCCAGTTACTCAACAACAAAGAACTTCTTACTTTGAACATTAAGAGAGGTAAACTTCTTCGTTTTGGTTTAATTTTAAGCTCCAGGCATGTTTCCAACAAATAGAAAAGAAACGTACATTCAAGCAAGGATATAGGCTCATTACAAATACTATAACATCATATACAAGATCATTATGTCAGTAAATTCCAAAAATTAAATTGCTAATAATTACTAATAAATGTAAACTTACTCTTAATGGGAAATTTGCTGAATATAATTTCAATTTGTAAGTTATACTGGGGTAACCCATTTCATTTAATACCTCTGCTTTTGGTCATGATTTATATTGTCTTCACTTTGATTTGTTTAAATTACTTTTAATAATTCAAGGTTATCAATTATAGGATTATAGAATATAGGATTCAGAAAGGAGAGGAAACTCTCTTAATTATAATACCATCATTTTGTCAAACTAAGAAATGGGTAACCTAAAAAAAAATAAAATAACCTGAGCCTTTACAACATCGTATGTATAACAAAAGTCTTGTGTAGTCTGTGTAGTTTTACCACCAATAACTGTTTCGTAAGATGAGAAATATTTTAATTTGATATGGTTTCCTTCCCATAGATCCGTGATTCTGTTCCTTGTGGAGGATGTAACCTACAACATTTGTGATCAGAGATTTCACGAGTATGAAATCAGAAGACAGAGACCGGAAATCCATGTTATTCGTAAAACTCTCACTCAGATTAGCAAGACTGGGAGATTGACTGAGGATAAACGGCTTTTCATGTGAGATCCCTTTCAGATGCCTTTGTTTGAAATTAAAATTAAAAGTTTCTTAACTAGTATCACGTTTTGTTTTCCAGTTCTTTATTTCAACCTTTCATACGTTCCGTGCGATGATTCCTCATTTCACGGAATTTAGGCTTGTCACCCCCTCCTCTTGTTTGCAATGTGTACATTAGTTTGCCCGCTTTTATATTTTATTGCATTTAAATTATATACGAGCAATATTTTAAATATCTCTCTCACTGAATTGTTTCTATCCATTAGTGATGACATGGAAATTGCGGTCGTCTACTTCCGCTGTGGATACGAACCTGGTCAGTATCCGACAGAGGCCGAGTGGGAAGCAAGGCTTAATATTGAAAGGTCCAAAGCAATCAAGTGTCCCAGCATTTATTATCATTTAGCAGGAGCGAAAAAAGTATGAACAATATTTCAGTTCTTATTTCTTAAAGTTATGTGGTCCAACCTACTCCACTGTCTCAGAGCAGTAACTATTATTATTTAGGACGCAGTAGTATCCTATTAGTATTAAATATTGTTAAATGTCCCTTTTTTCTTTTTATCGTATGAGGGCGATGTCTTAGAATTTTAAAACATTTATGGCTCATTATTCTTAAATTTCAGTCACTGGAGTCAATTTTTAGACTCAGATTACGGAGTAGGAGTGTGCAATAAAGTTAGTTTTTCCTGCTCAGTGGCCACGACCCTTCCAAATATGCTAGTCTTAGAGCAGTTATTAGGCCCTAATCCTCTTTCATGGACATGCTTTTAAAAAAGTTGAGATATCATGAAATAAATATACTTATATTTTGAACTGCTTCTGTATCTTGAAAGGTTTCGAAATAAGCCGGTGGAAAATAATTGCACATACGAAAAAGATTAATAATTTAAAAAATTTGAAAATCGTTAGGTGTGGTTCGGCACCTAGACCTTGGGGATAGATTGTAGTCTACAAAATGAAAGTTGCAGAAACCGATCGAGAACGAAGAACAAATGGCGAGTTCGTGTGAAGTGTTTTTAAGGGAATAAGCTTTCATTTTTATTTCAGGTTCAACAGGAAATGGCATTACCTGGTGTCCTGGAAAAATATTTAGAACCTGAAATTGCTAAGAAAGTGTCGGGGCTCTTCGCCGGTTTATACACTCTTGACAAGGTATATGAAACTAAATTCATGTTCTTGGGATCACCATTTATTCGGAAAAGATCGCACGTGTTTCTTTTTGCATCATATGTTTTGGTCATAGAGAATTTGTTAATTTGTAGCGGGTTAGCCGTGTCTTCATTCATTTATCTGTGCGTAAACTTTTTACTTTCACTAACTGTGGCAGAGGAACTTACATTAAGTTAAATTAGATTCTCCATTTAATTAAACATTTGTTTTCATTTTGCTTTTGTTTGTCACAGGGTGAAGCGGGAGACAAGGCGATTGCAATGGCTTTGGAAGCACCTGATAAGTACGTTCTGAAACCGCAGAGGGAAGGAGGGGGAAACAACGTTTATGGCAAAGAAATCGGAGAGGTTGGTTGGTAATGAAACACTGAAGAGAAAATTAAGGATTTCACAATCTCATTAAATGATTTAAAGCGCTTAAGTAAAAGTAGGAAATAAAAAAAGTCATTGCTGTTGGTCGTATGTTGTTTTTACATCCTGAAGCTAAATGGATGTCCCGTCCATTTTATTAGACTCCCGAATATTTTAGTGATGAGATCAAAGATCAAAAGGTTGAAGGAACATTCATGAAAAGAATGGTGCTTATTGTAAAGTTTCGGAAAAAAGTTCGCCAAGGAACCTAAAAATTCTAAAAAGCATAACAAATTACTCATTGGTAACAAAACCAAATAATTACTGATTAGTAATTTTTTATGCCTTTTACAAATTGAGTTTTTTGGTGAACTTTTTTCCAAAACTGTGAATATCGTATAGAAACGGAAGACTGCTTACGTACAAAATTATTAACTTCCGTATGCGTAGGTGCTGGAGAGGATCAAAGATACGCCGGAGAGGGAAGCTTACATCTTAATGGATCGAATTTATCCACCCGTGCAGCGAAACTATTTAATTCGACCTTACGAAGAAGCGAGGCTGGAAGATGTGGTTTCAGAACTCGGAATCTTCGGAGTGATAATTGGGTACGAAGATAGTGAATGCTTTTATTAGGAGAGTTCTTGTTAGTGTGAGCGAGCAAGTGGAGTTTAGACGAGATGTTTTAGTTCTTAACCTGTCGTTATCGTCATTTACGTAACTGTTTTCAGTCGTATTTTCACCATTTAAATAAAAACTTGCTTTAAAAAATATTACAATATTTTAAGTATGGGATTTTGGGCTCACGGTAGCTCAGTAGTATCGGTGTCTGATTCTGAGTGGTGAGGCTTTGGATTCGCTCCCAGTTGCTAGCTCCTGGGTTAGGTTGGGCCGGCCACTCACCTTGTCGGTGCTTGGGCACGGATAACTCACGGGGCACTCTCACTCCGATGTAGTATGGAAATGAGTTTCAGGTTTTTTAATTGAATTTATACGATTTTCAATTTACTGTTTAGAGAAGGAAATGAAGAGCGGGTTTGTATGTGCATAATTGATTTCAGCTTCTATGGTTTCAGTACATTATATACTTTTGTTTTTTGATTCGTCTGGTAGATAAGAGGCATTGCCTGGGATAATTAATGCCTTTACCAACATTTTCTTCCCAATCTCCTCTCCCTAATTCATTTACTGCTGACAGTTGATTGGTTAAAATAATGAATGCTTGGATCGTCCGATTTATTGGTGTAGTTGGCAGATCGTGTACTGGATATCAGGATAATCCAGCCAAGTACTGAACTGTTACTATTCATTTACTCGTGAGTAAAGAGTTTGAATATTGTGTATTTCTTTCCAGTTCCAGAGATAAAGTTCTTGTCAACAAGTTTGCCGGACACATGCTACGCACAAAACTCTCCACCGTGAATGAAGGGGGCGTAGCTGCCGGCCAAGGAGCCCTCGATTCTGTCTTTCTCATTAGCTAACTATAGACTAGTCTTGCGTTATGCTCCAGAAAGATAAATGACATATTACCGTCTTTAAGTAGAACTAATTACTTTGTATGCTGGGGATTCATTGGTGAATAATGTTCGTATGTTAAAGGAATTAGGTACTGTACGTTAACTTTGTATTAACCATTTGTAAATCATTTTTGGACTGTAAAGATTTACATTGATGTAGTTGGGAAAAATAATATAATGTAACTAGCAAAAGATTGCTATTTGTAGTTTACGCGTACGTTACGTAAGACGTTAAATGAAGATGTTTCGTAAAGGATTTGGTGAAGTGCAGTTTTGATTATTAATTAAAATTTGGAAGTCTTATTCAGATTTTAAAAACATTTAGGAGGGAAGATTGAAGTATTACAGTTACATTTGGACTGGTATAAATTTTCTGCATTTTCATTAACTAAATTCTTACGAAGTGTCCCAAAGTTCAGTTTGTATTTAAAATTTGTTGGTCATCTTTTCATTTACATTTCTTAATAAGGGAAGTAGAATTTTTAAAAGTTTTATTTAACGTGTTCATTCAAAATTTATTTTTTAGTATTTGAAATTGTGATTGGTATGGTTACCGTTATTTTATAGAATATTTATCGAAAAAATATATGTTGTTACATCACTTGTTTTTAAACAACTGTTAAGGATTTGTTTTTATCACTCGATACTTTTAAATTATCAGCTTTGTTTTATTCGCAAACTGTTGCATTTCTGGTACTCATCAGTCTGTGTGTAGCAAACCTGCTCTTGTTCGTTATTACACCTGTTTTTTTCCATTATAAGGCTCCCTTGTTGGGCCATCGATTAGTATTTAATTTCTTTTGACAAATATTACTTACTCCAGAGGACCACTGACGAAAGTAGATTTCAATTAAAACGAGAACATTCCTAAATGAATGAATGATGCATTTGAAGTCCAGTCCCACAAAATTAAGTTGTGATATACCACTACGTGTCTTAGATGAAGATAAAGCAACAGAGATCATATTATCTAGTTTAGTTTGTTATACTGTAATTTATTGGCACTGTTTAAATTTTCTGTAAGTATTACAACACGTTTTGTATAAATTATTATTTTCTCTCTCTATTACTAAAATTCTTAATTTATACTCTTGATTTATATTCATGCGGTTACTACTGTTTTTCAGGTCAGCAAGAATTTCCTTGGATTTCGCCTATTTACTTAAATGTTTTTTTATTAATAGCCTTGGTTGATTTATGATACTTATTTCCCTCAAAATTCAGTACACTTATTGCCTCTTGAAGGTTGTTAAAGACGAATTACAGGAATATTTATCTTTGTATGCAAAGAAAATTGTTATGAGCTATTGTTTTAAACTGTACAAAATATTTTCATAATCGTAGGACTTTGCCTACACTTTCCTCTGTTGGGTATAGTATTTCTATTTTTGGACTTCTGAAATAAATATATGGCCTTTTGAAGCTTGCTTAACCTCAAATTGAAAAGAGTAAGTTCAGTCAATTGATCGTATGTACTCGTACTGTCACATGGTCGAAATTAGTTTCAAACAAGTTCGTCCATGACGAATGATTCGGCATAAATTTAACCATGACGTTAAATATTGGTCATACCTAAACCTACCAATATCTAGTTGGTCCACGCTCGCATTATAACGGAAATAATTCGGCACAAAACGATTGTCGATATTAAGCCAGTGAAACCCTAACATTTACATTTGTTTTTGGGGACCACTTTGATTTAGAATGCAACTTCACATCTTTGAAGCTTAATATTTTGATGGTTGTAGTATTTTTAACCTATGAACTGACCAGAGCTGGGCACTTCCGCAAACCGCAAATTCCGCAATTGCGGAAGTATGTTTTTCGTTTGCGGCAAAGTCATCGCAAATTAGTGAATTTGCGTTGCGGAACTAAGACCGCAAACGCAATTCTTTCCGCAAATTTCCCACGTGGCCACTGGCCAAGCCCGCTAGTGCTGTCACTGGCCGCCAACGTGTCTAAGTCTCAAAATTTATGAAATTCAAATGATTAAATTTATTTAATTTATTTACTATTTATTTGCAGGTGTTGTTTTTGTTCAATATAATATATCAATATATGTAGTATTTTTATTTCTTCTACAATAGTGATTTATTGTAATAAATTATTTAGCCTTGTTTTTAATAAAAACAAGGCTAAAACATTAAACATTAAAAAGATATAAAAACTTTTTATACCTCTTTAATGTTTTGGATACTTTTTATAGTTAAAATTGCGATTGCGGAATTTGCGGTTTGCGGAAGTGCCCAGCACTGGAACTGACTGGCTTTTTCTCTTTCACAAAAGCGTATAAAATTTTGTTCAGGTTTCGTCTGATTAGATGTAGATAGGCATGCTTTGGTCATAGATGATGCCGTTCTGTTCTATCAGGATTTGTACTTCACATATACCACATGAATTCTCTCGTGTCATGTAGCATTGCCCACAACTTATGCACTACGTAAATTCTGATGCGTTGCATTCATTCAGCTAACTGCCATGTCATATTCTTCCAGTGTAATTGACCGTTTCATCAGTTTTGTTAATGTGATTGGGTTCTTTAACCTTCACAATATCTAAGGTCATATGAGGGAAGGACCCAGCTTCGTGGGATCCAAACCACGGTCGTGGTTCGGATCCCAGATTATGTAGATCCGTGTACGGGTCGTTATATAATCTGGGCATAAAGACAGTCTCGCATTCAACTACTCTCCAGATCCATTGTCGCTTCGCTGATCGATGGGCAGCGGTGTTACGATATCTGTACGACGTAGCCGAAATATCGGTTTTGTTACGCGATTCAGAAATATAGTAAATTTATGTAAATGCAAGGTATTAAAGTTTTTCCATCTGTTGATGTAAATTTTAAATACAAATTAAACTTGTACCTCTCTACTCTATGTGAAGACACTGAAGACTCCTGATAGTGCTGATGATAATTCAGGAGTTAACGCAGTGGGCCGCATTACCTGGTCTGAGCACTGTGCCAGTCTGGCACCCCCTCACTCATTACTATATACTTTATGCCATAACTGTTAAGGCCTTTACATTACCCGAATGAAGGTTCATTCGAATTGCTTCAAATTGTTCCTTTGTCTTCCTCGTGTGTGTCTGAAAAACGCAAGTGTATGGAAAACACTCCTGAAGAGGAAGTTATATTCTTTGCCTCCTTGTGCATAATAGAGTTGGAGATTGGGCTGGGATTTCATATTTGAAAAAATACTCTCCAACGAATAACCACACAAGCTTCAGACTTAAGCAGCGCGCCCGCCAACGCTGCCTTTGAAAGTTTTTACAGGTTCGCCTGGCAGTGTGGATCGTTAGAGGTATAAATAATGATGCAAAGAGGATGCAAATGGCAAAGATTTGTGGGGCTGAACATTTTGACCTACTTGGTCTGTGCGAAATAAGGCTGAAAGGGAATAGGGAAGAATTTGAAAGGGGTTCAATCGGGTAAGAGGGTTCTTGCTTTGCTAATAAAAGACGAATGGCATAAACGTGAGGAAATAATGTGTTAATGATAAATGCCTTTATGCTAAGTTTAGGTTTAACGGAGTAAAAGTATCAGTGATTATATATAGAATGCGCCATGTGATGACGTGTGTAGAAAAGGGAAGGGTGATTTCTGGAAAATTGTTAGGTAATGGAATTGGAATTCTGGAAAATGCATATAGTGTGATTGTAATCAGTGGCGGACTGGCTAGGCTGTCAGTTAGGGTGGCCCACTTTTCAATTTTTTTTGAAAAGTATAGGTGATCGTGGTTTTTCCCATTATTTGGCACTATACTAGCACATTCGTACCATTTTTACAAAATTGATCAATATTTAGGGGTCTCGCATCGACCTTGAAATTACTAGTTTTTTTTTAAAAATGCGTACGTTTTAACTTTTTACTGAATCAAGATAAATCATTAAGTAGGGATGTTTTCTGAATCCTCTTAATGAGAGAAGTCGTTTGGTGTGCCTGCCAATGTCATACGACTAACGGTTTAAAGGTTGTGCCTGTATACAGGTAATACCAATGTGCTAGTATAGTACCAAATAATGGGAAAAACCACGATCACCTATACTTTTCAAAAACATGAGTCACCATACCCGGGCGGAATGTACAATGTATATAGGTAATTAGAAAATGCACTATGCCTGTGCCAGGTACCTAACCTATTTCTTTTTTTGCAGATCATAACATTTTGAAATTCTGTCTGAGTTCCTCATCCTTTGTCATGGACAAATCGATGGCAACCATAACTGGAAGAACTCTTGAAGCTACAAATAGAGAGTCATCAAAAAGAAAGGCGAAAATAACATCGCTACCTTCTCTAAGATCGGCATCGAAAATTTTTTTTAGTTGGCCAACCGTCGTCCTCCATCAGTGGTAGCAAATTGCCAACAACACGGCAGGTTTTGCAATACTTCTTCAGTGTTATCCAGTACACTGCTGACAGGAAAGATGCATTCAAAGAAACCCTAAACAACGTCTTAAAGTTTTGGAACATGGCCCGCATTAAAACAATCATAAAGCTCAACTGCGAACGGAAGCTAGAGGCATTGTGGAAAGAGTGGCACTTACTCCAAAAGAACAGAAAACGAGAAACTGACGCCGGAGGAAAACGGCAGAAGTTTTCGGACAGTGTGGACAAGCTGTGGGATATCGGAGCATCTGACGCTGTCGAAGATATAAAGAAGAATCGACTGCTGTCCGACAAGGACAAGAAAGAAGTCATTGACTTCTACCTCGATCAACGTGGTCCTCGGGTGGCAACGATGAGCGGGAACGATAAAGTTTTCGCTGTAAAAAGAAAGCTACAGGAAGGAAGAAAACGTCCTCGCCAGGAGCCGCAAACCTCAAAGTGTGCATACGAAACCGGAGATGAGGCCATGGAGAATGATGATACTGGCATGTCAGGAGAGTCGGAGACAGAACTAGCGTTCCCCCTGCCGAAAGAGCCAAGTGTGTGTGTCAAACAAAAATAATCTAGAGATAAGTTTAAATGTTATTCAAAGATAAACATTTCATTATAACGCAAACAAAGTAATTGGTAACAATAAACCTGTCTTACTTACAATGGTGCCTATTCTGTTTCAGGTCATCTACTACACAAAACTGCTGATGTTCAGTAGGCAGCTGGAGCTCGACGCCGAGCTGGTCGACAAACTGCACAGGATCGTGGTGTTCATCACTCTTCTGTACGTACCAGCTTGGTTGGCGGCCCCTGTAGCAGCTGATGCGCCGTTGAATGACCTGGTACTATACAAGCGTTTTCTGAGGTATAGGGCAGTGGACCGCGAGGTGGCAGAAGCGTCACTGGCAGTGATGAGGCGGCACTTCTGGTATCTGAGGCCTCAGACCGTCATCTTCGCTCTATGCAGCAACAAGGTGGATGGCACTGTGAAGCAACAGATGGCAGAGAAGCTGTCCCACCTCCCTGTACCCAAAGACTTCACATACGAGAACGTCTCAGTCGACGAGATGACGCTACTCCCCGACCTGATCGACGAGTCCTCCTGGTTCTTATTTGCAGGTCTGAAGATGTATGGGTCTTCGTGGCTCACCCTGCCAACTGATAAGTGGGACGAAAACGAGGACTTTTGTCGTCTGAAGGATGTGATCTCTAATCTCCAGGTCACCAATGACGTCGCTGAAAGAGGAGTCCAACTGATACAAGACTATGCGAACACGGTCACAAAGGACGAGGCACAGCTGCAGGATCTTCTGCAAGTGGTGGAAAAGAACCGGAAAGAGCTCGGCGACTTCAAGAAGTCATCACTCGCCACGATGACATAGCACAGAGGGACAACGTTGCAGCCAGTGACGTGTGATAGTGGTCAATACAATGCAAAAGTGATTGTTTAAGTTATTGTTTCTTTCTTCCTTATTTGTCTGCTATTTGCTGATTTTTTTGAAAAGTATAGGTGATCGTGGTTTTTCCCATTATTTGGCACTATACTAGCACATTGGTATTACCTGTATACAGGCACAACCTTTAAACCGTTAGTCGTATGACATTGGAAGGCACACCAAACGACTTCTCTCATCAAGAGGATTCAGAAAACATCCCTACTTAATGATTTATCTTGATTCAGTAAAAAGTTAAAAGTACGCATTTTAAAAAAAAAACTCGTAATTTCAAGGTCGATGCGAGACCCCTAAATATTGATCAATTTTTGTAAAAATGGTACCAATGTGCTAGTATAGTGCCAAATAATGGGAAAAACTACGATAACCTATACTTTTAAAAAAAAAATTGAAAAGTCGGCCACCCTACTGTCAGTCTGCCATGTGGCAGATGGGCCCCCCTAGAAAAAAGGGAAGTTGGGCCCCGAGACCTGAGGTAAAAAAAATTGGTAGCCAATCTATTATACTCGTATATAAGGTTTAAATAAACATAAGTCAGTCGGGCCTGATGAGATATATCCTAGAATCTTAATTGAGGGTGTTGACAGTATTTCTATTACATGAAATAGATATAATTTATTTAGATTTTTGTAGTTATTTGTTTGTATTTTTTTTATTTTGTATTTATTAATAGTATATAAAAAGGCAAATGTAATAATAACTTCTTTAATTTGTTAAAATTATTGCAGGTTTAAACTTTTAGAAAATAGCAAAAATTAATAAATTTACGTGCCTAAAATACAGTTTTGCCAACCTGCCTGTCACTGTGACATTTTTAACTTCATTAGTTTATTTAATAGTTGCCTACATGCTTCATTAAAATCAATTCCAATTTATCAAAGTAAGTCTCTTATTTACGAAGATAGAGGTAAAATTCAGGAAGATCTGAATAAAATCGTTGATTGGTCAGTCACATGGCAAATGAGATTTAACGTGGATAAGTGCAAAATTATGCATATAGGTTCGCGTAACGGTAATTTTGCGTATAGTATGTCAGGGAAAGATTTAACAAGCGTAGAGCAGGAAAAAGATTTAGGAGTTATAGTCACTGGTGATTTAAAAGTAGCGAAACAAAGTACAGCGGCGGTCAATAAGGCGAACAAAGTGTTAGGTTTTATAGCTCGAAATTTTGAGTACAAATCGCGCGATATTATAGTTCCTCTTTATAAATCATTAGTTAGACCCCATTTGGAGTACACGGTCCAATTTTGGAATCCGCATATGCGCAAAGATATAGACAAAATCGAAAGAGTTCAAAGACGAGCAACTAAGATGATTCCGTCTCTTAGGTCAAAGTCGTACGAGGATAGGCTTAAAGAGTTAAAATTGACTACACTCGAGACTAGGAGGTTAAGGGGTGATCTAATCCAGGTTTTCAAAATTATGAATGGGTTTGATAACGTAGATAGAGATAGCTTTTTCGAAATATCTCAATATAATAGGACTAGAAATAAAGGGTGTAAGTTGACAAGTAGAAGGTTCGAGACAGCAGTTACGAAATTTTTTACGCATAGAATAGTAAATAGCTGGAATAGTTTGCCGGTAGAAGTAATTAGTAGCACGTCTATAAACATGTTTAAGAATCGATTGGACGCGCATGTTGATAGAAAGGGTATAGTTTAAGGTAGTAAAATTAAGGCTTTGTGGGGATAGATCCCACAGCTCAACACAAGTGTTGTGGGATATAGGGAGGCAGCGTCTTGGGTTAGGGGATACTCTCTGTCCTTACATGCCCCATTTAAAGAGATTCCTCTGCCGAGCGGTGCCCCCCATAGTACTGTGAGGTATTGAAAAACTCATGATCTTCACTTGCCCCACAAACACCTTTAAATGGGAGACCCATAATGGGTGCACACACATTTCTACATTACTGTACAGTCTTTACAGCCACACCTACACTTTTCCTCGTAAGTGTATATATTGTAATGTATATGGTTGTAAATTTGACTTGGTCCGCAATCGATATGAACCGTGACTTGATGGATACCGTAATGAAATTGACTGGATTCTTTGGATCTGATATATTTGCATGTCCGTTATATAATAGATATAGAGTGTAACATATTTGTGGATAGTAGTCTGTTATGACTTGATCCTCTGGATCGAGAGATTCTATCTTTAGTTTTAAATCGATAATTAATTATTTTTAAATTGATAATGTATATGGTTGTAAATTTTGACTTGGTCCGCAATCGATATGGACCGTGACTTGATGGATACCGTAATGAAATTGACTGGATTCTTTGGATCTGATATATTTGCATGTCCGTTATAAACAGATATAGAATGTAACATATTTGTGGATAGTAGTCTATTATGACTTGCTCCTCTGGACCGAGAGATTCTATCTTTAGTTTTAAACCGATAATTAATTATTTTTAAATTGATAATTATTTAGTTTCGTAAAAATTGGTCGTTGCCAATTTACCGGCAGTTTTTAAATAAGTTTCTTATGTTCTTGTGGTTCGGAACCCACGTAAAATTGTAGGTCCCCTCCGCCACCACGGAGGACATACACAATACACGATTACGAACACAGTTAGGTAGACCAGCCATGAGTGGATCCTAGGGTCTTTGTTGGTCTGAAACATTATAACATTATAACATTATAACATAATTATATTTTACCCATTTCTATGTTCATATATAAAAGATATATAGAGTTATGTATATATTTTATATAAAGCTGCTATATATAAAGATAGATATAAAAATAAATAAGAAAATACATGTAATAGTATTGAGAAAAGATTACAATACATTACACTACAATTACATTACAATACAGTTACAGAATACATATATTCATTCATTATAGTATAATTCAAGCATTCTTATTTGTTTTGAAATTTGTTGATCTTGATTATATTAAATGCAATTAGTAAATCAGATTACTTTATTAATTTTATTTATTTTTTTTATATTTCAGGTAAGGAAATGGAACTCATGAAACGGAAATATGGAGCACAGAAACGGAAAGATAAACGAGAAGCAGAAAGAAATGCTTCAGCAAAAAAGTGCAGGCCTATAACAGCATTTATGATATCAACACCTATATCTGCGTGCCAGAAAGAGGAAAGCGACTTACAGAGAAATTCAACTACAACTGTTCATGCAGATACTGTAGATCTAGGACATAAAGATGAAGGAATGCCTAACGTTTTTGAGACTGTAGATGCTGATTTTTATGATTCTGAATTAGCTGGTAGAATAACAGTAATTGAACCTGGGCCTGTACATGTACATAATCAAAAAGATTTAGTAGCTGATTTAAATAATGATGAGAATCAACCAACATTTAGACAGGATAAGCTCTTTCAATATCCTGCACGAACAGATTTGAAATCTTTTTTCAAAGAGCATCCAATTCAGCCACATGATCATGATCTGCCATTTAATGTAAAGTTATATAAGCGAAAAATTATGGGTGACACTGTCTGACGACACTGGTTAACATATAAGAGAAGAATAGATAACTATATTGTTCATTTTGCTTGGCATTTGAGTCACCAACCTCTTCTAACCCATCTGCTTTTATGCGAGGATTTAATATTACAGACGCATTAGCCAGTGTGCTTATCAGAGTATGAATCAACTGGTATACATAGCAAGCATGCTCAGGAATATATCAGTGTAGTAAATGATGGTGGTTTAGCTCGTTTTTTTGCTGCATCATTGCAGAAGCGAAAAGATGAAGTACTAAAGCAGAGAAATATTGTTGCCAGAGTTGTAGATATAATAAAGATGTTAGGTAAACAAGCTCTTCCTTTTCGTGGACACAGAAATGAGTCAGCATATTCTCTTCTTGATGAAACAGAAAATCATGGAAATTTCTTGGCTACTGTGCAGTTGCTGGCCAAATATGATCCTATTATGGCTTCTCATGTTTCCATGGTGAAGGAAAAGTCGAACAACGATGTGAAAGATTGGAAAAACAAAGAAAGGCACAAAGTAAAGGTCGTGGTAGTCTTGTCACATTCTTGAGTAAAACAACCATCTCTTCTTTGACCCAAATTATGAAGAATATGATACAGGAAAAAATTACTCAAGAAGTTGCTGAGGCCAAGTATTATTCCATACAAGTAGATTCAACCCAGGATATTTCATCAATTGATCAATTTAGTATTGTTATTCGATATGTACTAAATGGTACTATCCATGAACGACTACTTGCAATTGTTCCAAGCAATGATGGTACAGGGCAGGAACTTTTTGACCTATTAAATGAAACATTACAACGTCTTGAAATAGATCCGAAAAACTGCTTATCGGATAGCACAGATGGCGCTGCAAGCTACCATGGACAATATAATGGCTTACAGAGTAAAATTGCTGATGTAGCTGATCAGCATGTTCGTGTATGGTGCTATGCCCATGTACTCAATTTAGTAATTACTGAAACCACGAAGTGTTGTGTACCAGCAGTTTCCTTCTTCAATTTACTCCAGAATTTAGCAAAATTTGTGAAGGTATCATATAAGCGAATGGCCATCTGGATTGAAGTTGTTGGACATCATCTGGGGAAAGAAAAGATGAAACGATTAAAGCTAATTGGTGAAACCAGGTGGTCAGGGAAGTCCAATGCAGCAACTACTATATTTTGAAATTTTGACGAGATATGTATCAGTAATTTTGTGGATCTTCTGACATGTTTATCCATTATTCAAAGCTCTAACAATTTTTATGCAAAAACAAAACAGGAGGCAAATGTTTTACTGTCTAGCCTTCTAGAATTTAAAACAATATTGACAGCATTCACATACTTATATATCTTTCAAATTACAGCCCCTTTGTCAAGCTATCTACAGACAAGTGGCTTAAATATGTTTACTGCATGGAATATGGTAGAAAAATCCATTACAGATTTGAAGAAAAGATCAAGAGAATTTGATAAAGTATATAGTCAGGCTTTGAAATTTGCCGACAAATCCAATGAGCACATTGCACAATTCAATAATGACGAAAATCAAACAGTGAAAATTGATTTTGTAAAAACTGAGTTACCAATCAAGAGGAAACATAAAACAAAGAGAATGGCAGATGAACTAGCTGCTGATGAAAAAAACACATCTGATTCTTTGTCAGACTATCGTGTACATGTGTTCAACTTGATAATGGATCGTGTTGTACAATCACTGGAATCCCGTTTCATTGACCATAGACAACTATATAAGGATATGTAATGCCTCGATCCATCAAATTATGAATATATTACTAAAAATGGTCTTGAAGAAGAAGCATTGGAAGGTATTCTTGAGCTTGCTCCAGGGATAAATAGAAGTGCAGTAAAATTAGAATTGCAGTCCATCATGCGTTCTGTATATTCTTGCATCAAACAGACTTAATGACAAGGCATATGATAATCTTAACCAAATGTCCAAAGCTATCTGTACACTGTCTGTGACTCAAGTTCAGTGTGAACGGGCATTTTCTAAGCTTAAAGTAATAAAAACAAGATTACGAAATTCTTTGTCGGAGGAGAATCTGGAAGCATACATGTTGATGTTTATAGAAAAGGTCATGTTGGATGAGTTAGACATGGAAACTATAATAGACCGATTTGCAAACTCGAGTAATGAACTTAAAAAACTACTCTTAGTATAGCATGTATGTATGTATGTATGTATGTATGTATGTATATGCAGGCAGTACTTGTAAAATATTTGTACTTATTGGTAAAATAAATTTATAAAAAAATATTAACTTTTTTTTATTTAAACAAACTTAACTCATAAATAGGCCTATTAGGATAGGACTGGAATTGAATTATGTAATGGGGTTATGGGCCCCCTGACCCCTTTGGCAGACAAAATTTTATGAGCCAGTCCGCCACTGATTGTAATGGGTAATTTGAGTGGGAAAGTGGGGGTTGGTATGAGTGGGAAGCATGGTGTGCCTGCAATAATCACAATGGTGATAGAATTGTGTGTGGAAGGAGGTCTGTGCTTCCAACGCAATGATATTCATAAGTATACATAATAGAGAGAAATAAGAAAGAGTTGTACGGAAAAGAGGGGGCTACAACAGCAGGGCCGGCCCCAGCTATGTGCGGCCTGTGCGGCTGCACAGGGCCCCCATCAATTAGAGGGACCCCTCCAAAATTCATATGGTCTTCGTATTTTTAGTTGCTAGAGCATCACGAAACTTATAAAAACTACACACAACCACATAAAAGAATGTAAATAAGTAGCATAAATAAGCGTGTATTATTATGATATATTTATATTTGTAGGCTACTTTTTGTCATTATGTGTTCAGAACTGTCACTGTTAAAATTCTTTTCGTTTAATGTTTTTCGTCTCTTTATGCACGTAATGTGACGTGTGCGCGGCGTATACGATATTATTATCAGTGTTTCTGTTCGGGTATCAATCTATTTTTTGTGACGGTATATTTTTTTGGTTATTATACAGCATATATCAATTATATCTAATATATCAACTCTCTATTACATCATCAGTTTATTGATCATAATATCGAGACATATAACAAATAAATCTGACCATCCGTCACCTCAGCGGCGCCCCATGTAGTATTGCCATAGAGACGTCATCCGAAAATTTAAAACCGTGATCTGTAGCCACCAACCAGTTGGCAAGCAACTGTTTTACGGAAAGGTATGTTTCTCTCTCAGGTTTGAGCATAGTGCTTTAGTTTTGATATATTTTCCTAAGTAGCTTTATTAATCAAATGCTATAATTGTATAAATCTATGCATGTCAAAGTAGAAAGTACTTTGTGTCGGAGATGCTTTCATATTTTTGGATGTAATTATTTCAAAAACGGTGCAATAGAATTTGCTCGTTTATAACAAATGAAATTGGTGTGCTATTTTTAATTATTAGAATAAGAACATAGAACGGAACAGCAAATGCTTTGTTGCCTTTGTATACAGACTTTCTTTCGAAATTACTCAAGTAGCATAATGGCAGAGGAGGTGGGGTCATTTAGATTTTAGATTTGCACTGTAGTATGGTATGATATCCTCTCCAAAATCAACAGTGTCAGCAAGCTCCTACAATCTGCCGAGATACAACTGGACGTGGCAGTTAACCTGCTAGAGAAGACTAAAGCATTTTTCATAACATACAGAGATAATGGTTTCGCTGGAGAACAAGCCACTGCAAAAGAGATTTGCGAAGATATGCATGTGGAGGCTGTCCTCAAAGAGAAGAGGATAAGAACCACAAAGACACACTTTGCTTATGAATCTCCAGATGAACCCATAAACGATGCAATGAAGAGGATGAAAGTCACGTTTTTCAATGTGGTGGTCGACTCAACCATTGAATCTTTAGATGACAGATTCGAAACACTAGGGGAAGTGAGAAGTAAGTTTGGAGTGTTGCTTAACTTTCCAAATATGATCAATGAGGCAGTGACAGAGGAGTGTGAAGAACTTGGGAAAACATTAAGCTGTGGAGAGGAAGCTGATATTGATGGGAGAGATCTGGCCACTGAAATTGGGAACCTTCCAAATTTGCCGAAAGAGTTGAAAGGCAACATGACAGCACTTGGACTCCTAAGTTACTTTCATCAAAAGCAGTTGAAAGAAATCTATCCCAATCTTTGGATAGCACTTCGGATTGCTTGCACTCTCCCAGTGACAGTGGCATCAGCAGAAAGAAGCTTTTCAAAACTAAAGCTCATAAACACCTATCTCAGATCCACAATGGCACAAGATCGCCTCAGTGGACTCGCTATCATCAGTATTAATCAAGAGCTTAGCAGGCAGCTGTCTTATGATGTGTTATTGAAGATTTTGCCTCGAGAAAATCAATGAGGCACTTCAGAGTACTGGTATTTATGGTTTGACAAACATTGATGTTTTTTGTTAATTTTTCTAATCATGGTTGCAGTTGGCTTCAACAATTTTCTTTTATTTCTTCTTGTTCTCTTATTTATCATTTTATCAAACTATATTTACAATTGTAAATTTTATTTTCCGCCTTTGCTTATTATTTTCTCCACATTAAAATCATTTCAAATTTATACTGTATTATGTAATTTCGAATATTTGTAATTCTTTAAATAATAAAAGAGGAACACTGATATTGATTTACCTTCCTGTTATATATTTGTGATATATATATATATATATATATTATATATTTTTTTTTTTTGTTTCAAAGTATGACTGCTGATGGCCACCAAAAGAAAGGTGGATAGCAGAGCGAACACAGGACGAAGACTATGAAACAGCTAATGGAAATGAACAATAGACGGGGGAGGAGGAGGAGGAGGAGGAGGAGAAGAGAGAGAGAGAGAGAGAGAGAGAGAGAGAGTTACAAGGAGTTACAAGGAAAAGAAGTACCTCAAAAGGCCTTGCGGCCCATACCGAGGAGGTACCTTTTTAAATGGCAACCGGTGCCAGGGAAAATTTTCTACACCCTCAAATAGTGTGCAAGATTTGGTCTAACCTTTTCTTGAACTGATCCACTGAGGAACTGTCCACAACTTCTGAAGATAACCTGTTCCACGTGTCACAGATCTTATACGTAAAGTAATTCGCACACACACTAGTCCTAAACCGTTTCAAATCCAACTTCCAACCATTGTTGCAAGTTGGGTTATCATTTAAACTAAACATGCTTCTAAAATCGACATCTTTGAACCCGCGGCACGTAAGCGTCGATTGTAGCCCATATGCCTAACGGAAGGGATTAACTTTGTGGCATTCTTCAGCCAGATTTTTTATCCACCTACCTACTTCCCCACCAATACCCAGCGCGCGCACTTTGGCCATTAGCCGGGAGTGAGGTACCTTATCAAATGCTTTCTCATCAATCGCCCTACTCTTATCTTACTCACTCAACATTACGTGGAAAAACTCGAGCAAGTTGGTGAGACACGACCTATGCCGTCTAAACCCATGTTGGAGTCCCCAAGTAGCTTGTAGGAATCCAAATGGTCAACAATCCTATCCGCTATTATCCCCTCTAATTATTTACCTAGAACTGAAGTGAAATGGTGTTATTTATAGAGGTTCCAAAGCCTCTCTTCCCACGCATGAGGTAGTACGGTCCCAATCGTAAGAGTAGAGAAAAAGACTTAATACTAAAAATTCTTTTTTTTTTTTTTTTGCAGTCAGAGGAGAGCATCCTTAACCTAAGCTAAAAGGACAGAGTAGGGATGGGAAGGGGTCCTAGTAACCCACGGGACAGGTTTGTACAACAGACTTCACCCGCCCTCCCGAAAGAGAGAGAACCTAAAGGAATTGGCAGCCAATTTCTCTAGAATCCCACGACTCGGGACCGGAGGGCTGTCACACCCCAAGTATAAAGTTTAAAACACCCAGAAGGAACGTGCATAACCTTTATACCCCCTGAGAGAGAGAGAGAGAGAGAGAGAGTTACAAGGAGTTACAAGGAAAAGAAGTACCTCAAAAGGCCTTGCGGCCCATACCGAGGAGGTACCAATGGCAACGGGTGCCAGGGAAAATTTTGTACACACTCAAATACTCAAATAGTGTGCAAGATTTGGTCTAACCTTTTCTTGAACTGATCCACAGAGGAACTGTTCACAACTTCCGAAGGTAACCTGTTCCATGTGTCACAGATCTTATACGTAAAGTAATTCCCACACACACTAGTCCTAAACCGTTTCAAATCCAACTTCCAACCATTGTTGCGAGTTGGGTTATCATTTAAACTAAACATACTTCTAAAATCGACATCGTTCAACCCGCGTAAGAGCTTGAAAACCTCGATCAGTTGACCGCGCAGCCTCCGAGTTTCAAGCGAAAACAAGTTCAGGGCGCGTAACCGTCGATTGTAGCCCATATGCCTAACGGAAGGGATTAACTTTGTGGCCCTCGCCTGCACTCGCTCCAGCCTCTCAATATCTTTTCTGAGGGTGGGCGACCAGAACTGCACAGCATACTCCAGGTGCGGCCGAACAAGGGAATTGTACAGTGAGAACACAATCTCCTTGTTCCGAAACTGAAATTGCCTCCTGATATAACCCAATAGTTTCTGGGCTTTCTTTTCCACCTCTACACACTGTTTCGTAAACTTAAGGTCGCTGCTAATTAGCACACCCAAGTCCTTTTCTAAATCAGTCACCTCGATATTACTACCCAACATCGAGTAGTCCGACTGGGATTCGCGTAGCCAATGTGCATCACTTTGCATTTACCCAAGTTAAACGGCATTTGCCATTTTTCGGACCACTCTCCTATCCTACCTAGGTCCGCACGCAGTTCCTCGATCGCTTCGGGCGTCCCAACATTGGCCCCAAGCTTGGTGTCATCAGCGAATTTGGCGATCCGACTGACGATGCCACCGTCGATATCATTTATGTAAATGATAAACAACATTGGCCCCAAAACGGAACCCTGAGGAACCCCACTAGTGACCGAGGATCAACCCGAACTAGCCCCTTTAATTACCACTCTCTGCCGCCTATTCCTCAGCCAGTTTTCAATCCACCTACCTATTTCCCCACCGATACCCAGCGCGCGCACTTTCGCCATTAGCCGGCGGTGAGGTACCTTATCAAAGGCTTTCTGAAAGTCGAGATAAAGTATATCAATCGCCCTACTCTTATCGTACTCACTCAACATGACGTGGAAAAACTCGAGCAAGTTGGTGAGACACGACCTATGCCGTCTAAACCCATGTTGGGAGTCCCCAAGCAGCTTGTAGGAATCCAAATGGTCAACGATCCTATCAGCTATTATCCCTTCTAATAATTTACCTACAACTGAAGTGAGACTAATGGGACGATAGTTCCCTGGACTTTCGTGATCCCCTTTCTTAAAGATAGGGGTCACGTTGGCTTCCCTCCAGTCATCAGGCACCTGGCCCATCTCCAACGATTTGTTGAAGACTGTAGCCAGGTGGGGAGCCACCTGGTCGCGCACTTCTCGCAACACTCTGGGGAGAAACTGGTCTGGCCCAGGAGCCTTAAACGCGCTCAGTTTGTCTATTCTATCGGCAACGACTGTCGCGGTACATCTAACACTATCCAGGCCAGCACCTTCGTGCCTCACGCCTGGCTCGGGGATGACGCGGGTATCCTCCCTGGTGAACACTCCCGCAAAAGAGAGAGAGAGAGAGATGAGAGAGAGAGAGAGAGAGAGAGAGAGAGAGCAGCAGCAGCAGCAGAAAGATCATAGCGGAGTCACAGCCGGTAAAGAAGTCGGGAGCGAAAGAGGAAGGAGAACAACCCTGTTATCGAAAAGTAGGGACCTTCAGATAGAATAGCGCCAAGCCTATCACAAGGCCCGACGCTCTCCAAAAAGGGAAAATACTCTGCGCAGCGCAGAGTAAAGCGGACACTCCACCAGGAGGTGGGCAACTGTAAGTAACGTTACAATTGGGACATCGGGGCACCCGATCCCCGGCCATCAAATAGCCATGGGTCAGGTGGGTGTGGCCAATACGGAGGCGGGCCAGAGCCACCTCCTTATGGCGCGACCGATGGAAGGAAGAGGCCCAACATCCCAATTTGGGTTTAATCTTGCAAGTTTGTTATTTGTAGCGCCATCCCAGCGACTCTGCCACCGGGAGCGCAAAAACCTACGGAAGCCAGGGATATAATCGGAAAAGGGGAGGGACACGGGTGAAACCTGTAGTCGGCACGCGGAACGGGCAGCTCGATCGGCAGCCTCATTTCCAGCCACGTTAACATGTGCTGGGACCCAGCAAAATACCACCTCCTTGCCACCAAAAGCGACAAGGATATGGCACAGTAGCTGGATTCGTCGGACCAGTGGGTGGACAGGGTCAAAACACTCCAGGCCATCCAGGGCACTGCGGGAATCCGAATAGATGACAAACGACCCATCCGGATGCTCCCGCACCACCTCCAGAGCGCTCAGAATGGCATAGAGCTCCGCCGTGAAAACGGAAGCCTCATCAGGGAGACGGGTACATCGGGGAGCAAGGGCAGACGACTGGGGAACAGCCGCGGCCCCAACGCCCCCCCGACCTCGAGCCATCTGTGAAGACCGCAACACATGCAGAGTGACACGGCATGCTGAAGGAACAGAGACCGAAGCAAGGCAGAGTCAGAATCGGCCCTGCGAACGGGGCGCAACGCCCTACAGCACGCAACAGGGGTGCTCTCCCAAGGTGCAACACCCTGAAAGAGACCGGTATAACGGATGGAGGAGGAGTGCCCATACCATCGAGGAGGGAGGTCACCGTGTCGGTGAAATACCAACCCCCATCCCGGCAGAACGCCCTCTCAACCACCTGGAACAGAGGAGAGTTGGGAAGACGGAGATCCGGAGATAGTGCTTGCAATGAGGAACGACCTCCGATCCTCCAAGGGAGGGATGTCGCACTCAACCTGCAGACTATCAACCGGAGAGGAGCGGAAGGCGCCAGATGACATGCGCAGTCCTCTAGAGAGGACCGGATCCAGTATCCGAAGGGCCGTACGGGAGGCGGAGCCATACACCACACTCCCATAATCTAATTTTGACTGTACCAGGGACACGTACAAACGGAGGAGTGTCCGCCTATCCGCGCCCCATGTAGTATGCGACAGATGTCCCAGCAAATCCAGGGTACGTCTTGTAGACTCGCGCAGCCGGCGAAGGTGGGGAACCCAGCTCAAACGGCTGTCGAAAACCATACCCAGGAAACGCACTGATGAACGAGGGCCAGAGGCTGACCCCCGAGTGTAAGATTAAAGGCCGGGACGGCGCCGGATCCCCGTCTCCTCGACGGAAGGAAGGCCACACACGAAGTCTTCGGGGAAGACAGCGTAAGGCCCACCGACGACGCCCAGCGTTCAACCCGATTGACCGCGAGTTGGACTTGCCTCTCCACGAGGGGGGACTCGTCCCCGCGGCATAGACAGCCAGATCGTCGGCATAGATGGAACAGCGCACCGAGGGCGGAAGGGCTCCCGGTAGCGCAGACATGACCAGATTGAAGCAGGAGACGCTCAAGACACACCCTGGGGCACCCCCCCTCCTGAACATACAGGTCAGATAGGGCCGCCCCATTACGGACGCGGAAAGTGCGACGGCAGAGGAAGTTACGAAGAAATGTGGGCAAAAAGCCCACAAAACCAAGAGACTTCAAACGGTCCATGACAACTCCCCGACGGGTCGTGTCATAGGCCTTTTGGACATCGAAAAAGACGGCCAGAACAAGATTCCGGCGGGAAAAGGCCTCCCGTACATCATGACCAAGGAGGAGAAGGGGGTCCAGAGTACCCCGAAATCGACGAAAGCCATACTGGGTCGGGGGGTATAACCCAAGCGACTCCAGTGTAAAGGAAAGTCGGACGGCCACCATCTTTTCAAAGAATTTGCATAAGCAGCTCGTCAAGGCAATAGGCCGATAGCCCGCCACCTCCGCCGGATCCTTCCCCGGCTTAGGTATCGGGACCACAATCGCCTCCCTCCAACGGGAAGGGAACGACCTCTCAACCCACACCCGGTTGAAAAGATCCAGAAAGAAGTGTCGGGCCATCGGGTGCAGATTCCAAATAAAGTCATACGGAATGTCATCAGGGCCAGGGGCGGAAGAACGACGGGTTGCCAAGGCAGCCCGAAGTTCCCGCATCGTAAAGAGACGGTTATAGGGCTCGTTCCCAGGCGGCGGGAACGTACATATCGACAAAGGACGATCCGCAGCTGAAGGCGAACGGGAAAACCGCAGCAAAAGCCCAGCCAGCCGATCGGCCACAGCAGCAGGATCCGAAAGGAAAGCCGTCCCGTCCCGAAGGACAGGGCGACTAGCAGGGACCGGCTTCCCCTCGATACTACGTACCTTCCGCCACACAGCAGCAGAAGGGGTAGACGAGGAAATGCCGACACAAAAGCACGCCAAATCTCAATCAAGTGGTCCGCGCGCCGGGTGCGGTGGAAGCGGCGCGTCGCCCTCTTCCTCTCGCACACCGCCGGTGACATGCTGGAGTCCACCACGGGACGCTACGCGTCCGCGGGTTACCGGAAGATCGAGGAATACAGTCCTCCGCGACGCCCATCAACACCCGCTCGAAGAACTCCAAGCTCTCATCCACAGAGCCAAAGCTCAACACCGAACGGGCAATGACGGAACGAGCTCTGAAGGATGGCAGTCAGCCCGCGCAAGGCACCACCTCGGTCGAGACGAGACACCCGGCTGCGGTCCGACCGGCTCAAGACAGACTGGGTAATGATCACTGCCATAAGAGTCCCCAACACCTTCCACGAAAAATCGAGTAAGGCATCGAGGGACACCAAGGAGAGATCAATACAGGTAAATGAACCCGTGGGTTCGTGGAAGTAGGTAGGTTCACCGGAATTGAGGCACGCAAAGGAAAGTTCCTCCATTAAGGAGAGCAACATACCAGCAACATTAGTCGACCGGACATCTCCCCAAGCCGGGTCGCGACTGTTAAAGTCCCCGAGGAGGAGAAACGGTCGAAGCAGTTGCAACACCAACTCGCGAACCGCGTCGCGAGAAGGAGGGTCATGAGGAGGAATATAAATCGAGCAGGCAGTGTACTGGCGATCTAAAATGAGCCGCACAGCCACAGCCTGCAAGGAAGTGCGAAGAGGCACACCTCGCGATGGTAACGAATGATGCACATAAATCGCCGCACCCCGCCGGCGTGTGTGCTCATCCGGAGTGCAAGGGAAACCAACATAGCCAGAGAGACGAGGGAGCCCCCGCGCAGCCAGGATAGTCTCCTGGAGACAAACACAGGAAGGCCGCTCGCTCTCCAGCAGGGAGGCAAGGTTCTCCCAGTTAGCTAAAAGCCCCCTACAGTTCCAATGCAAAATGGAACTGCAAAGGGAAGTGGCATTATAAGGGGCAGAGAAAACAGAGAAATAGCCACGGCCCAAGCTGAGCAGCAACTCAACGGTCCGTAACCAGGGACGGAATCGGCTTCCCCGACTCACCCCGAACGGGAGGGGTAGGGGCCACCGACCCCGCAGCTGCTTCACCCGTAGTAGAACGAGAGGTGGAGAGTGGAACAGGGAGTTCAGAGGGGGCTCCCCTGGTGGGGGAGAGACGACGAGACGGGCCCAGTCGAAACCCCCGACTCCCCACCAGAGGGGGGCCGGGGAGAACCAGATGTTCGAGGGCTCGTCAAACCGGAGAAGTACTGACGGGGGGGGGGGAGGAAAGGTCCACCACAGGTGGGAGAGGTAGATCCAGGAGAGAGACCCGACCACTCTCAGCAGGAGCCGAAGGGAGAGAGACTCCATGAAGAAGGGCCAGGCTCCTCTCGACCGGGTCCACCATGGGAACAGAGTCAGTAATCGAGGGTGTGATGGGGCGGTGTACCTCAACCGACACCCGGACACTGGTTGGGGCACCGGGAGGTGACGCCTCACCAGCCCTCCGTATAGTGTGGGGGGGGGGAGTCCCGTGCGTATCAGGAGCGGCGCGCCGCTTCCCCTCCGGTGAAGAAGGGGAAGCAGGGCGAGCAGCGCTCATGATCGGGTCTGGAGGACTCCGACTCCGACCACGGCAACGCTTCCTCCTCCCCTTCGGGGCATCACCTTCCCCACCGGAGAGACGAGTAGGCAAGGATCCAGACCCCAAGGCCGGAGAGGGAGACGGGGCACTTGTAGGCAGGGAATCAGATGGGATGTCTGAAAGTGAGGCAGAGGAACAAGAAGGTCCCGCGGCGCCAGGAGGACCACCAACCCCAGGAACTTCCAGTGGGGGCACCACTCCGGTAGACGCCGGGGTAGCACTGGAGGGGCCCGAGGACCCGCCAGGGCCAAGAGCCGCAGCATAGGACAACCCCCGCCGCGGCTCCTGGTCACGGACCCTATCGCGCGCCTCCCGCGCACTAAGGAATTCGGTAGTCTTTAAGGACCGCACCTCGAATTCAAACTTGAAAACGGGGCAGTCCCGAGAGGAGGAAGGGTGGGCCCCCGAGCAGTCCGAGCACCGTGGGGGCTTCGTGCACGGGGTAGGGTGCGCAGGCCCACCGCAGCGGACACATAGCTTACCTTCACGGCGGCACGCAGAGCTAACATGGCCGAACCGGTTGCAGCCAAAGCAGCGAACCGGGTCAGGCACATATAGTCGCACCGAAAACTCACACGACCGGCGATCACCCACGCCCCAGAACAGCTGGGCCGGAGGCACAAGGGAGTCAAAAGTCAGGAGTAGACGAGCGGACGGGGTAAGAGCACCATCCCGGCGCGACGAAAAGCGGAAGACCTTCGTTACCCCCTGGAGGGCAAGATCCTCCTGCAACTCGCCAACCGGGATTGACAGCAGACGGGAAGCGAAAATGGTGCCCTGACAGCTATTCAATTGCGGATGGGGAGCACAGAAATCTGCAACCCAAAACATCCTGCAAACTGTAGAAGGGACTCAGTCACCCCCAAAGAACGGGACTTCAAAAGAAGAGACCCATCCTTCAGAGGGCGGATATCATAACGACAGGGAAACCCCACCGTCTTAAGGCGCTGAAACACCCGTTCCGAGTTGCCCGGAAGGGAGCCAGTGGAAGGGCGGAGAACAAGGAACCTGTCCACCGGACAGAAATTGACAGCAGGGACAGGTCCATGTGTAACGGTAACCGAGAGTGGGCGAGAGAACGAGGGCCGCGAAGACCCCGCCCTACGGCCACCACGAGTCCGGCCACGAGAGCCAGATGCCGCAGAGGACGAGAGGGGGCCATACGGCTTGAAGGTCAATCCAGCAGAGGCAGAGGCCGCTCAACGACCAGAAGTGGAAGTCTTATCCAAATCCAAGGGCGGGCCAGAGTCGTCAACAGGAGGGGATTGAAGTTTTGAAATTTAACCCATAAACAATAGCTTTACAAAAAGGCAGCCTCTGACCCAAGGCAATGCACCATCCGCCGTTGCATCCTTCAAGGCGCAGGCCCAACGTCCCGGGTAGCCCGCCCCCGAACCTGACCGTCGTTTTAAAAACAGCAGATTGGCACTACGGAGATTTGTCCGTTAAGGGCCAAGCAAAGACCCAATCCAGACGCAGCAGCGGTCCGGGCGCCCGTACCGTCCCCAGAGCACGGCTCAGCCACGGAGCGATGCCCCCCGGCGAGTGCACCCGATGAACCCAAGACTGCAAAATACAAACAGAGGTGGGGGGATACTACAATTGACAGAGGCACAAGACCGAGTCAAGACAAAAGAAATTCCGGGAGAGACGGAAAAAAAGGGGGAGCAAAAAGAAAAGAAAAAAAAAAACCGCAACTAGGTAACTCTTCGCCCACACCCCACGAGGAGTTGAAGAAACCTCGGGGGGATATATATATATATTATATATATATATAAGGGGGCGCCCATATAGAGCTCGCCTAGGGCGCCAAATACCCTTGCGCCACGATATTATATATAGATATATATATACATTCAACTGCAAAGAACACGCAGTATAAATAACGTAAAGAACGACGCTTGTATAGGAGATATTCCGCGCAAGACGAGAGAGAGAAAACGGAACAAATGAAAAAATGAAGTACCACCTGGGAATCGAACCCGGGATCTTCCGATTGCCGGTCAGACGCGATACCATTACACCATGGACTCCACTCTTCCAAATGCCGTAATTCTTCTACATACTCGCAGAAACCAATGCCCCAAGGGGGCACCTCCCGCATGCCGTAACATTATATACATTCAACTGCAAAGAACACGCAGTATAAATAACGTAAAGAACGACGCTTGTATAGGAGATATTCCGCGCAAGACGAGAGAGAGAAAACGGAACAAATGAAAAAATGAAGTACCACCTGGGAATCGAACCCGGATCTTCCGATTGCCGGTCAGACGCGATACCATTACACCATGGACTCCACTCTTCCAAATGCCGTAATTCTTCTACATACTCGCAGAAACCAATGCCCCAAGGGGCACCTCCCGCATGCCGTAACATTATATACATTCAACTGCAAAGAACACGCAGTATAAATAACGTAAAGAACGACGCTTGTATAGGAGATATTCCGCGCAAGACGAGAGAGAGAAAACGGAACAAATGAAAAAATGAAGTACCACCTGGGAATCGAACCCGGGATCTTCCGATTGCCGGTCAGACGCGATACCATTACACCATGGACTCCACTCTTCCAAATGCCGTAATTCTTCTACATACTCGCAGAAACCAATGCCCCAAGGGGGCACCTCCCGCATGCCGTAACATTATATACATTCAACTGCAAAGAACACGCAGTATAAATAACGTAAAGAACGACGCTTGTATAGGAGATATTCCGCGCAAGACGAGAGAGAGAAAACGGAACAAATGAAAAAATGAAGTACCACCTGGGAATCGAACCCGGGATCTTCCGATTGCCGGTCAGACGCGATACCATTACACCATGGACTCCACTCTTCCAAATGCCGTAATTCTTCTACATACTCGCAGAAACCAATGCCCCAAGGGGGCACCTCCCGCATGCCGTAACATTATATACATTCAACTGCAAAGAACACGCAGTATAAATAACGTAAAGAACGACGCTTGTATAGGAGATATTCCGCGCAAGACGAGAGAGAGAAAACGGAACAAATGAAAAAAATGAAGTACCACCTGGGAATCGAACCCGGGATCTTCCGATTGCCGGTCAGACGCGATACCATTACACCATGGACTCCACTCTTCCAAATGCCGTAATTCTTCTACATACTCGCAGAAACCAAAGCCCCAAGGGGGCACCTCCCGCATGCCGTAACATTATATACATTCAACTGCAAAGAACACGCAGTATAAATAACGTAAAGAACGACGCTTGTATAGGAGATATTCCGCGCAAGACGAGAGAGAGAAAACGGTACTTCATTTTTTCATTTGTTCCGTTTTCTCTCTCTCGTCTTGCGCGGAATATCTCCTATACAAGCGTCGTTCTTTACGTTATTTATACTGCGTGTTCTTTGCAGTTGAATGTATATAATGTTACGGCATGCGGGAGGTGCCCCCTTGGGCATTGGTTTCTGCGAGTATGTAGAAGAATTACGGCATTTGGAAGAGTGGGTCCATGGTGTAATGGTATCGCGTCTGACCGGCAATCGGAAGATCCCGGGTTCGATTCCCAGGTGGTACTTCATTTTTTCATTTGTTCCGTTTTCTCTCTCTCGTCTTGCGCGGAATATCTCCTGTACAAGCGTCGTTCTTTACGTTATTTATACTGCGTGTTCTTTGCAGTTGAATGTATATAATGTTACGGCATGCGGGAGGTGCCCCCTTGGGGCATTGGTTTCTGCGAGTATGTAGAAGAATTACGGCATTTGGAAGAGTGGAGTCCATGGTGTAATGGTATCGCGTCTGACCGGCAATCGGAAGATCCCGGGTTCGATTCCCAGGTGGTACTTCATTTTTTCATTTGTTCCGTTTTCTCTCTCTCGTCTTGCGCGGAATATATCCTATACAAGCGTCGTTCTTTACGTTATTTATACTGCGTGTTCTTTGCAGTTGAATGTATATAATGTTACGGCATGCGGGAGGTGCCCCCTTGGGGCATTGGTTTCTGCGAGTATGTAGAAGAATTACGGCATTTGGAAGAGTGGAGTCCATGGTGTAATGGTATCGCGTCTGACCGGCAATCGGAAGATCCCGGGTTCGATTCCCAGGTGGTACTTCATTTTTTCATTTGTTCCGTTTTCTCTCTCTCGTCTTGCGCGGAATATCTCCTATACAAGCGTCGTTCTTTACGTTATTTATACTGCGTGTTCTTTGCAGTTGAATGTATATAATGTTACGGCATGCGGGAGGTGCCCCCTTGGGGCATTGGTTTCTGCGAGTATGTAGAAGAATTACGGCATTTGGAAGAGTGGAGTCCATGGTGTAATGGTATCGCGTCTGACCGGCAATCGGAAGATCCCGGGTTCGATTCCAGGTGGTACTTCATTTTTCATTTGTTCCGTTTTCTCTCTCTCGTCTTGCGCGGAATATCTCCTATACAAGCGTCGTTCTTTACGTTATTTATACTGCGTGTTCTTTGCAGTTGAATGTATATAATGTTACGGCATGCGGGAGGTGCCCCCTTGGGGCATTGGTTTCTGCGAGTATGTAGAAGAATTACGGCATTTGGAAGAGTGGAGTCCATGGTGTAATGGTATCGCGTCTGACCGGCAATCGGAAGATCCCGGGTTCGATTCCCAGGTGGTACTTCATTTTTTCATTTGTTCCGTTTTCTCTCTCTCGTCTTGCGCGGAATATCTCCTATACAAGCGTCGTTCTTTACGTTATTTATACTGCGTGTTCTTTGCAGTTGAATGTATATAATGTTACGGCATGCGGGAGGTGCCCCCTTGGGGCATTGGTTTCTGCGAGTATGTAGAAGAATTACGGCATTTGGAAGAGTGGAGTCCATGGTGTAATGGTATCGCGTCTGACCGGCAATCGGAAGATCCCGGGTTCGATTCCCAGGTGGTACTTCATTTTTTCATTTGTTCCGTTTTCTCTCTCTCGTCTTGCGCGGAATATCTCCTATACAAGCGTCGTTCTTTACGATATATATATATATATATATATATATATAATATTGGGTGTTTGCTTTTATCAAGATGATGTCCTCATAGAAAATCAGGAACATCCCATATGTGGGGCCCTGGGAGGGTTGTGTAAGGAATGAGGGCCCCCAACCATATTGCACAGGGCCCCTCAGAAGCTTGGGCCGGCCCTGTAAAACAGCTGTACAGCCGACTCGAGGTGGCTCCCATAACTTTCATACAGTTGTAGAAAGAACAAGCACAACAAAACGAGAAGGCTCTCCCCTTCCCCAATCATGCCCAAAATGGGCAGGTTTGGAAATAAAGAAGAAAGAAAATACTGAAATTTGCATAGGAAAACCTACCGAAAATTTTTATAGAACAATCGGTAGCTGGAAATTTGCTGTATACAATCACCATTCAAACATTTGTGCAGTGGTGTAGAAATCAAAGTACTTAAGATGACTTTATAGGAGGAAACTTGATTCGCTGATCAGTATAATAATTCCGAAAGCAAAACCCTTTACTCAAGGAGATCATCTAACGCAGTGGTCCGCAACCTGGGGTCCGCAGAAGAGAAGGGGTATATTCTAATTCTCACAAAATTGGAATATACAAATTACTTTCGCTAAGGGTCCTCAAAAATAATTCATATTCTTCTATGGGTCCACAAGTGATTAAAAGGTTGTGGACCACTGGTTTAACGCTTGGTCAAAATTGTTTTAAAACATTGATGACTTCAGAAAAAAGTTTATTCCATAAGTTACACACTTTTACATAAAGAAATGTCCGCAAATTTCCATGTTGTACAGTTTTGGTTCGCAGAGAATAAAAATTGAAAGGCTTTAATTTGAATGAGCTGACGACAGTATAGAAGAAGAGTAGAACAAGCTTTTGGCAAGATGATGAACAATCGGATGTCCAGTATATGTGGAATGATTATAAGGAATGTTTAGTGACGACAGCATGGATATATGCGAGTGGTTACGAAATGGAATAAAGAGAAAGACTACTGCATGGTGGAACAATGAGGTGAAGAATGCATTGAAAGAAAGGAAGAGAATTTTACACACGCAATCTGACAGTGATGAATGAGAAAGCTGTAATTACATAATGAATGCAAGATAAATGTTAAACGAATGGTAAGAATATGATAATAAAAACCCACTCTAATAGACAGAGTTTATTTCCACAACAGTTTCGATGCCCACTGGCATCCTCTTCGGGTAGATACAGAAAAACGAATGAACCAAAAACAAGAGCGAAAACAGTCCAGGGACCATTAAGAAATTCACACCTAGGTTAGATCCCGTTCTCCCGACACTAGAAGGGCATTTTTATTAAAGGGACCCGCTTATAAGTAAATTCGCACAAATTTAAAACTATCTGCTTGTTCTATACATACAGATTCTATTTTTTTTTTTTTACATAATTATTACATTTATTATTAAATTTATTACATTTAATATTGCATCATTATTTATTACAGAAATTATAAATTTATTATTACATTGATTATTACATTGTTGTTTATTATACAGAAATTATAAACCGAAAATCGAATGAAAAAGGCGAGAAGGAAACAACCCAGAGACCATTAAGAAATTCGCACCTAGGTTAGATCCCGTTCTCCAACACCGGAAGGGCATTTTATTACAGGGTCCCGCTTATAAGTACATTCGCACAAATTAAAACTATCTGCTTGTTCTATACATACAGATTCTATTATTTTGACATAATTACTGCATTTATTATTGCATTTACATTTTTTAACATTTATTATTATTAGTGATGTAGCGGATGTCATTTTTTTCACATCCGCGGATGCGGATGCGGATGAGGATGTTTGATTTCAACATCCGCGGATGCGGATGCGGATGTCTACATTTTCGTTATTTTTTAGGATATGTTCGAGATTTGTTGTGTTTAACGTATATAATAAGTTATTATATAGAGAGAGCTGTAGCTATAATGTAGTATAATTGATTAATTGTACAATAATTGCTGTACTTTTCCCTGAACATATAAAATAATAGCAAGCATCTAACTAATATAGAAATCAATTAGTGAATTCGTCTGCAAATAAATTCGTTATATTTTGTTGAGTTTCAGCCACAATTAGAAACCATAATTGTGTTACCCGACCTCTTTCCCCAACCTCCACCCTTATAGAAAGAGATCTTTAATTAGCTTGATAACTATTTATATTAAGTTTAAAGTTTTATTAGGCATATTTATAAATGAGTAATTAAAATAAAGTAAACTAAGATGTTCATCGTTTAATATTCAAACTTAATTATAGGAAGGTTATGCTTAAGGAACATTAATTTTTCTGCCTTTTCTGCTGCCAGTCTGTTTCTCTTTTCATCATATATTAATCCAGCACTGCTAAATAATCTCTCGCTTGGTACGCTTGTTGGAGGACGTGCTAAATGTTTCCTTGCAAGTTTACTCAAGTATGGATAGATATTCTGCGTATTTTTCCACCAACTAATAGGATTGTCACATGCAGCCAGGCGTTTTTCTTGGTGATAGCTCTCGATCATTTTTACTACATCTTTTGACATCGCGTAGGTCTCGTCATCGCTGCTTGACTCAAGAAACTGAGAGAGAGATTCTGTGATAGATTTCCTTGTTGAAGGTGTTGGTTCTGTCACTGAAACTTTTATTCTTTTGGTGGGTGGCGAAGCGACAGATTCAAGAGATTGAAGCTCTTCAACTGCTTTGCCAAGTGATGATTTAACTCGTTCTAATGTACTAGGTGAAAATAACTTAGCTTTGTAACGTGGATCTAAGTAGGTTGCAAGGGAGTAACTTTATACAAGAACAGCCTCTCGTCTTGTCGCTTGCATCACTTTTGCGCACAATGAACTAGTTCTATTATTATAGTAGAATTTGATAATTTCCGCTTATTAATGACGTTTTATCTCAACGGTCCACATCCGCACGACATCCGCAGTCCAAAGTGCGGATGCGGATGCAGATGCGGATGCGAGAAAATGTGCGGATGTTCCGCGGATGCGGATGCGGATGTGACCTACATCACTAATTATTATTACCTTTACACTAATTATTACATTTATTTTATTACCTTTATTATTACATTTATTGCATTTATATTTATTTATGGAATAATAAACGTAAATGTAAATGTAATAATGGAAGTAATAAATGTGGAAATAAATATAAATGCAATAAATGTAATAATAAAAGTAAAATAAATGTAATAATTAGTGTAAAGGTAATAATAATAAATGTTAAAAAATGTAAATGCAATAATAAATGCAGTAATTATGTCAAAATAATAGAATTTGTATGTATAGAACAAGAAGATAGTTTTAATTTGTGCGAATGTACTTATAAGCGGGACCCTGTAATAAAATGCCCTTCCGGTGTTGGGAGAATGGGACCTAACCTAGGTGCGAATTTCTTAATGGTCTCTGGATTGTTTCCTTCTCGCCTTTTTCATTCGTTTTTCGGTTTAAAATTTCTGTATAATAAACAACAATGTAATAATCAATGTAATAATAAATTTATAATTTCTGTAATAAATAATAATGCAATATTAAATGTAATAAATTTAATAATAAATGTAATAATTATGTAAAAAAAAATAATAGAATCTGTATGTATAGAACAAGCAGATAAGAAAATAAAAACCCACTCTAATAGACAGAGTTTATTTCCACGACAGTTTCGACGCCCACTGGCATCCTCCTCGGGTGGATACAGAAACACGAATCCACCCGAGGAGGATGCCAGTGGGCGTCGAAACTGTCGTGGAAATAAACTCTGTCTATTAGAGTGGGTTTTTATTTTCATATTTTGACCTTCACGTATAAAAAAAGTGAAGTTTTTTGCATTTAACAAGCAGATAGTTTTAAATTTGTGCGAATGTACTTATAAGCGGGTCCCTTTAATAAAAATGCCCTTCCAGTGTCGGGAGAACGGGATCTAACCTAGGTGCAAATTTCTTAATGGTCCCTGGAATGTTTTCCCTCTTGTTTTTGGTTCATTCGTTTTTCTGTATCCACCCGAAGATGATGCCAGTGGGCATCGAAACTGTTGTGGAAATAAACTCTATCTATTAGAGTGGGTTTTTATTATCATATTTTGACCTTCACGTAGAAAAAAGTGAAGTTTTTGCATTTAGAATGGTAAGAAGTAAAAAATTTCGTAGTTGAAGACTTGAGAAGGAAGATGAATGAGTAGTACGTAGAGAAGAGAAAGTTATTCTAGAAAGAGGTGAGAAAGTGCAAAAGTCAGTCTGGTGGAATGACTGGTAATAGGAGGGATAAGAATGACAATGTGTTAATGCAAGAGAAACAAATACGCGAGAGATTTGCAGAGTATTTTAGTGAGCTGTTAGGGGAGGTAGATGAATAGGAACCAAATGTGGATGCAGTTGGTTTTCATGGCGTTATGTAGAAGTGTGTACGAGGGAGTGGAAAACATCAAATTTGAGGAAGATGAACGAGCAGCATGCAAGTTGAGAAAGAGAAATTTAGTAAGAATAGCTGGAATATGTAGTGAGATGATTAAATGTGGTGGCAGAATAGTGCTTGAATAACACTGAAAGATATGTCAAAAGTAGTGATGTACCGATTCCAAAATTTAGCGGATGCAGATGCAGATTCTTTGTCTAGATTTTAAAAAATCAATTCCCTTCATAAATTTTACTAATCTAATGTGAAAACTTTCAATTTTCATATTTTTACATTTCAAACTTGTTTAAATGCTTTTCCTTAGTTCACTCCACAATATACAGCACCAGAATTTGTTACTCAAATACCGTAGCTAAAATGATGTTAATTAGTTTTATTACTCAGTAAAATGATAAAATAATTTTATTTTAGTTTCATAAATTGAAATAGGGGCCTACCAATATTTGAAGTAATTGTTTTTCCTTATGTTGAAAGTATTTTCTTTCTTGAACAATGTCAACAACAACAAAAGTTTTCATTAAAATTTCAAGTCCTGGTGGTCAATTTGAATAAAAAAAAAAAAAATGGATATACAATTTGGGTTTATAAAATTATTAAAATATTTAAAATAGTCAACATAATAAGATGGTTTAATATATAAATTATAAAGTACAACTTAATATAGAGTTATTATTAATATATAGTAGGAGTACAATAGTTTATAATATTGAGAGTAGCTAGTTAGAGAAAATGTAAATGTACGGACAAATTAACTTATTAAGCTTTATGGAAAACTGATACATGTGGGTAGTTGGGAGGTAACGAAAATGGTCCACTGAGTAAGTAGGTCGTTAATCTAACAATTATTAAACTCCTTTTATGTCAATAACTGAATGGATGAAACCAATTGGTTGCTCACCAGAGTTATTCTCCACACTAGTATTTGTATACTGTGTGATAGAGCGTGCTTGGTAGTATTGATACACACTACCAACAACAACCAACAAACAAAAAGGACGCTGGTGGAAAAAGCCGGGGAAGAACAGAAGGAACGTGGGAAGAACAGAATGGTGGACGAAAGTGCTTGAAGACAATAAAAGATCTCTACCAGCAAGTGCGCTCTCAAAAACTGAGCAAAGAGAAGAGGGACTCCAGGAGGAAGAAATTAACACCACTGTCTAATAACACTCAGTAAGTGAACAATTGTTTAGGCCTGTTCAAAAATCAACTTTTTCTTATTTTCATAGGTTTCTGTACATTTTCCCATGCTTTTTGACCTGAAAAAGCTGAAAATCACAACTATTTTGACCTAGGATGTTGGGAAGCATTGCCGCATGGAGCTTTAAATTTTCTGCCTTGAAATCGGCCAAAGCGCCAATTCCGGGGTCCCTTGAATTATGTTTTGCACTTTAACTTTTGATCTAAACAAGATAGAGCAACAAATTAGGTATCAAATGAAAGAGCATAAAAAATAAATAATATAATAATAATAATAATAATAATAAAATAAATAATAATAATAATAATAATAATAATAATAATAATAATTATCTATCATTTTTCAGGAAACAACAGAAACTCAATCAGAATCTAGAAAACCATCTACAAGTTACAACTTCACAATGGCATTAAGCAAGGAGCTGAGGGAGCTCCGTGGGCGCAGAGTTGATATCTCAGAACCTCCACGTACTGTCCACAGGCAGGTGTCAACTGGGCCATCTACCAGATCTCTCACTGAAACTTTCCTGGTTGGATACCCTTCAGCTTTTATCAGTGGTTCCCAGCTTCCCACCAACAGACAGGCGTTCCAGTATTTCCTTAATCTTCAGAATTTACCGGAAAATGCAGGGAGGCCCATGGTTCAAGACCTTGCAGATGAAAGAGTTGAATCTATCATCCCATTCTGGCAGATGGCTAGGATCAAGACAATGACCAAGTACAACGCAATGAAGCTCTTCATGAAACTACATGAGAAACATCGTGCTCTGGTGAAAAGCAAAGGAAGAGCAAGTAACCCTGGAGGAAAAAGAGGAGCATTTGTGCTGGAATTAGACAGCCTGTTCGACATAGGAGCTCCAGATGCAATCCAGGAAATACAGAACAACAGACTGTTATCCAGACAGAAAGAAGAAAGATGAGGATATCAGGTTCTACGAAGACCAAAAGACTGAGAGGAAAGGTCATATGTCTGGTCATGACAAGATTTTTGAGACAAGACCCCTGCAGCAAGCAGCGAGGAATGAAAGACTGCAGCATAGACAAGAACAAGGTAAAACTAATTACTTTGAACGTCACAAAAAGTTTTAAGTTTTACTCCATTGCGATATTTAGCATGTACTTAACAATTACTGTCTTAACATGTTGTACTATTTTACAGCTGCAGCAGAACAAGAGGCAGTTGTTCATGTGGATGACATTACCTGGGGTGACTCAACTGACAATGACGCTAACACAGAGGACATGGATTACCATCAGCCTCGTCCTGGATGTTCTCACCATCAAGACACTGTGACTAGTGTGACTTTGACGTTTCCAAGGAAGGTCATGGAATGTGATGTCATCTGCAATACAGCTGATCGTCTTGGTTTATCAGACAATCAAGTTACTGCCATGGTTTCTGCCACCTTGAAAGCTGGAGGGGCTGATCTGGATAACTTCGTCATCTCAACCTCAACAACACGTTGCAACAGAATGCTGTCCAGGTATAATATCAGCCAGAGTCACATGTCCAAGTTTCGTGAAAACCCCCCACAGTACGCTGCCTTACACTGGGATGGAAAGTTGCTCAAAGATGTCTTGGGCAGTGAACCTGGAAGTACCTCAGAGACTTTAGCTGTGCTAGTGTCTGGTCCACCTTCATACACTGAAGGAAAGTTATTGGGAGTACCTGTCATCGACAATTCTTCTGGCACAGCTCAGGCTGAGGCTTCAATGGATTTACTGGAGACATGGGAACTTACGGATAATGTTACTGCCCTTGTTTTTGACACTACATCCAGTAACAGTGGAGTTCACAGAGGAGCTGCCAAACTGCTAGAGAAAATGCTGAACAAAAAGGTGTTTTATCTGGCCTGTCGACATCACATCCTGGAAATCCTAGTAGGAGCAGTTTGGGAGAAGCTGTTTGGGAAGGTGAAGGGGCCAGATAATCCCTGGTTTGAGCATCTGAAGGATGCTTGGACGGACTTGTCCAAGGAAAACCCAAAGATGCTGGCTATCAACAGCAAATGGCTGAAGGAAAAGAAGAAGAACAGTGAAGAAATACTCCAAGACATTCTAACAGCAGAAAGGCTTCCAAGAGCCGACTACAGGGAAATGGCTGAACTGACAGTCATTGTTCTTGGAGGAACGCCTCCTCGAGGTATTCACTGGAGTCGACCAGGCGCCATTCATCAGGCCAGATGGATGGCCAGAAACCTGTACTCCATGAAAATGCTGATGTTTGCAGATCAACTTGAGTACGACGAAGACACTGTATCAAAGCTGGAAAGACTCAACACCTTCCTTGCGCTGTTCTACACTCCTGTATGGATGATGTCAATGTCTGCTGCAGATGCTCCCGTGAATGATCTAAGTCTAATCCAGGACATGTTGAAGTACAAGAAAACTGACCCAGAGCTTGCTGATGCAGTACTTAATAAGATGGAAAACCACAAATGGTACCTGACGCAGGAAGTCGTGCCATTTTCCCTGTTCAGCAGTAGATTGAGTGACACATTGAAGCACGACATTGCTGCCCAGTTACATGCCACTGAGAAGCCAGACAGCTTCAGAACAGGAAAGCCTCTATTCCAGAGAGTCACAGCTAAGACCACCCTGGTTGATCTCATTGGCCCAGAATCACATTTCCTGCTGGACACACTGAACATTGGATCCGAGTGGCTTCTGGAACCTGTCACGTCTTGGCCACAGAATGAGGACTACAGAAAAGCGTTGGACTATGTTAAGAATCTGAAAGCGGTGAATGACATTGCTGAACGTGGTGTCAAGATGATGAGCGACTTTGCAAATGTCATAACAACAGATGCCAAGCAAAGGGACTATCTCCTTCAAGCTGTGGAGTTCAACAGACGCCGCTTTGACAGCTTCAAGAAACAAACTCTCAACAACTGACTGTGTAAATGTCATTATAAAATTAATCATCATGTAATGCTTTCACTTCTTGATCGATTAGACTTGTGACAAAATGTTAATCTCAAATTTGTGTCATGAATAAGGCGCCTTGTCTGCCTTGAGTGTGAGAAAACGAATTTTGTGATATTTCTGAAATCTTTGTATGTACCAATGTGCCATTTCTTGTTCCAAGACTATCATAATTGTATAAGTTAGAAAGAGGATTCAAAACACTTTAATTTGGTGCCTATTTTGTTGCTCTATCTTGTTTAGATAAAAAGTTATAGTGCAAAACATGATTCAAGGGATCCCGGAACTGGTGCTTTTGGCCGATTTCGAGGCAGAAAACTTAAAGCTCCATGCGGCAATGCTTCCCAACAACCTAGGTCAAAATGGTTGTGATTTTCGGCCTTTTCAGGTCAAAAAGCATGGGAAAAAGTACAGAAACCTATGAAAATAAGAAAAAGTTGATTTTTGAACAGGGCTACAATTGTTTCTAAGCCCCAGTTTAGACATAACTTAAACTAGGTCCAGTTAAATTAGGCCTACATTGTGGTCTAAGACCTAGCATCAACTCAGTTTAACAAGGGATAAAGTAAATTACCCTATCCTAATTTGGTGAGGAATCCTACTGTGGACCTCAATTTACTCTGCCCGCTGTGGACCATTTTCGAAATCTCTAGGCTGACCCCTACAAGGCTAGGCTTACCTTACAACCTTACAAAGGTTCCGCGCGATGATTTCTCATTTCGCGAAGGTCAAGCTTGTCGTCCCTCCTCTCCTTAACCTACTCTACAGTTAGATTGGAGATACTATGGGTGGATTAATTGTGGACCAATTCATACAAAGCATTTTTCACAGCTTTGCCTTTTTTGTGAATGTAAATTTTTTTTATATAATTAGACTTGAACTTTGAAATGAGAATAATGATCATAATTAGTATTTTTTGTTCACTTTTCTATAAATATAGATTTTGTTTTGTAATGAAAATTTTAAAATTTCAAAGAATCAGTAAGAGAATTGGCAATAATCCCCTTTTACTTTTACTCCCTTTCATAGCAGTGGCATGTGCCACTGATGTCTCTACTTCAGGGGTAGGCCTACTAGGAGTGTTTTCACACAATAATGGCTGAAGCCGGCCATGGCATTTTTTTGCACAAAATTTTAAACTTACAAAACCTTGCTCTGTGACCTTTAAAAAAACATTTAAAACATGCTGTGGATTTAGTTACCTTGTCCTTTCTCTCCTCAAAAGGTAAAGCCTCAGCCACCTCACATTTATATGACTTGTGGTTGCCTTCGCAAAATATGCATCCCTTGATTCCCTTTAATTTATTCTCAGAGGATGCATGTAGAGTTGACACTGTACCTGGGCTATTCCTTTTTGTAGAAACTTTGGTGTTGTGCCTGCCTTTGTCCCCTTGTTTAACATCCCACTGTGCAAACTCAATTCCCTCTCGTTTTGCTAATTCTGTGCCTAAAAGACTTAACATCTGCTGAAGGGGGATGTACACATGTTCTGTAGAGTGTCCCTTACTTAATTCAAGCAAAATTGAGCTAGGCAATTTAGACTCCAGTATAGTGACCAACATTATACCATACCTTTCCATTCCTACACCCAAGTTGTCCAGGGATCTTGTTCTAACTTCAAATTCATTATATAACTGCCATAACTCCTTAACACTATTGGGATTATTAACAGGAGGTATAGCTAAAAGTTCGCGGAGGTGGCTTTTAATTAAGATCTCTGGTTTACCAAACCGTTTCTTTAATATATCCCAAGCCACATTATAATTAGCCTCTGTTAATGCTAATCCTGCTATTGTCTTTGCTGCCTCCCCTTCCAAGAGGGACTGCAAATAATTAAACTTCTCCGCCGCGCTTAACACTTGACTAGAATGAACTGTTGATTGAAAACTGTCTGCCCATCCTTGCCATTCCTGAATACTCCCAGAAAATGTTTTGAGTACAAACCTCGGTAATTGAACTGCAAATCTATTAACGTTAACTTCACAAACACCATTTGTTGAGGGTTGTGTTTCATTATTAGACTTGGTCTCTAACTGTACTGAGCTGCTAAACTCTTTTGCTCTGTGGCATACTTTAATTATATCATCAATAATCTCTTCAAAGTAAATTATGTTATTTTCTATTTCATCCTCTTCTATAAGAGCCTCAATTTTAACACTTACTTCGCTTAGAGCAACCTTCTTAGTTTCTAGTATGGAAAGCTGCGCAGTCACTAAGCTTAAATCCTCTTGCTCTATGGCAGAATCTATAGTGCAATGACCTTTGTAATTAGACCTTTGTAGGCGCTTCTCCTTTTTCTAAACTTGTTCAATTCAGCTGCACTCATCTTCAATGCAAACAACAATTGGGCTCAATACCAAATAAGCTGAATTGGCAAAAATACTTAACCAAACTGATCAAACTCAAATTTTGCTTTTTTTCAAGTAAACTGAATTGCTGGGTGGGGTACTGACCAACCACTAATATGGAATACCAAATTTTCCACCCAAGTAACTGGCGCACTGAAGTCTGCAAGCAACCTTCGTCTACGAACAATAAACCAAAATTAACCAAACCGGTAAAATGTAGGCACAAAACAACGACAGACTAGTGGCCAAGTTTCCCAATTGGGTGACCAAACTTTCTACCCTGGGACCTTAACTCAATTTCAATTATGCTCAACCCGTCCAGGCCTAACTTGGGCTACAATTTGCACAATCAGGACTTTGCCGAAAAATAGTCACTGACAGTCTTTGGCTAGAATCCGGTTCCGAAGGACCATGTTATTTTTTATTTTATTGGGTTCAGAATCCCAGCTGAGCCGTGAACGGCCAAGCTCTGAAGGCCAGTTTAACCGACAGCCCAAGTTAAGCTAGACTAAAAACTTACGGACTTGGAGGTCCTATTAGGTCGTACCTCAGGGTTGCTGACTCGATATAGGCCTACCTTAGGCCTCAGTTGCATAAAATTAAGATAAAAAACAAAAGAGGCACTATTTATGGGCTTTCTAAACCTTGCAACAACAACACAACCTGCACCATTGCACGATGCAACAATCTTGTATCTAAACAACCAAACTGAATTGCAAGAGAGCTCTCTATAAGACCACGCCCTTTAAGTGCTGCATTCAACAAACGAGTAGGAAAGACGCGCAGTGCCCCCCCCCCAAAAAAAATGCCACAAGAGTGCCCAAACAATGATGCCACAAGAGCCCAAAAAATGCTAGCTCTAAATTAAGTGAATTTTTCACTAACTTTACAATTATGAGATGGATATATACACACACTTAATTTAATATACTGTATACAAGGCAATGCTGCATCAATCAGCTTAGTCATCATATCGCCTTGGGACAACAATGGTTCTTCCTCTTCTAGATTTTCTAACAACTATGCACACCTTCCAAAGTAACAGAAAGACTAATCTTACAAATCACCAACCCTCACATACCACTATCGCCTACTCAATATCGATTCAGACCTCACCACTCAACCACGACATTACTCACTAACCTCATGCAGCACATCATGGATGACATCAACTCCAGACGACCAACTCAACGTACACTATTAGCAACATTAGACATTAGTAAAGCATTTGATGCTATTCCACGCTTCCCTCTCATAAACAAAATACTCAACAAAAACATGCACAATAACACCAAAAGGTGGCTGAGCAACTATCTTTCAGGAAAATACTCGCATGTCACATTTAATGGCAAGTCATCCAAACACAAGCTTTTTCCGAACGGGGTCTCTCAAAGCTCTGTTCTCTTACCAACACTGTTCAACTTATACATACATGACATTCCAACACCCATAGATAACAAACTTACCTTATCATCATATACAGATGACATCATTCTAACATCCACCCACAACAACATCGACACCGCTACAAATAACCAACAAACATACATAAACAGTATACAAGATTGGCTCACACACAATAGACTCAAAGTAGCACTCACAAAGTCAACCATCACCTTGCTTACAAGCAATACAAAAGAACATCAGATAACTCCACAGCTTACACTAAACAACACCAACATTCCACACACTCACAGGACCAAAATACTTGGGGTCACATACAACACATCATTATCTTTTGCAAACCACATTCAGGACATTAAAACAAATGTACGTCAAGACTTAACACGCTCAGGGTACTAACAGGCACAAACTTTGGACACCAGCAGGAAACAACATCACTCATATACAAACAATATATTCGCTCAATTATGGACTATGCTAGCCCATGCTGGGCACCCATTATCTCAAACACACATAAACACCTTATAGGCAATACAAAACAACGCACTTCGTATCATTACAGGATGTACTCAAACAACACCAATAGAACACCTGCACACAGAAACAAAAATACTGAAAATTAGGGAACATTTAGACATGAGGGGAACACAATTCATGGCAGCAGCGACAACTAACCCACAACATGCACCAACAGATCGCACCATTAAGGTAACACCAGAGAGACATTATAACCAAATACTCCATTCCATACCACGCCCTACAGACATAACACCTTACAGAAAACAGATACACACACACCTAACCCACAAAGCACCAACACAACTCGGTCCGAATGCGGTCCTAGGTGCGAAGCCGCCACCCATTGACAGGTCAGACACCAACCTGAGCAGATCGAATCGAGTTAACTTAGCACGATTCCGATGTGGACATCACCCCAACTTACAGACATATAAACAGACTAGACAACTCTTCAGACGCCACCTGCCACCTGTGCCAGGACACACCACAAACAATTGAACACATTATGACAGACTGTACGGCTCTGGCGCAACAGAGAATATAACAACATCACTAGTATGCTGAACCTCTGGTCCACTCAGAAATTTAAAAAAAACCCAAGATCCACTTGTAAAAAATCCCAAGATTAAAATCCCAAGATTTGCTATATTTGTTTAAAGAAATCCCAGTATCCCAAGGTATCGCTGAAAATGCCAAGATCTTAGGACAAATCCCAAGGAGTGGCATCCCTGCTCCGGAGAGGGCGATCGGTTACCTGCGTGCCGCCGGCTTGCTCGATCAGAGTGGGCTGATCGGCCAACCAACAACAACCTAGCATACTCTATGATTAATTATCTGACAATTTTATGTATATTGTTATAATATATATATATATATATATATATATATATATATATATATATATATAACAACAAAGACCCTAGGATCCACTCATGGCTGGTCTACCTAACTGTGTTCGTAATTGTGTATTGTGCAGGCCTTAATTTTACTACCTTAAATTATACCCAATCTATCAACATATGCATCTAATCGATTTTTAAACATGTTTATAGACGTGCTACTAATTACTTCTACCGGCAAACTATTCCACCTATTTTCTTTTCTATGTGTAAAAAAGTGTTTGGCAACTGCTGTCTCGAACCTTCTCCTTGTCAACTTACACCCGTTATTTCTAGTCCTATTATATTGAGATATTTCGAAAAATTTATCTCTATCTACGTTATCGAACCCATTCATAATTTTAAAAACCTGGATTAGATTACCCCTTATTAGCCTCCTAGTCTCGAGTGTAGTCAATTTTAACTGCTTGAGCCTATCCTCGTACAACTTCGACCTAAGCGACGGAATCATCTTAGTTGCTCGGTTTTGAACTCTTTCGATTTTGTCTATATCTTTTCGCATATGCAGATTCCAAAATTGGATCACGTACTCCAAATGGGGTCTAACTAATGATTTATAACGAGGAACAATAATATCACACGATTTGTACTCAAAATTCCGAGCTATAAAACCTAGCACTTTGTTCGCTTTATTGACCACTGCTGTACTTTGTTTCGCCACTTTTAAATCACCAGTGACAAAAACTCCTAAATTTTTTTCCTGCTCTACGCTTGGTAACTCCTTCCCTCACATACTATACGCAAAATTACCGTTACGCGAACCTATATGTAAAATTTTGCACTTATCGACGTTAAATCTCATTTGCCATGTGATTGACCAATCAACAATTTTATTCAGACCTTCCTGGATTTTACCTCTCTCTTCGTCATAAATCGCCCTACCACCCAACTTTGTGTCGTCCGCAACGAGCCCAATGCAGAACCCTGAGGAACGCCGCTCGCTACATTAGCCCAAGACGACTCCGCTCCATCAACGACCATCCTCTGTTTCCTACCTCGCAACCACTCTTCTATCCAATTTATTACTACACCCCTGATTCCATGAGCCTTAGTTTTTTCAATGAGTCTTTTGTGCGGTACGGTGTCAAACGCTTTTTGAAAATCTAAATACACTACATCAACCGCCCGATGACTATCGTAAACTTCAACCACGCTTTGAAAAAATTCTAAAAGATCAGTTAAGCAAGATTTGTTTCGCCTGAAACCGTGCTGCGTATTTCTAACCAAGTTATGCAATTCTAAGTGTTCGACCATACGATCCCTAATTATTGATTCCAGTAGCTTACCTACAACAGACGTTAAACTGATTGGCCTATAATTTCCCGCCGCACCTTTATCGCCTTTCTTAAAGATAGGTGTGACATTTGCTAATTTGAAATTACTGGTACGCACGCATCAGAAATAGACGCATTAAAAATCTTTGTTAGCGGCACAACAATGCTTTCTTCGTACATATATGAGATGAATTTCACAATTAAACACGTGAAATGAATGAATGATGCAAATCCACAAGGAAAAAGAAAAACGATTCCAAGGCCTTTCGTGTATTCAGAGCTACACCTCGTCAGGAAATGAAGAGAGAAGGCAAGATGCCCATAAATATATACAACGTAGCGGAAACCAAAACAATTAGCACATACTTAACAAGAGTTAATGAGAGGCAAAAGGAATTTTAACAAGATGTTGTAAATTTTATACATTCCCGCACTGTTATTGAAATTGTTTTTAAAATGGATAAATGCACATTCTAGAATATTTCTTTCAATTATATGTTTTCAACAAGCGCTTTAGAACTATCCCACTTGATGCTATGATTACATCTATACATATGGTTAAACAAAGCCTTGGAATTATTAACTGTTCTACACGAATATTTATGCTGTTTTACCCTAATATCTAACGTTTTACCCGTTTGACCTATATATTCTGAGTTACAGTGTGTACATCCGATCGAATACACACAACTAACATTATCCGGGCTATTCTTTATTAGGCGTGATTTAACAGTATTATTATACTTAAAGATTATATTGATGCCAATTGCTTTACGTAAAGTCGGAAGATATTGAAAATTAACATGATAAGGTAGGCTAAGGATATTTTTACGCTCAAATTCCTTTACAGTTACATTATTATAATACCTGTTCTTGGCTTTCCTAAGACAGTTATCTAAAAATGAAATAGAATAGCATAATTTAGTACCAATATTCATGATATTGCATAACTCGGAATCTAAAAATTCAGGACTGACAACTCTCAATGCTCTCAGAAACAGCAGAGAAAATAGAAGATTTAATCGAGGGATGATGGTCAGAATAAAAATGCACATCAGAGTTATTATTAGTAGGCTTGCGATAGACTTCAAATTTGAAGTCTATCGCAAGCCTACTAATAATAACTCTTATAGATTTGGATGTTGACTTATTTCTTGGTAGGCTCAACAATTTAGTCCCATCTATTAAGTTCACAGTTGAAAAAGAAAATGATGGAAGCTTATCTTTTCTGGATCTAAAAATTTGAGATGCTCTAATCAGTTCAAATTTGAAGTCTATCGCAAGCCTATTAATGGTAATCTTATATGTATTTTTATTCTGACCATCATCCCTCGATTAAATCCTCTATTTTCACTGCTATGTTTCTTAGAACATTGAGAGTTGATAGTCCTGAATTTTTAGATTCCGAGTTATGCAATATCATGAATATTGGTACTAAATTATGTTATCCTATTTCATTTTTAGATAACTGTCTCAGGAAAGCCAAGAATAGGTATTATAATAATGTAACTGTAAAGGAATTTGAGCGTAAAAATATCCTTAGCCTACCTTACCATATTAATTATCAATATCTTCCGACTTTACTTAAAACATTTGCCATCAATGTAGTCTTTAAGTATAATAATACTGTTAAATCACCCCTAATAAAGAATAGCCCGGATAATGTTGTTGGTTGTGTGTATTCGATCGGATGTACACACTGTAACTCAGTATATATACTATATAGGCCATACGGGTAAAACGTTAGATATTAGAGTAAAACAGCATAAATATGCGTGTAGAACAGCTTATAATATAATTCCAATGCTTTGTTTAACCAAATGTTGATGTATTCATAGCATCAAGTGGGATAGTTCTAAAGCGCTTGATAATAAAAACCCACTCTAATAGACAGAGTTTATTTCCACAACAGTTTCGATGCCCACTGGCATCCTCTTCGGGTGGATACACCCGAAGAGGATGCCAATGGGCATCGGAACTGTTGTGGAAATAAACTCTGTCTATTAGAGTGGGTTTTTATTATCATATTTTGACCTTCACGTAGAAAAGTGAAGTTTTTTGCATCTAAAGCGCTTGTTGAAAACAGAAATATAATTGAAAGAAATATTCTAGAATGTGCATTTATCCATTTTAAAAACAATTTCAATAACAGTGTGGGAATGTATAAAATTGACAACATCTTGTTAAAATTCCTTTTGCCTCTCATTTACTCTTGTTAAGTATGTGATAATTGTTTTGGTTTCCGCTACGTTGTATATATTTATGGGCATCTTGCCTTCTCTCTTTATTCCCTGACGAGGTGTAGCTCTGAATACACGAAAGGCCTTGGAATCGTTTTTCTTTTTCCTTGTGGGTTTGCATCATATATATATATATATATTATATATATACTATAACCTCGTTAACCTCGTTGCTGTTCCGTGCGTTGGTCTCTCTTCACACGAAGGTCAAGCTGGTGGCCCCGCCTCTAGGTCTAGCTTGGTGGAGGAGCGAGTTGCTTTCTTGCGCTCTCCGCCGTACATAGCCAGGTACACCCGGCTCATCTGGTACCGTCCTGAGACAGGCATCTAGTCTTCTCTTGAAGACTTCAACTTTGACCCCTGTAACGTTTCTGAGGTCCTTTGGAAGCTGGTTACAAAGTCTCAGCCCCCTGACAACCAAGCTATTTTCCTTCAGTGTTGAGGAGGTCCCTTGTCGGGCCTTTAATTTTTGGAACACTACACATCCTGTCTTTTCTATTTTCCAGTGTTGTTTGAATGGTAATTGGGTTTAGTTTTAGGTTTGGTACCAGTTTTTCGATCATTTTCCATATGTAGATTATGGTGTACCTCTCTCTTCTTTTCAGGGAGTACAAATTTAGTTTATGGAGTCTTTCCCAGTAGTTGAGCTCTTTGCAGCCATCAATCGTTGTTGTGAAATGCCTCTGAGTTTCTTCTAGTCTATTAGTTTCTTCCTTTTTGTATGGGGACGTCAAAACTGAGCAGTATTCAAGTTTTGATACAATCATTGTTTTTAGCAGGGGAATCATTACTGTCTTGTCCCTTCTTTTGAACGTTCTTAGTACCTGTCCCGCGACTCTTTTTGCTTTGTTTATCGCTATCTGATTTCGTGTTTCGAATTTCGCATCATCGGTCATTATTACCCCCCAGATCGATCGCTTTCGTGCTTCTCTGAATTTCCTGTCTATCTGGAGCATAATATACAGTCTGTTTAAGTTCCTCTTTTCTACTATATCTCAAGAGCTGAAATTTCTCAGTGTTAAATGTCATGTTGTTGTCTTCTGACCATTTGTATATTTTGTTCGTGTCCTCCAAATCAGCGCTGTAAACATCGCTGATTTTTCTGCTGATCTTTGTATCGTCTGCAAAGGATGTTACTATACTGATGCTGTTTACTCCGCTGTCTATGTCTGTTAGCATGATAATGAACAGGAGTGGGGCCAGTACTGTTCCTTGTGATACTGAGCTGCGTACTTCCGATTCTGATGATGATATACTTTGAATTTTGACGACCTGTAGACGTTCTCTGAAGAAGTTGTAGATCCATTTTCCCACTTTGCCTGTTATTCCCATATATTTCATTTTATGTGCTATTATACCGTGATCACATTTGTCGAAAGCTTTAGCAAAATCCGTGTATATGATATCGTAGTTGTCATTCCCTTCCAGTGCATCTAGGATATTGTTGTAGTGTTCTATTAGTTGTGATACGCATGATCTACCTGATCGGAATCCGTGCTGATTTTCGTTGAATCTTTCCAGTGTTTCCAAGAAATCGTAAATTTTCTCTCTAACTATTCTTTCAAATACTTTGGTGAGGTGGGACGTCAATGACACTGGTCTATAGTTCTTTGCTTGAGATCTATCCCCTCCTTTATATATAGGGACAATGTTTGCTCTTTTCAAGATGCTCGGTATTTCCCCAGTGTCTAGGGATCTTCTCCATATCCAGTATAAAGGTGGAGCTATTTCATTTTTACAGTTTTTAATCAATAATGCGTTCCATTTGTCCGGACCTGCAGCTGAATGTGGTTTCATTTGTCCTATAGCTCTCGCTACATCTTCTGGGGTAAAATCAAAGTCTGTTATCCACTCTCCTTGCAATTTCTCTTCAAAGAATGCATCTATGTCAGGTATCGCTTTGTCACTTTTTGGAGTACTGAAAACTGATTCATACTGAGCTCTCAATGTTTCAGATATTTCTTTTGGATCGTCTTCTTTTCGCATAACTATATATATATATATATATATATATATATATATATATATATATATTATATAGAGAGAGATAGAGAGAGAGAGAGAGAGAGAGAGAGAGAGAGAGAGAGTTACGTTACAAGGAAAAGAAGTACCTCAAAAGGCCTTGCGGCCTATACCGAGGAGGTACCAATGGCAACAGTGTCAGGGAAAATTTTCTACACACTCAAATAGTGTGCAAGATTTGGTCTAACCTTTTCTTGAAATGATCCACAGAGGAACTGTTCACAACTTCTGAAGGTAACCTGTTCCACGTGTCACAGATCTTATACGTAAAGTAAGTCCCACAGACACTAGTCCTAAACCGTTTCAAATCCAACTTCCAACCATTGTTGCGAGTTGGGTTATCATTTAAACTAAACATGCTTCTAAAATCGACATCGTTGAACCCGCGTAAGAGCTTGAAAACTTCGATCAGTTGACAGCGCAGCCTCCGAGTTTCCACGAAAACAAGTTCAGGGCGCGTAACCGTCGATTGTAGCCCATATGCCTAACGGAAGGGATTAACTTTGTGGCCCTCGCCTGCACTCGCTCCAGCCTCAATATCTTTCCTGAGGGTGGGCGACCAGAACTGCACAGCATACTCCAGGTGCGGCCGAACAAGGGAATTGTACAGAGAGAGCACAATCTCCTTGTTCCGAAACTGAAATTGCCTCCTGATATAACCCAACAGCTTCTGGGCTTTCTTTTCCACGTCTACGCACTGTTTCGTAAACTTAAGGTCGCTGCTAATTAGCACACCCAAGTCCTTTTCCAAATCAGTCGCCTCAATATTACTCCCCAACATCGAGTAGTCCGACTTGGGATTGGCGTAGCCAATGTGCATCACTTTGCATTTACCCAAGTTAAACGGCATTTGCCATTTTTCGGACTACTCTCCTATCCTACGTAGGTCCGCACGCAGTTGCTCAGAGAGAGAGAGAGAGAGAGAGAGAGAGAGAGAGAGAGAGAGAGAGAGAATAAAATGAAGTGAATATAAAAATATATTGCCAAATGCACACAGATATATTTTTTATTAAATTTTAACCCCCAAACTTATTAGAAATTAGGTATACTGGAAAAGGAAGAGTTTACTTTACTGATGTGATGATTTGCACTGCATGGATCAGCAAGCCATGTGTAGTCCGGATTGTAGCTGCTGATTGCTAGCCTCAAACATGCATCCAGGTGATCATCTGTCAGAGTGGCTCGGTATTTTGATTTGATGATATTCATGTGTGAGAACGTTGACTCACAAAGGTAGGTTGATCCAAAAAATGCTGTCAAGTACATGGCACTTTTTCTGACATTCGGATACTTTTCTTCAAGAAATAGGTGCCAAAAATTTCCTTCTGAAGACCTGGATTTGATTTTAATGTCGTTTAGCAGAGTCAAAATTTCATTCTCGATTGCAGATATGTCCATATTAAACAATAAGGCCATTTTTGATGCAATATCATCAATGTCAAAGTTTGCACCAAATGGGAAGCACATGAATGTTGCTACAGGTTCTAGTGTTGCTAAGTCTTGGAACCGTCTGTTGAAGTCTGTAATAACATTCTGCAACTGTTCAACGTATCGAACACTGTCAAACTGGTCGCATTCTTTCCCCTGACTTTCCAGCTCTGACATCATGTTTTTGAAGTTCCGCAGTTGGTGTCACTGCAGCTGTGAGGATACCAGTTCTAGTTTTTGTTTAAAAGCATTCACTGAGGTAATCATTTCAACAATAGTTTTGTTTTTACCTTGCAACTCTAAGTTTAGGTGATTTAGAAAAGCAGTGGTGTCAGTCAAAAAAGCTAAATCTAACAGCCAACTTCGTCTTCCAACTCTTTGTAATATGTTTCTTTTAACTTCAGAAAGTCTTTAATTTCAGGTAAGAGATCCCTAAACCTCTGCAGGAATTTACCTCTACTTAGCCACCTGACATTAGTGTGCAACAAAAGGTCAGTGTGTTCTGCTTTATTTTCTTCTAGTTGAGACCGGAAGAAACGCCTTTGTAGACTTCTCGCCCAAATAGAACACACAATCTTATGGGAAATATCCATAATTTCTTTAATATTCAACATTTTACCACACAATGCTTGTTAGTGAATTATGCAGTGATAATTAAAGAAGTTTGGAAACCTTTTGTCACTTTTGCACAGGGCGATGAACCCATTGGAGCGGCCAGTCATAGCAGGTGATCCGTCAGTTGTTATGCTCACAAGCTTGTGAAGTGGAAATTGTGTGTCGTTAATAAACTCGCTGAATGCATGAAAAATGTCCTCACCTCGAGTTTTCCCTCTTAAAGGTAGGATTTTAAGCAGTTCTTCTTTGGCAGTCATATCTTTAAACACGATTCTAATAAAAATGCATAACTGTGATGTGTCGATCACATCTGTCGAGTCATCAAACTGAAGTGAAAGGAACACGCAGTCATGTATGTCTTTCTTCAGTTGTTCCACCAAATTCTCATCCATTACTTCACAACGCCACATCACAGTGTTTCTGGATAGCTGAAGCTGGTTAATAGCAGACAATATTTCCGATTTATTACTGAAATTCTGAAACAACGACTCTGCTGCCTCTGTAAATGCTTCTTTGAATATTTCTCCATCCTGAAAAGGTTTCTTGTGTTTCGCAAGTACACGGCTCACCCGAAATGACGCAATCGTTGCTGCTTTCGATTTTGTGCTAGGCCCTTTAAAGATAGACTGCTGAGCACTAAGTTGAGACTTAAGTTCATTGACTTTTCTCTTACGTAGTTCACTTTCAGCTGGAAAATCACTGTCATACCGCTTGTGAATAGTTTTAAAATGCCTCTCTAAATTCCCCTTTTTGATGAAAGCGACACATGCATGGCAAATTAAACACACACATTTGGAATTTTCCATCGTAAAAAAATATGCCGTCTCCCACTCATTGTGAAAGTTGCAAGTTTTTTGTTTCTTGGCACTTGGCCCAGCACTCATTTTAACGGTGTTAATGCAATTGGACTGGAGACTGGCCTTCACCACCGATTATTCCAAATGACTGACCCGTCACTTAAGTGACACATGCTCATAATGGCTCAGCTTACCGCGGTATGAAACTTTGGCAGAAATTAAAGTTAGCGGTATCATTTTCTGTGACATTAATTAAATATCTCTCAGAATTATTAAAGTTAAACTTTGTTACTTTTTGTTAAAGGACTGGTAAACACAAAGATAAAACAAATAAATGTTGCTACCAATAATGGAGGTGATAACATAAAGAACACTAATTTTTGGTAGTAGCGGTCGGGTCGTGTGCTCGTTAGTATTGTGAAATGTAAGGTCTCTGTTGCTAGGCTAAGCTACTGGTCATTCTGCGATCTCCTAAAAATTGCTCTGCGATCTACTGGTAGATCGCGATCGACGTTTTGGCCACCCCTGTTCTATGGGGTTCAGGTTCGGACTTCGGGAAGGCCACTCAATTCGACGAATTCCAGCTTCGTCAAGGAAATCGCTAACTGCTCTTGCTGCATGGAGTCTAGCATTATCGTGCTGTAGAAGGAAGTCTTCGCAACGAAAGGAGCAAAAGGGACCACATGCTCCAGCAAGATCTCTTCCACGTATCTTGCGGACGTCAATGACTCACCACCAGCAACGACAAGCTGTGTGAGCGAATTTCAAGTGATACTACCCCAGACCATCACTGAGTAGGGCGGGTCATACTATGCATTTTTTTTAAATCAATGGAGAGGGGTGTTCAAATGACATAGTTTGGTGTACAGAACACAATTCTGAAGAAAATATTTAATTCTGATAACCCTAACCTACATCATTTTGCAGTTGATTATTATTAAATTGTTGATTATTTTACTATTGTAGTTACCCCAGAATATGTCTTCTCACGTTTTCTATCATGGCTGCTCACGTTATCTCTCATAGAGCATTGTTCTAACTAATTCATATAAACACATATAATGTAATTCATATAATAATAATAATATTTAAATACTCAAATAAAAAGGTGTGCCATTCCACTTAATTGTAATTATCATACAGTTTGGTATATGAAATATTTTGACGGTTTTCTGGCGCGCATAAGGCCATTTTCTGAGCCACCTTTCTCAGAGGCTAGAATGTAACGTTTCAGAACATTCTAAAACGTTTTGTGAAATATTTGAAGTGACTCATGATTTATGAAGCTATTTTACCCGTGTACGGAAAATTCCCAGTCGGAATATTGCCAGGCGGAAAATTGCCAGGCGGAAAATTGCCAGTGGGGAAAATTGCCAGTGAGAATATTGCCAGGCGGAAAATTGCCAGTGACAAAAATATGTAAAAATTTAGAAAGTAAGAAATAAAGTAATTGAGAAAAAGGACGTGTGTGTGTGTGTGTGTGTGTGTGCGTGTGTGTGTGTTCCAGCCATAACTCCAAAATGGAAGCAGTTACAAACATGAACCTTCACACACATATTGATTAGGTCCCCAGGTTGTGCACCTGGGTGTTAATAAATTAAATAATTAATTTTAAAAAATTAAATGACGTCATCAAGATCATTACGTCATTATATATATATATATATATATCGAAACCTATGGTAAAATTATTGAATACCCGGTTAGGTTCATTGAATGCCAGGTTTGGTCCTCTGTACGCCCTTGACGATTGGTTAGGTTAAGTCGTGATATTTTCGTTAGCTTTAACGAAAAGGCTTTAGCTCAGACCAAGAAATTGCACTTCGAAAGAGGGGAAGAGAGACATACTGCCAAAAAGTACAAAAATATCAATGACAGATTGGAGAAAGTCATCCGTCAGTATAATGAAGAAGATAAATTGACATTTCTTCGATCTATTGCTTATAATCTTCATACTTTTTGAGGCTTTCCTTTCCTTAACAAGTTTTAGCATTTTAAAATTTTAAATAATAATATTTTAATAAATAAAGCCTTTTTTGTGAATTTTAGTTTTTTTCTCACTGGCAATATTCCGGCTGGCAATATTCTCACTGGCAATTTTCCCCACTGGCAATTTTCCGGCTGGCAATTTTCCGCCTGGAAATTTTCCGGCTGGCAATGTTCCTACTTCCATTTTACCACCTCGGCTTGCAGTGAGGGGATAGATTTAGTGATTATCTACTGATATTTTTTTTGTTACGGTTCACATGTGAGTATTATTCTGTTATATTTTAGAAAAAGCTATTTCTACGCATATTATAGTGATACATTGAGCAAAATTTAATTAACAACTTTGATTTGAGCTAAAATTAGGTGGTTCATTTTTAGTACAACTGAGCAGTATGAGGCCTATTTCAATGTTCTAAGAATATTTTTTAGGATGTGTTTCTTTAGTTTTTTTAGAGTACATGAACAAATTATTTGCATTACAGACAACAGATAAATTAGCATTTTATAGCATTTTGAAACCAAAAAAGCATAATGTGTTTAGCATTTGCAGATAAATTTGTTCTTGCCCATTTCAGCTCTTTTTTTAACCAAGAATTTTGCGTTGAAAAGAGTTAATACCTGTCTGTAGTGGATACTTAACTGTTGTATTATTGTTTTTATTTCAGTGTGAACTCATTAAGAAAATGGTTCAAGTCAGAACAAGGACGAAATCAAGTTCTCATCTGAGTAATCTTGTTGGCACTGGCCGGGAGCTGTTGGTGTCTGAACTGCCAACTGTGAGGGATATCCTGAGGTATGATATCTACTTGAGGAAGCAAAGTGAAGATGACAGGAGGAACTACCCAGTGGAACTACCCTACTCTGTCAGACAAAAAATTATCCGGGCCAATAGGAAAGCTCCTTGATTCTGCTACAGACTTTGATATCAATCCAAACTTCACCCGAATCTCTGTTGGCCCTCCACTGATCAAGCTTCCTGACAAGGTCATTCAAGATCTCTCAACTGATCAATACTATGGCTATAAAATTGTCTGTGCAGTCAGGGATGGAGTACTTCCTGCAGGGCTGGCTCTGTTAGAGATAGGACCAGTAAACCACAGCCGCTGGCTCACCACAGCGAACAGACTTCTCAGGCTCTGGGTGTCAAAGCACGGACTTAAAGGAAAGAACCTGAAGATTCTGCAATTTATTGTGGAATTCATCATTGGAGTGTATTACCCATGTTAGTTCAACGTGAAGGTCAAGCACTCCCGGATCGAAGGGCCTAGGCACATCCTCTTTCAGCTGGACTGCCTCAAGTCCCAGAGAAAGGAGGTGCTGGATATTGTGATGCCAACTGTGAGAAGATCTGCTTGGTATGCCCACAGTGAAGTCATCCTCCAAACACTACTCTGCTCTGAGGATCAGAAGGAGAGGATTGAAGGGGTGGAGAGAATCCTGGCCATCAGGGGAGAGGGGACCCGGACACTCAGCTGGGGGACTCCTCTGTTAGGAGCAGAAGGACACCTGACATCAATTGTGATGCTTCCAGCATCGGTGACTTGATCAGCTGGTCAGAAGGTGTGTCAGAGCCACCTCTCACCTGCTCTCTAAGCACCTCAGAGGTGAAAAACTTCATCAACACCCCCATGGAGGTGCGCAACTGGCCTTGCCACACACAAAGCATTGAGAGGGTTGTTAAAATGGTGACTGAGGCTTCTGCTAAGTACTTCTCTCAGGAAAAGAGGGATGGAGGGATCAGGGCTCAGGAGACCAGCAGGAAGCTGATGTCCAAGTCTGAGTCAAAGCAGGATTTGTGCAACCTGGCAAAGTTCAAGATGTCAGGAGAATGATCTTTGTAATTATATCCAGTGATATACATGCAGTTCACCTATTAATAAATATATGTAAAGTTGATTTGGCCTTGTCAATATAAATGATTTACCTTATATCTTTTAATATATTATAAAGGGGTTCAAAAGGGTAAAATTGGCAATTTAGAAATACAAAATGATGTACTGTAGGTTAGAGTTATCCTATCCAAAAAAGAAGCTCATATTTGAATTCCCCATGTAAAAACACATAATGTAGACACCCCTGATGGTAGGATTTCCTTCAGATTCATGTTGTCACCTGAGTACGACCCGCCCTAAATTCACTGAGCCTCCTCCAGAAGCAACCCTCTCCGTAAAAGTACACGGGGCGAATCTTTCTCGCGTTCTTCTCCACACTTTTTTCCGTCCATCGAATGTTCGAAGATTAATTCTTGATTCGTCCGTGAACAATACTCGTCCCCAGTAGACCATAGTCCAATTGATATGCTCACGAGCGAAAGCAAGACGAGCGTTGCGGTGGTGTTGGAGCAATTCCGGGCCCATTGCTGGACGTCCAGCATGTAAGCCACTTTCCGTAAGTTTCCTTCTAACGGTTCACTCCGATACACTGACGTCTCGAGACCTTTCCAGCTCATTCCGGACGTTTGTGGCAGTCAAGTGACGATCTCGCAAAACACTCAAGATGATAAAACGATCGTCACAGGCAGATGTGCAGCGCGATCTTCCAGATCCTGGTCTTCGGGTGTACTCTCCTGTCTCCATATAACGCTGGAAGACACTTCGAACCGTTGTTCTTGGAATTCCTAACGCCTCGGCGACGTAACGCTGACTCCGACCATCTTAAATTAGGGTGATGACTCTTGCGATGTTCACGGTACTCAAATCCATTGTAAATGTCCAATTCTGAAACCCAAAAGAATAAGTCTATCTGTTACTAAACGCAAATGCCTACTCCCACTAGTGGAAGAAAAAGTGGCACTAGCAGTCTAAGAGCAACTGAATGTCAGACTGTCGAATTCTTAAAAGAAGTCGAAAATTCGTTACAGCTAGTGTGTTCGCAGCTGACGTTGTTTTAGCTCGTTATTTGGTTGCCTCATAGCCGATATTTTCGAATTTTAAAACTTTTATAAACAGAAGCTTGCCCACTTTTTTGTTTTTCGCGATATTCCAAATGGGCCTATTTTTCTGCCGCTCAGTGTGTATATCTATCTATTTATCTATCTATCTATATATATATATTTTATAACCCCTCCGTCTATGGCCCTGGGGTGGTTCGGAGTCGACGGGGGTTCTGGTTAGGAGGCAGCAACGGATATTTCTTCTATAACATTCTAATCCTTTTCTCTCGCTATAGGGTCGACAGTTGTTAATTCTTCTCTTTCTATAATACTCTGATACCTTCTCTGATACTAAAATTATCGACTTTTCTTTTATAACTTATCGGGAACCATTTTCTCTACTGACTGGGGTCTCGGGCGAGCGTATGGCTCGAAGGAAAAGATAAATAAAACTTTCTTCTTTTACTGGGTTTTACTTCTCGAAAAAATGTACAGGTAGTGCTCTGAATTTACAGGGGTAGAAGTTCGACCTCTTTCGACCATGGCTCAGGCCGGAATCTAAAAAAATTAAGGAGACAAGGGGCCTCTGCCCCCTCTTCGCAGCGAGGCTGCTAACAAGGGAGTGTCGTAGTAGTGACCAAAGAAGAGTGCAGTAATGAAGTGAAGTTAATTTTACAATTACATGTATCATATAAGTCTAATTGTTGGGGGAATGCAGTTGAAGGTTAAGTTTCCCCCATTTTAAACACATGATCAGATGAAAGATTCCAAATAAAAATTTAAAAAAACAAAATAAAAACTAATCGTATTTTCGCCGAGTATACATTTCTGAAGGCGATATAATTTCATAGTAGTACATAAGTACAATCTAAGTACATCATTTTGTACGTTTTAATTTTGGTTCACAACAATCATGATTATAATTATGGATTAATTCACATTCCCTTAGTATCGTTTAGTTACAATCCCATTTAAAGTACATTATTACATTATATATTAAATTATTACGTTTAATTAGTTTCATTAAAGTACATTACATTATATTAAATTAGAGTATTACAGTTAATTACAATTAAACAGTTACTATAACTTTGTTTTGTTTTTAGTGTTTCATATTAATAGACAATTAAGATGTTAGAAATATAATACAAAGTACATGGGCACATACGGTATATAACATAATATGTTATAAATTTGAATCAGAGCGAGAGGAGATTTTTATCTTAGAAGCTTTCGCTTCTGCCGTAGTTAGCGGAATTTGACCACTTACCTAAGCATTTTCGAGTTCATTGCGGGAGGCGAAATAATAAAAAATAAAAAATAAAATAATAATACACGAGAACGTATTTGCGCGTTTTCGAACGAACAGACACGAATGCATAAAGTTTTGCATTTCATAGACTGACACGAGTAAAAATGAATATTTAATAGAAATGATATAGGATAATGGTCAAGATAAGATATGGACGTATGGGCGAATATGGTTGAATGGTAATATTTATACTGCATAACACCACAAATAAATAATGACGTATAGAGAATGAAGTTTTTTATATCAAAGAATTTACCATACATTGAATACGGAAGATGTCCAAATACTAAACACATGATTCAGTGTTCAAGTTACTTTATGACGTCATAGTGTATAAGTCATTATTGGGAGGATTTAAAAGAAACGAATTAGAGACAAAGAGTGGGTATTAAGGACTAAGAAGTACAACTACGGGTTCCAATCCTGTTATATGCAATGTGTATGCATAATCTAGGGACGAGGGTGAGATGCAAGACAACCATAATTAATTATAATAAATTCCATAACAAATGAAAAATGGAAAATGGATACGACTAAACCATAGAAATAGTAGATCGTAGGGTTGTGACACAAACAAAAATAGAAAGCTACAAATAATTTTTTTTATCCAAAATCGCATCAGGCGATTTTGGTTTCTCATGTAAAAATTAATATGGATTATGCATTGTTCATTTTTACATATATATACACAGCATATATACTCAGCGGCAGGACCGAACAAATGGAATGCCACACTGATCAAAAACTGCAAGAATGCAATCGCTGAGCCCCTATATTGGATATGGAGACGATCACTAGACACGGGAAAAATACCTGGCATCCTGAAGAGCGCGAACATAGTCCCAATATATAAAGGAGGAGATCGATCCGAGGCCAAAATCTATAGGCCAGTGTCGCTTGCATCTCTCATCTCAGTAAAATATTTGAAAGAATAGTTAGACAGAAAATCTATGACTTTTTGGAAACTCAGAAAAAATTAAGCGATCATGTCTATCACAACTAATGGAACACTACAACAACATTATTGATGCACTTGAAAGTAATGAAAACTATGATGTAATGTACCCAGACTTTGCCAAAGCGTTCGACAAGTGTGACCATGGAATCATAATACATAAACTGAAATATATGGAAATAACAGGAAAAGTAGGGAAATGGATATATAATTTCCTGAGTGAGCGGCGGCGAGTCGTTACAGTACAAGGGATATCTTCATCAGAATCAGAGGTCCTCAGTTCAGTACCACAAGGAACAGTATTAGCTCCACTACTCTTCATAATCATGCTAACTGACATAGATGAGGACGTTACCAGAGACAGCACAGTAACATTGTTTGCCGATGACACAAAGATCAGTAGAAAAATAAGAAACCCAGAAGATATAGGATCTCTACAAACCGACATAAACAGAATCTACAAGTGGACGGAAGACAACAATATGAAATTTAACACCGAGAAATTTCAACTGTTACGGTACGGAAAAAGAGAGGACCTAAAATCCATGGAATATTATACCCTAAATGGAGAGGAAATTCAGAGAAATTCTGGAGAAAAAGATTTACGGGTTTTAATGACTGATGATGCGAAATTTGAAACACAAAATAAGATAGCAGTAAACAGAGCAAAGAGAATAACTGGGCAGGTACTGAGAACCTTTAAACGAAGGGATAGGAATATAATGATTCCTCTACTGAAAACACTGATCATACCCAAATTGGAATACTGCTCGGTCCTAACATCTCCATATAAAAAAGAAGACATTAGACAGCTAGAAGGGATTCAGAGAAGCTTCACAGCCAAGATCAATGGGTGCAAAGAACTAAATTACTGGGAAAGGTTACATGAATTAAACCTATATTCACTGCCATCACTGGAAAGGAGAAGAGAGAGATACATCATTATTTACATTTGGAAAATAATGGAGAAACTAGTCCCTAATCTTACTCTGAACCCTGTAACTCCCAAAACAACAGTGGGAAGTAGAAAAGGAAAACTGTGTCGTGTTCCCAAATTAAAGGCTAGACTGGGAACATCCTTAACCCTGAAAGAAAATAGTTTTGTTGTGAGAGGACCAAAACTGTTTAATCAACTGCCCAAAGACCTAAGGAACACGAGTGGTGTTGCCGTGGACATCTTCAAAAGAATATTAGACACTTGGATCAAAACACTCCCCGATGAGCCGCGCGTACATAGCTATGTGAGGTGGAGAGTACAAGAAACCAACTCACTACTTCACCAGATCAGCTCGAGAGGAGGGGCGACAAGCTTGACCTTCGTGAAATGAGGAATCATCGCACGGAACATTTGAAAGGTTGAAAGGAAAGGAAAGGTATATATATATATATATAGTGGTCCAAAAAATAAAATTTTGTAATTTTTCACCTCCACATGGCTGCTCCTGTTCCTATATCTATCAAACATCTCCATGCCAAATTTCAGCCTAATTGAATGATATTTGCTGGTCGCTATGAATTTCATTTTACTACTCATTTTCTAGTAGATTGATCTTCTGGGTTAAAAAATGAAAAAACAAGGGCAAATACTAGTTTATTTGTTTGAAAACAGATTAAATCTCAAAGAAAACAGCTTATTTTTTTTAGAAAACAGAATAACTCTTAAAGAAAACATTAATTTTCAAAGAACAAAAATGATATGTTTGATAGAAAATTACATTTATCATTCGTTTATAATATACATCATTACCTAGATTAACGCTTCATCACTGACTCCTTCGAAGACGATAGTAGTATGACCGCAAAATGGGAGAGTGCAATGCAATTGCAAATGTTGCAAGAGTGCCACTCCATCCTCTTTGTTGCAAGGCACCCCTAAATGGGGGAGCGGGAATGTTGCAACTTGGAGGCGGAGTTATCCCCCAAGCTGCAATGAACCCCGCTGGGGGAGACCTAACCTAAGAGAGGAGAGGAGAGGTGTTCGCCTGGCAGCAGCCAAGCGCATATTAAGACTTCAGCCGAGCGGCCGTTGTCTTATAGGGCCCCTAATGAGCCAGTTGCTTAATCATCCAGTGCCTCCAGGCATCATCAGCCAGTTGGCACTGTGTACACGGCACGTACACACCCATCTATACACCCATTACGTTTATGTGCGTCACGCGACCGTGTTAAACCGTAGGTTTAAGGTGGTGTGTAAAGCTTCAACAGACTGAACAATTCGGGAGGAAACAAAAGGCAAGCCTAAATATGTAAATTTCCGGAAAAAAGTTCATCTAAAATTCGTGTAAGCACTTCCCCGTTAAAAAATAGGTCTAAGGTGGAGTGTAAAGCTTCACCAGAATGAACAATTCGAACGGGGAGCAAAGACGTGCCTATATATGTAAGTTTCCGGAAAAAAAGTTCATCTAGAAACTCGTGTAAGCGTCTTTCTGCATTAATTATCTCACTCTCCGTATGACGTAAGTCTAATATTACGGTCTTTTTTATCTGTAACAATTAAAACAGGACAAATGGTGCACGATGCATTAAAATGTACAGCACAAATGAATAAATAGAAAGGAATGAAAAGGCGAAAGCGTTATAAACAAGAACTGATTCGCTGTTTCGTGTTTATCGCTGTTAATCGTAGTTTTTCTACAAAAAAATTTAATTACGTGCCATAAAGTCCTTCCAATCTGAACTTTTCTCATATATATATATATATATAGATATATATATATATATATATATATTATTTCTTTATTGACGAATCTCTGATTTCCAAGATTCGATATAAGATACGTATTTTAAATTATACTATAAAGATGCGGCATCACATGCCTGCCTCAACTCTCTCTCTCTCTCTCTCTCTCTCTCTGCCCCAATTATGTCCCTGCTGACCATAGCTTTTCTTGTCTTTCTACAACAATGTAATTACATGCCATAAACGGTTTCCTATTCTGAACGTTTCTTATATATATATATATATATATATATAATATATATATATATATATAATATATATATATATTTAGGTGATTCAAAAAAATCAAAGTTTTTTTTTTAATTGTTCAACCTGTATTTTTGTTCCCTATGACAAAAAAGTAGTGTATGCCAAATTTGGTGAATTTTAAATAAAATTTACTATGTGCTACCAGGCGTCAAAGTTTCACTTTTTTCAATTTGTTTGTTTTTACAACTTATGATTTTATGTTTAAATGTTTATATTTCAGAATTTTTAATTAATGGTTTATATACTAGCTTGCTTTTAATTGTTGTTTGGAACTCGTAATTTTGATACCAATTAATCGATTATGGAAGCTAGGCCTAACTCACCATCACCTAGTTGCTCAGTTGGGAAAAGTTCTACAAGAAAAGAAACTGACATATGGCTAATTGGGCAGCCCTCTGCAGTACTAAAAACATCCGTATTACCATCAGAGAAGGAAATTATGGCCCTCTTCATGCACTACAGAAATATTGTAAAGCAAGGCATTAGAGAATCATGCTGCTCTACTGCAGATGATGTGCTAGCAGTTTGGAAAAAAGCAGGAATACCAGCAAAACAAAGAATACATGTAGTAGATAAAATTCAAGGAATACTGAAGGAATGGCAGCTGCTTAAGAAAAACAAAGTAAACAAATTGAAAAGATCACAAAATTTAAATAATAAAGAAGAAAAATGGAAAAATAAACTGGAAAACTTATTTGACATTGCTCATGAGAATGCTATGCAGCTTATAAAAATAGAAGATGATAAGAAATTCTTGAAAATGCAACGTGAGAAAGGACGTCATGGAAAAATGGGTACCATTGATAAGGCTGTTGCTAAAAAAGAGCAAAGAGCAGCAGAAAAGCAACAACGTTATGAAAAGAGGAAAGCAGAAGAAGAGATCAAAAGAAAGAAGAATGAAGAGGCTGTCATACTCACCAGTACATCATCAGAATCAGAATCAGAGGAGAGTAAAAGTGATGAATCTGGTTTCTGTGCTGCACAACCTTCAACATGGAAAAGTAACGTTGGCAAACGTAGAAAATTGTTTGATGATAAATTATTAGGAAGTCTTGATGTTGCAAAATTGAGTGACAAAAATGCGTCTCTAGTTTTAATGCCAACAATTCAAAGTCTAGGAAAAAATCCAGAAATGTACGATGTTAGCTACTCTTCTATTCGTAGAGAGAGGATAAAATATAGAAAGAAAATTGCAGAGAACCTGAAAGAAGAATTCAAGCCAGAGGTGTCCCTAACAATTCACTGGGATGGAAAATTAATTGAAGATATTACAGGAATGCATATTGTTGACCGTCTGCCCGTATTGGTTTCAGGAGAAGGCATTGATCAACTTCTTGGTGTGCCTAAACTGGATTCAGGTACTGGTCTCCTGACAGCAAATGCTGTGTATCAGACATCGCTTGAATGGGGTATCTGCGAACAAATAAAATGCGTGTGTTTCGATACAACGGCAGCCAATACTGGTCCTAGAAATGGTGCAGCTATTCTTCTAGAACAAAAATTCGACAACGATTTATTGTGGCTGGCATGTCGACACCACATATTTGAAATTATGCTGGAAGCTGTTGTTTCAAAGTCTTTATCACCATCTTCTGGCCCAGATATAGTCCTTTTTAAGAAGTTCAGAGAAAAATGGTGAAGCATTAATAAGGAGGACTACGAAACAGCATTATCAGATCCAGATATCTATGAAAATATTCATGACATCAAAGATGACATAATTACATTTGCAGCAAATCAACTAGATACATTCCAACCAATAGACGATCACCTAGAACTATTGCAGTTAACAATTATTTTTTTGGGAGGTGAACCAAAAGGTGGAATCAAATTTAAACATCCAGCGGGACTTCATCGAGCTAGGTGGATGGCCAAAATTATATATTCATTAAAAATTTTTATGTTCAAATCTCAGTTCAAAATTTCAGTAAAAGACAAAAAAAGGACTAAAAGACATCTGTCTATTTGCTACTCGGTTATATGTAAAGGCTTGGTTTACAACTCCTGTGCCATCTTGCGCTCCTCGTTTTGATCTGGAATTATTACAGAATCTTGTACTCTACAAACAAATAAATGACACAATTGCATCTGTTGCTATTAAAAAACTGTTAGGTCACCTCTGGTACCTATCAGAAGAACTGGTAGCCTTGAACTTTTATGATGATGAAGTGCCTACTGAAACAAAAAACAAAATGGTAAAGGTCTTGCAAAATACAACAGAAACTCTTCCTGCAAAACGGGCTTTTCTAGATCCTGCACTTATTCCAACGAAGAAATTAGGAGATTTTGTCACATCAAATACTCAAAGATTCTTTACAATAACAGAATTTAGTTCAAAATTTTCACTCAAAGATGCTAAAGAATGGCATAATGATGAAGAGTATAACTCCGCTAAGAAATCTATCAAACAATGGAAAGTCGTGAATGATATAGCGGAAAGAGGAGTGAAATTAATGGATGAATATAATAAAATACTAACACATGACAATTCTTGCTACAAGTAGTGAAAAACTACAGGGCTGTTTACCCTGATAGAAAAAAAGAAACATTGATGAAGTAAGGACAGCTAATGTCTCAAATATCATGCTAGTTTAATTATGCATGCTTGTGGTTATAGGACCGACGGGGGAGCTTTCCACATTAAAAAAAAGCAATGCGCCTTGTACTGTACCTCCTGGGTGGTGTGGAAAACTGTACAACAATATTGGAAAAATTTGACAATTTGAGTCGTTCTGTCAATTTTTAATTGCTGGTAGCAACCTCTAAAAATTAAAAATTTGCTAAAATATTTTAGGATAGTTGTTTTTATGCTGAAATGAACCATTTAAAGGGTTGAACGCATTAAAATATAAAACATTTTTTTTTACCCCCATATTTGAATCACCCTAATATATTATATATATATATATATATATATATATATATATATATATACACACACACACATGTTTTATTTTTTTATTGTCGAATCTCTGATTTCCAAGATTCGAGATAAAATATGCATTTTAAATTATACCTCACAGATGTGGGTCATTTCAGTTCGCTCGATAGCATGCTATCTTTGTTTTTATCTATTCTATCTGCTCAAATATCAGTCACTTTCAAGGCACCATAAACCATAGTTTTTCTCAAGCATACGGGAATTGTACCTAATATATCTTTCAATATCACGAAATCCTTTCCCAACAAACGAGATTGTACAGGCGAATTGTACCCATAAAACGTTTTCTCTCTCTCTCTCTCTCTCTCTCTCTCTCTCTCTCTCTCTCGAATACAAGACCAAAAAGCAAAGCGTTTCACATCTCTCCACGAATGGAGACATCTGACACGCCCAAGATTTCACGGGACAACCAACCACAGCCCTGTGGGCGGATCCAAGGACCTCTGTTTGGCCGCTATGCAGGCCTACGCGTCAAGCCTCGCCCAAAATTCACCGCTAGCCAATAGGAAGCTGACGTTTGTGCTTTGTGGGTTGGTCACAGGCCCCCTTATAAAGGGAGAACTTCAACTCAGAGCCTCAGTTCGTACGTTTTTCGCTTAGTGCTTTATACACCATGAGTCAGTCATCGTTGTACAATTCTCTGGATTTGATTGGAGATAAAGACTTTTACGCTCAAGCAACGCGACAAATTTTCAGCGCTATAGATTGGGATGAACTTTTATCTACCCAGAGTGTTACGGAAAATTGTAACGAGATATCGGTCCCGTTCAATGAAGACGCTGTTGAAATGTAACTTAAAGTGTCTAACCTAGCTTTATTCTGAATTTTTCCTACAAAGAAAAATTATCCCCAGGATAAATTAATAATAGTAATACCAACGTATAAGGTAAATAATAATATTAAAATACAAATTTGTTGGAGAAATTTAATTTAGAAAGGTCTTCACAAACCATTCAACTTTTGATAGTTGAAGGCCTTATTTCCATACCCGATCCTTTAAAATGAATTTTCAACAATTTCCATTTTCAAATACTTGCATATACAATATTTTAAAACTCTTAATGACGTCATTTAAACTCTAAATCATTAGAATATAACTATTATTTTTTTAAATTAAAAGTAAAAAAATATTAAAAAGATACCAAAACTAAAATAAATTTAGTTAATGAATTACATTTTCATACAATACGGTGTAGTAATGCTTAGTTAAGAATATAAATTTCTGTTTTGTTTAATTAAGATAATGTTTAATATAAATTTACTAAAAATTGTAATGATTACGATAAAGCATGTTTGTTAGTTTTAAATTGTTTAAAATGGGTACAGTTGGCAGTCTGAGAGGAGCCGAAAAAGCGGACTACCCTATAACGGTTCAGTCTTGAGGCGAACGCGATACGCGTAGATTTAGAGCCATATGATCTAAAGTCAAATTGTTTGTGTTCCTCTCCGACCTAAATTATTATATAGAAATGTCATACTCGCATACCCCTAATTAACTAAACCATTTTCGAAATTAATAAAACGTAATAAGTGTTAATAAAGAGTATCAATATACCTCCCCCTCCCCCCTTCGTTTTGTAACGGTTTCAGTCTAGGCGCGCTACCATGATATATATACGATACGGCAAAAAGAGTTTAGAGAAACAAAGTGATAAATGAAAGAAAGAGCCGATCGAGAATAAATAGAGAAATAATAAAGTAGAAAGAAGCGTAAATAATGAAGATAATAAATAATAAAACCTATTCACTACATCTGGTGGTGAGCGGTGGTCTTACATCATATTTTGTGAGGCTTACCCACGTGACTAGGATTTCGATTAAAATTCTTCAAACCCGGTATATTAGCCAATAGCGTTAATGAATATTTTATTTCGATTATTAAAATATCTAAATGCAAAGTTTATCCCGCTTGCAGGCAAATTTCGATTTTCATTCCTTAAAATTCATTATAAATGAAAATTCAAAATGGCGCGCCCATTGTTTTCCAAATTATTCCGAGTCACGTCGCTTCAAAAAGTTTGCGCGTCAAAATTGGTTGTTTGAGATTGAGTCTAGTGACTCAAAAACTTATTTTAGTCGTTAGAGTCGGTAGAAAAACTTGTCCGACTCAATATTGCGAGTCATTATTACGTTAAATTTCGTTCATTCGGTCGGAGAGGATATAGTTTGAAAATTATCGTGCTGCCTGAAGACTCAATTTTCTTTTTTTTTCGTCTCTTCCACTGTATGCTGTTTCAGCTTACCTTTTTACTTTTTGTTTAAAACTTTTGAATTAGTAGTAATTGTGATATAATAGCGATTAATATAGAAAAAAAATTTGTACGTAAGTGAATTGTTAGTTTAAATACAGTGATACACATTTTATATGGTCCTTTCAAAATGTTTTAGCGAAAATTTGTGAGAAATTTTCTGGGTTTCATTAGCAGATTTTTGATTATATTTCGATTGCCTGTATATAATAATAGGATTATTTTGTTTATATAGATTTACGGGCTTTTTGCTTCGCTCGCTTCGCGCTATATAGGTTAAGTTACAGTTAATTGACAGTCGAAAGGTAATCTTAAACATATTAAATTTGTCAGATTATAAGTCGCCGTATAGGATTGTGTTAAATTTCAAAATAAGCAGAATTCGTTTAACTGAAATAGAGAAATTGTGTTGTAAATTTTTTTATTTTTTTGGATTTTTTATATACTCATTAATTATATACTTACTTATTAACTAATACGTATTTATTAGTTATATATATAATTACATATATTTATATACCCATAAACTTTGGTAGGTAAGCTGATTATTTTTTTTCTCCTCTCTTCCTTTCGTTCATTTCACGACAATTCCGACATATTTGGTAAAATGGCTATTGTATCGTACTTAAGAAGAATTTCTTGTAGGCCTATCGTAAAATATTGTTCGGAGATTAACCGTTATACGGTATGTCTATTGAGTAGTAAATTCTTAGTTATTTAACAAAATTTTAATTGGTTTAACATAAATAAGCATAGGATTTTTCTTTAATAAGCACAAATGTTATGCATAAAATTCTAAATTGTTCTTTCCGCGCATAACATTGAATTTATTAAATATAGGCCTAAAAGTGCAGCAGTAAATTTTATTTTTATTTTGGCGGCCAATGTGAGTTACGGTACACATTTTACTAAATCTGGATATTATAATTTTTTTTGAATTACAGAAATTTGTGTAGAAAATTTTCTTTACGTTTTATAAATTCATTCAATAATCAATTTTATTTGTACAGGTAGGCCGATTTTTATTTTTCTTTCCAGTTCAATGACAATGGTAAAATTTTTAGTTCAAATTTAGATTGTATTCTAAAAAGGATGTTTTAATTTGATATTTTAATTTGGAATTAGAAATGAAAAATGTCTTTTTTTTTAGTTCGAGCGTTTGCATGGAAAATATTACGAAATTATGTTAGGATATAATGCAAGTTCATTCGGTTAGGGATATTTGTATAGAGGTTCGCTTACAAACAAAGCGACCGCTCTTAATTAGTGAATGTGTTGTTTTTGTTTACAGTGGGTGTGTATTTTTTTAGTGCATATGATCTATTCTTATTTAGTATAACTATGCAAATTTGTAGTTTCACTTGGAAACGATAAATTACTGAGATTTTTGTGATTTGCAAACCATATTGGGGTTTCTGTTGAAGGAGAGAGTTGTATCTCAGATGTAATTTGCTAATTGCGAGTTCAATTCTTATGAAATTTGTCGTTTCAAGTTGGAATTACTGTATTAAAATAATTTTTGGTAGTAATATTTAAATTTTTTAAACTTTTTAATAACTGTTTAGAAAATTATTATTGTTTAAACCTTCAGTCGGAGTTAACTAATGCATTTGAAACATTGACTCAAGTGTACACTCGGAAATGGAGCCTTATAGATAGCCAGTAACGTTTTTGTGGCGTCTTTGTGTGCTCCTCCTCAAAGCAAGAGGGTTCATGATTGTCAGAGAATGGATGACATGAAGTTTCTGGGGTTCATTTTTGTCTTTTGTATTTAGAGGTATTGAGGTGATTTCTGACGGTAGTTTGAACGATAATAATTCTTAAATTATACTAACAGTTACTATATATGGGCGCCTTTATATTTAAACTGTACAATTTTGTTTCGCGTTTTATGACTTCTTTTTCTTCTCTGCTGTAACTGCCATAAGTGACCTTATTGGTAGCTAGATTTGATTAAATTTTTGCGAAATTTTTTAGATTTTTTCCGTGAATTTGGCCAGAGCAAGTGTGTAGTTGTTTCGAAGTGAACTGTCGAGAAAATTCGATAAATTAAATATGAAATGATAAGCAGTACAGAGACACGTTTAGAATAAACTTTTTTTTCAAAATTGCAAAGGCTCGGTTTGGGAGTCAACCAAGTTGAAATCCGAGTTCCATCAAGTGAGTTTAGTCGACCGGATAGGTGATCGATCACCAATGAGAGAGAGAGAAGAGAAACCAGAATGCGCATGGACTTGGCGCAGGATGGTTTCGGAAGAGAAGAGACAGAAGAGAGGAACCGAATGCGCATGGACTTGGCGCAGGACAGTTTCGGAAGAGAAGAGAAATTTACGTGTGCAGGGTCTTGGCACACGAAAGTTTCGATCGAAGATGGTCTACTGGTATTTTTCGGGCAGTAGCTGGTCACGTTGCTCGAATGCTTCGCTAAATATGTGTCACAGCGCGCGGTAGACAAGCCACGAGAGCTTGAACGGGTGCCTACGACTGTACTGTCCATACAGACATACAGTAGGTTCGTTGGGAAACGGCCTACGGCGGAGTCATCGTTTGATTGTTGCCAGTAGAAGAGTCTTTCAGCTGGACGTAGGAAGAGCAGCGTTCACCGACAAAAGTGGAGATGAGACAAGGCGAGTTTCTTCATCGACTTCTAGAATTGCAAATTCCGTCCAATTCCAGCGCGTGGTCCCGCTTTCAGATATCTCCCCCCTGATCCTTTTAGAATTGGACGTCTCTTGTTTTTTTTTTCGCCATTGGAGAGAGAGCGGAACCATTATAGCGTGCTGCCCTGTTGCATATTGATTGATGCAATCCCTTGCATTCTAGCGAAGTGAGCAGGAGAGCTGCGATTGAAAATTGAAATCCGTTGTCAGCGTGCGGAGTGTCATCTAAACAACGTCCAGCAAATTAAGTACTGATTATTGTGTAATGAAATTATAAGTGAAAAGGGTGCGATTTGCCCATAATTGTTGTGTTTTTCGTGAAATAGTATGTGCGCTCTTGGTCAGTATTTTATGTAAATTTTTTCTTATTTTTTTTCTATGTTGCCCTGATAGTAACTGTATAACTATACAAATAATTGTTTCGAATGTAAAGCGATCGTTGATGAGAAATCGCTGGAATAGATTGTGAACTTGAGATTTGTGTGGCCACTGTAAGAAAATTTTCCGTTATTTTTTTGGCATGTATAGATTAGTTACAGATTGTAATTTAATTATTAGAGTGAAATGTTATTTTATGCAAATGTGAAAATTATAAAGTTTTCGGTTTTTATAATATGATACAATATATGTATGGGAATTGTCATTCTATTATTTCTTGTCTATTTCTATCTCTGAATTGTTAAAAAAAAAAAAAAAAAAAAAAAAATTGCAAAATATGTAAGTTTGTTGAATAAATTTATTGACTTTGTTAAACGATATTAATAAGTTTTCTAATGGAAAACTTATTTTCAAGGGGGTGATGCGAGTGTAGTAATGCTTAGTTAAGAATATAAATTTCTGTTTTGTTTAATTAAGATAATGTTTAATATAAATTTACTAAAAATTGTGATGATTACGATAAAGCATGTTTGTTAGTTTTAAATTGTTTAAAATGGGTACAGTTGGCAGTCCTGAGAGGAGGCCGAAAAGAGCGGACTACCCTATAACGGTTCAGTCTTGAGGCGAACGCGATACGCGTAAGATTTAGAGCCATGTGATCTTAAAGTCAAATTGTTTTGTGTTCCTCTCCGACCTAAATTATTATATAGAAATGTCATACTCGCATACCCCTAATTAACTAAACCATTTTCGAAATTAATAAAACGTAATAAGTGTTAATAAAGAGTATCAATATACCTCCCCCTCCCCCCTTCGTTTTGTAACGGTTTCAGTCTAGGCGCGCTACCATGATATATATACGATACGGCAAAAAGAGTGTAGAGAAACAGTGATAAATGAAAGAAAGAGCCGATCGAGAATAAATAGAGAAATAATAAAGTAGAAAGAAGCGTAAATAATGAAGATAATAAATAATAAAACATATTCACTACAACGGTTCAAACTCAACTTTCAATCAATGGTACCATGAATTACTTTAAACTATTAATAATGGTATTTACATCCTAAATTAATAGAACATTTAGTAAAAATATGCATAGAGGTATTGAAAAGGTGTTAAAAGTAAAATCATCGAACTTGGTTAATGAATTAGTTATTTTCATTACACTTCCCTCAGATTTGGGACGTTTCTAAGCTTTCAGAATTCTCGGTGCAAGGTTCTGAGGGGCCCCGCTTTATTGAGCATAACTTATTTGTGTTAATCTGAAATATTTGTGTTATCTGAAATAAGACAAATGCTCATCAGTATTTGTTTGAGTTTTGTATTAGGTTTCTTTAATGACTGTTGCATTACAATGAGTAAGGACAAGGGGCTCGTCTGCACCTATGTTAAAAACGTCCCTGTTCAGACTCGCCTTTAAATAATTTTCAATCTACGGTACCGTGAATTATTTTTAACCATTGACAATGGTACATGCATCCAAACTTAATAGGATATCTAGTAAAAATATGGGATCACCTGAAGATCAGGGCCCCCAGCCTTACTTAGTTAGCCTTATAAGGCTAACTAACGAAAATATCACGACCTAACCAAACCAATCGTTAGGTCAACTGTACGTCCTTGACGATTGGTTAGGTTAGGTCGTGATATTTTCATTAGTTAGCCTTATACAGTAAAGCTAACTAAAGAAGGCTGGGGGCTCTGATCTTCAGGTGGTCCAAAATATGCGCAGAGATATTATAAAGGTATTAAAACTGCAATCAAACTTGGCTAACAAATCACATTTCCAACCAACACCCTTAAAATTCAACTTTCAATAACTTTCAGTTTGAGGTACCATCATTTGTTGTAATATAACCTAACATAAACTATTTTACTCAGAACCTAGTCTAACCTTGATTGAAGGTGGAATACCGTGGGTAAAAATGAGAATGGCATAAAATGGTAATGGATTGATGGGTTGATTGGAACTATATGTACATGAATGTATGTAGATATGCATGCATGCATTTATAATTCTGTGCAGTAAACATTATATTCTAAGAAGTAATTTCTAATATTTGTAAATATTAATTTAAATTTTTTGTAATGAAGTTACGTTTATAATATCCTTTCTCATTACATGGGTAAGCATGTATTAGTTTCTCCCTTCTTAGCAATTTCGTAATAAGTTTTCAGCTTGTATTTCAGAAAGGAATGGAACTATATTAGTCAGGTGCTAAGGAATGTGGATGGACTTAAGAAGAGTGAGAAAGAAAAGGTAAGTGACTTACTGTCTAAAAATTTAAAGATCAGAAGAGTGAATTTATAATAGCTCATCGTAGAGCAGTTTACTTTAGTTAAGTTCCTGGCGTTACGGACTAACTCATTACTTAAATAAGTCAACCAATAAACCCAGGTTGAGTGTGACACGGGTCGAATAATTTTTAAAAAATTATAAATTCCTTACCACGTGACATATGTATGAGAAATGAAAGGCAGTACATCCCACAAGTATTACTAAAATATCCTTGTATCCGGAAGGGATTCCATACAACTTCGGGGATATGCATCTGATCGAGAAATTTTACAATAACAGGGTAACTCCAGGGTTGGGTGCCGAGTGAATCAAAATAGTACATGCGGTCACTATTTTTAAAATAGATTGCAAACCAATGAATCCCTTCACTACCAATAACATCTGTGTTCACAATAAGGCTACCGCAATCTCTCGTAGTTGGCAATTTAAATGTTTCATTCTTCGCAAACACCGATAAATTTGGAACGTGTGATTCGTTCACTATTCATTACTTTGTGAAGTGTATTCGCATCCATTTTAAAAGTCAGTGACAACGCTCCTAAATCTATCTACTTCTATTAGGGCTTGTGACTCGAGGTATACTAGTACACTTATAGGCGCGTCTATAGGCTTGGCGAATTCCAATCTGACTGAAATGTTTCCACTCTGTTGTGGACTTAAGTGTGTATTTACACTTGCAGATAAGTCAGGTGTGATGTCAAACGGATAAAGGTTAAATTGATCGAAGAATTCTTTCTGCGTTACCCCAATCCCGAGCTCATCACAATCACCTGCAATATGGGCCAGATTACTATATGCTCTCGCGCAAAGCGGGAACACAGTGTCTGATGAATAATCCATATCCATAGCCCCACCCAACGCAATGCCATTAACGTATAGAGTTATTTTTTAATGCCGAAATTCTCGAATTTAAAGGCACTCTTTTTATATTTTCCATTCACCGAAGCATGGTCCTGCATTCCAATTAATATCCTTTTAGGTAGATTTCCCAGGGCGATATTTTCTGTTTCGATGCAAACCCTGCTGGCGCCGTGTATAGTTTGATCTGTGCTCTGTTAATTGGGTATTTTACTGTGGCGAGCAGTAAATTTTTCTCAATTTCTATTTGTTTTGGTGAACTTAATTTCACTCGCCGTACGCGGAGGTATGTCTCCATAATGTGAATCACAACGGGTTTTGTTCCCTCTTCTTGATCAGTTCCCAGATTTAAACAGATCTCAGGATTCGTGCGGGTGAGCTTTATTTTCATATCCACCCCATTCACAAGCAACTTCTCCTGGAATGTGAAGTCTGTATGCAGGCGTCCAAAACACTCGTATATCTTCTTTTTAGAATTTTTAAATTTGTCCTTTATACTACTTTCGTCTTTAGCTTGATAATAGCCCTCGGCACTTAAAAAGGTATCCTTCGCTTCTTTGGAAAAGTTCAGCACATTTTCCAGATAGGATCGTAGGTGGTAGTACCCCGTTCCTGCCGATATGTTGACCTGATTTAAATATACGTCACACTGGTTGGATAAGGAGTGCAGAAAGTTTGTTTCTGGGTATACAGCATATTTGTCAACACAGTCCGTTCCATCAGAATGAGAATGGGCTATATGTAGTTTAGCGTACATGTGCACACAGTTTGGGTCAAAAAAGTAAGGGCCTGAGCTGGGTATCACGAATTCTATAGGGGCACTCGGGGAACTAATTGTGTTTAAAGGGTTGATTGTAATAAAGTCGCTGTGTTCAATAAAAACTTGAGTTGGAGGCATGTCAAAAAGGGAGAGCTCCGATTTACAACATTGTGAACTACACGGATGGATGAAGCGTGCCATGGCGAGTTAGAAATAGTGCTTCCTCTCGCGACAAGTAGTAAACAAACTATGATTCATGAGATCAATGTCCTTAGCTTATATCAGTCAAAAAAATGGTCAACCATAGGTTTCATTCGCTTAGAACCACTGGCGGACTGGCTAGGCTGTCAGTCTGCCATGTGGCAGATGGGCCCCCCTAGAAAAAAGGGAAGTTGGACCCCTAGACCTGAGGTAAAAAAAATTGGCAGCCAATCTATTATACTCGTATATAAGGTTTAAATAAACATAAGTCAGTTGGGCCTGATGAGATATATCCTAGAATCTTAATTGAGGGTGTTGACAGTATTTCTATTACATGAAATAGATATAATTTACTTAGATTTTTGTAATTATTTGTTTGTATTTTTTTTAATTTTGTATTTATTAATAGTATATAAAAAGGCAAATGTAATAATAACTTCTTTAATTTGTTAAAATTATTGCAGGTTTTAAACTTTTAGAAAGTAGCAAAAATTAATAAATTTACGTGCCTAAAATACAGTTTTGCCAACCTGCCTGTCACTGTGACATTTTTAACTTCATTAGTTTATTTAATAGTTGCTTACATGCTTCATTAAAATCAATTCCAATTTATCAAAGTAAGTCTCTTATTTTTGTTATTGCTGTTATATATGTATAATTATATTTTACCCATTTCTATGTTCATATATAAAAGATATATAGAGTTATGTATATATTTTATATAAAGCTGCTATATATAAAGATAGATATAAAAATAAATAAGAAAATACATGTAATAGTATTGAGAAAAGATTACAATACATTACATTACAATTACATTACAATACAGTTACAGAATACATATATTCATTCATTATAGTATAATTCAAGCATTGTTATTTGTTTTGAAATTTGTTGATCTTGATTATATTAAATGCAATTAGTAAATCAGATTACTTTATTAATTTTATTTATTTTTTTTATATTTCAGGTAAGGAAATGGAGCTCATGAAACGGAAATATGGAGCACAGAAACGGAAAGATAAACGAGAAGCAGAAAGAAATGCTTCAGCAAAAAAGTGCAGGCCTATAACAGCATTTATGATATCAACACCTATATCTGCGTGTCAGAAAGAGGAAAGCGACTTACAGAGAAATTCAACTACAACTGTTCATGCAGATACTGTAGATCTAGGACATAAAGATGAAGGTATGCCTAACGTTTTTGAGACTGTAGATGCTGATTTTTATGATTCTGAATTAGCTGGTAGAATAACAGTAATTGAACCTGGGCCTGTACATGTACATAATCAAAAAGATTTAGTAGCTGATTTAAATAATGATGAGAATCAACCAACATTTAGACAGGATAAGCTCTTTCAATATCCTGCACGAACAGATTTGAAATCTTTTTTCAAAGAGCATCCAATTCAGCCACATGATCATGATCTGCCATTTAATGTAAAGTTATATGAGCGAAAAATTATGGGTGACACTGTCTGACGACACTGGTTAACATATAAGAAGAAGAATAGATAACTATATTGTTCATTTTGCTTGGCATTTGAGTCACCAACCTCTTCTAACCCATCTGCTTTTGTGCGAGGATTTAATATTACAGACGCATTAGCCAGTGCTTATCAGAGCATGAATCAACTGGTATACATAGCAAGCATGCTCAGGAATATATCAGTGTAATAAATGATGGTGGTTTAGCTCGTTTTTTCGCTGCATCATTGCAGAAGCGAAAAGATGAAGTACTAAAGCAGATAAATATTGTTGCCAGAGTTGTAGATATAATAAAGATGTTAGGTAAACAAGCTCTTCCTTTTCGTGGACACAGAAATGAGTCAGCATATTCTCTTCTTGATGAAACAGAAAATCATGGAAATTTCTTGGCTACTGTGCAGTTGATGGCCAAATAGATACTATTATGGCTTCTCATGTTTCCATGATGAAGGAAAAGTCTGAACAACGATGTGAAAAATTGGAAAAACAAAGAAAGGCACAAAGTAAAGGTCGTGGTAGTCTTGTCACATTCTTGAGTAAAACAACCATCTCTTCTGTGACCCAAATTATGAAGAATATGATACAGGAAAAAATTACTCAAGAAGTTGCTGAGGCCAAGTATTATTCCATACAAGTAGATTCAACCCAGGATATTTCATCAATTGATCAATTTAGTATTGTTATTCGATATGTACTAAATTGTACTATCCATGAACAACTACTTGCAATTGTTCCAAGCAATGATGGTACAGGGCAGGGACTTTTTGACCTATTAAATGAAACATTACAACGTCTTGAAATAGATCCGAAAAACTGTTTATCAGATAGCACAGATGGCGCTGCAAGCTACCATCGTTTTGACGAGATATGATGGCTTACAGAGTAAAATTGCTGATGTAGCTGATCAGCATGTTCATGTATGGTGCTATGCCCATGTACTCAATTTAGTAGTTACTGAAACCACGAAGTGTTGTGTACCAGCAGTTTCCTTCTTCAATTTACTCCAGAATTTAGCAAAATTTGTGAAGGTATCATATAAGCGAATGGCCATCTGGATTGAAGTTGTTGGACATCATCTGGGAAAAGAAAAGATGAAACGATTAAAGCTAATTGGTGACACCAGGTGGTCAGGGAAGTCCAATGCAGGAACTACTATATTTTGAAATTTTGACGAGATATGTATCAGTAATTTTGTGGATCTTCTGACATGTTTATCCATTATTCAAAGCTCTAACAATTTTTATGCAAAAACAAAACAGGAGGCAAATGTTTTACTCTCTAGCTTTCTAGAATTTAAAACAATATTGACAGCATTCACATACTTATATATCTTTCAAATTACAGCCCCTTTGTCAAGCTATGTACAGACAAGTGGCTTAAATATGTTTACTGCATGGAATATGGTAGAAAAATCCATTACAGATTTGAAGAAAAGATCAAGAGAATTTGATAAAGTATATAGTCAGGCTTTGGAATTTGCCAACAAATCCAATGAGCACATTGCACAATTCAATAATGATGAAAATCAAACAGTGAAAATTGATTTTGTAAAAACTGAACTAGCTGCTGATGAAAAAAACACATCTGATTCTTTGTCAGACTATCGTGTACATGTGTTCAACTTGATAATGGATCGTGTTGTACAATCACTGGAATCCCGTTTCATTGACCATAGACAACTATATAAGGATATGTAATGCCTCGATCCATCAAATTATGAATATATTACTAAAAATGGTCTTGAAGAAGAAGCATTGGAAGGTATTCTTGAGCTTGCTCCAGGGATAAATAGAAGTGCAGTAAAATTAGAATTGCAGTCTTTTGCATCGAACTTTGAAATATTTAAGCTTTTGCTGAATGATGATAATGCAGAGAGCAGCAGTAAAATGAATTCATGCTCTAAATATTGTGGCAATTGTCCATCATGTGTTCTGTATGTTCTTGCATCAAACAGACTTAATGACAAAGCATATGATAATCTTTACCAAATGTCCAAAGCTATCTGTACACTGTCTGTGATTCAAGTTCAGTGTGAACGGGCATTTTCTAAGCTTAAAATAATAAAAACAAGATTACGAAATTCTTTGTCGGAGGAGAATCTGGAAGCATACATGTTGATGTCTATAGAAAAGGTCATGTTGGATGAGTTAGACATGGAAACTATAATAGACCGATTTGCAAACTCGAGTAATGAACTTAAAAAACTACTCTTAGTATAGCATGTATGTATGTATGTATGTATGTATATGCAGGCAGTACTTGTAAAATATTTGTACTTATTGGTAAAATAAATTTATAAAAAAATATTAACTTTTTTTATTTAAACAAACTTAACTCATAAATAGGCCTATTAGGATAGGACTGGAATTGGATTATGTAATGGGGTTATGGGCCCCCTGACCCCTTTGGCAGAAAAAAATTTATGATCCAGTCCGCCACTGCTTAGAACACTTCTTTTTTTTTTATATCCTTTTACGTTTAATGCCATGTGGTGGTAATCCCTTCTTCCGGACAGCCCTCTTCTTCTTCCCACCACCACGCATATTCTCTTTGCATCTTTGACGATTTCGTCCCGTGTACACTTTAAGTGTCTTTTTAGAGCTTCTTTAGGTTTAGCCCCAGCCAATATGTCTTCTGCCGTGTTAAGACCTGATTGTAACGCTTTCCTCCCGAGGTATCTGGCACTCCTTTTCAGCAAGGGGACAGCCGTACGTAGTATGGTTGAAAAAATGGAACCAAGTCCACTACCACGCTGGTATCTCATACCTCGATAGACTGTGAAAGGCTTCCTGTCCATTATAACTCAGTGCGTCGAAAGTGCAGCTTCACTGTTAAGCTCCCGTTATCGAATGGGAAATTTTTCCCTCAATCGTTCTTATATATATTGAGATAGTGGTTATTAGATTAGCTGCGACATTCACATAATGGGGCCTGTCATATGCAATACTCAAACTCCTTCCTCTATGGTTGGAGATGTGCGCTATGCGCAGCAGGCGTGCCTGCATATCCCGAACGAACTGGTGCTCCACTATATTGCTGTAAATATAGCACATGTCTGGGGGTTTATAGCCATCAACCATTTTTTTCAATTTCAACTGATACATTAGGCTGGACAAGTCGTGTTGTGCCTCGTAAAATGTATCTCTTTGGATGACTGATCGATATCGTCCATCGGTCATAATTTTGAACACTCTTTGGTCTTTAAAATTTCAGTTAGCCTGCGATTTTAGAGCCAGAGTACATGCATGGGGATCATTGTTTACGATTTCGTATACTATCTCGCCCGTAAGATTTGAGCTTTTTAAACTTACGTTTAGGTCTCTCACAACATCCTCGACCGCACCATAGTGACCCGGTCCTAGTGTTACTTCTATACCGTAATACCGTTCATCCCCAGTCAGGGTGGTACGCATGGTTTCATCCCGAGTTACCACGGCTTTTTCACACTCATTACAATCTCTAAGAATCGTAAAAACGGGTTCTTTGTAATCAATACTTAAAAAGAAGGGTATTCAGCTGAATTTCGCATGTACTCACCTCATACGAATCACGATCCAATTCAATGGGTCCGTGGAGTTCTGTTACAAAGTTGGCTAGTGTGTTGTTAGGGTGTACAGAGAGGGACGAGGAGGACGGGAGTGTGACGTAGAAATGGTTAGGCGTCATGTTGCATACTATTTAAGCTTCATTATTGCATCAGCTTTTATATAGGTGTTGAAGCTTTCTGGGTATCCTAGCCACTTCACCAGGTACATTTTTCTCTTTCCTGAACCTTTGCTTCCTAAAATTTTCTCAATTTGAAACACATTTTTTCCTAAATTAAATGTCACTTTCTGCAACTCCTCGCGGTAAAAGCCTCCTGCGCTTTATTCCCCATTCAAATCTTCTACGTAATACATCATCTCGTCTTTAGATTTCATAGCCCTAACTTTAAAATCTCGCGTGTCCATCCTTGTTCAAATCCCTTCGCGAATTTATTTCCTGAACGCGACAGCCTTACATAATCATTGATTTTGAAACCTCTTTCTAAAATCTCGTTAGGTGTTGTCCCAATCGTGCAATGGTATGAGCGGTTGTAGGATGAGGCCAATGATTCTAGAATGTCTAGAAATCTGTATGTGTTTTTACGTGTAAAATAGCGGTGCATGCGTTCCTTTATGGTACGTTGAACTCTTTCAACTAAAGATGCCTTATGTATAGAATTGGTAGTGTAGTAGCTGATATTAAACTCTGTCAACATGTTCTGAAAAACTCGGCCTATAAATTCTTTCCCCATATCCGTACAAAAATAGCCAGAAACCCTGTTTTCTTTCAACAAGAACGTTTTGGTGGCTTTAGCAACTGTTTCAGGCGATTTATTTTTCAGAGGAATTAGCCACATATATCTAGAGATTACATCTATTATGAATAGGATGTAGCGGTAACCCTCGTTATACACTGAATATCTTTGCATGTCTGTTAAATATGCTTGCCAAATAGAGTCAATCGAAGCCGCTGTTGTCTTGGCTGTTTTAAACCTTTTTCTCACAGGTTTATGAAGTGTATAAGCGTCCTGCTCCCGCAAAAAACTCTCAACATCTTTTTTTCCCACTTCAGTATTGTAAACACTTCTGTAAAGTCTATCTACGCCTCCATAGGAGGCTGGGCTAGAAATATCATAATAGCGTCTTCTTAATATGTTAGCCATTTGCGTATTTTAGAGGCACGTGGGTAGGGTTGATCGTTGTTTATCCTCTTCTTTCTCCTCTTCAGAGTTGTTACCGCCGGGGTGATGGCGTTTCCAATTGTTTCACGTGCGATGCATGTTCCAAGTCTTTTAACCTGTTCAGATTTCCTATCATTGTTTTGGGGACATTTATTTGTTGCAGTCTTGCTTTAATATGCTTCCATCCTGATGGTGAGGGCCTATCCCACTTTCTCACCAGATCATGGACGATGTCTACGATATTCGATCCCTGTACCTTTGCTCCTTCCACAATGATCTCACCTGTATCGGTCCATTGTATGTTGGGATCCTCATTCAATGGATTATAAAGACTTAAACCTTGATTCCTCAATGTATGTGGGAGGGTGCTTTTTAATACATGCTCGATAGGTTGTGTGGCCGACCCGTTAATCTTTGGTTTGTCAGCTCTATCGTCGGACACAGGCCCTATGTCACCATGCCCATCGTTCTCCGTGCTGTGCCTAATAACCACGGGAACCTCTGTCGGATTCTTATAATTTTCGTACTCGTGAAAGAATTTCTGCAGAGCTTCTTGGTATAAGATTCGTTTCTCATCAAGTGTTTTTTCACTGTTTAATAGGGCTAACAATTCGCTTTCTATTCTTTTAAGCCTGCTTTTACGGGGTTCCAGAACCGTGTCTGGATTCTTTGAACTTTGCAGTGAAGCATACACCTCGGGTGGAATCACTACCACTTTCTTCATTATATTAATCTAGTCAGTAAAGGACCCAAAACTGAAAATAAGATGGGGAGGAATAACCCTCCTCTTTGTACAATAATTCGTTTTTTCTTCCCACAGTTTGACTTTTACGAGCGAGTGCACGTATTATGTTCTTGTAACGGCGTAGGCGAGCCTTCTGAGGGGTTTCATTGATACATTGCAATTTATAACGTTAAGACAGATTTCACAGATGCATTTTAAAAAGTCGGAGTCGATATTTTTAGAAACATCTGCTGCATTGCCCGGGGCAGTCGATGATAGATTTTATTAATTCATGGTATTTCTTTAGCTTCTTTGTCATTCTGGAATATACACCGTTTCAGGCTCGTTTGGAGTTCTTAGAAGCACCCTAAACGTGTTTCGCGGATGAAGGTCGCAAAGCAAATATCCGTAACGCAGGCTTGTAGCTTCTTTATAAACTTCCAAAAACTCCTTACGCTGATTCGGGAACATTTGATTGGCTAATACCCCAATTTGTGATACATTTCTACGTTGCGCGAATAAGACTAGATATTGTGTATTTAACGACACATCGCGAATGTATCTATTTTTGAAAAATAGATTCCGACTGATGAAGACCACGCTTATGTTAAGATGGTGGGAGAATACTGTAAATGTCTCGGCAAACGTTTTATCCATCTCCAACATGAGATCGTCAATTACAATGACTGTATGTTCATTTCCCTTTAACGAATTAATGTCATATACACCTTTGTGGAACAAAATATCATTTTAGTATTCGTTGAACATTGATTGATACGTCGAATAGGACCATATAACTTTATGTACAAATTTTGAGAACATCTCTCCTTTTTCTTTAATGATTTTAAGCATAAACAGTTTTACCACATCCTGTAGGGCCAGATATAATACATGTGGATGGGCTCGTGAACCTGAATTTTTCTACAGAATCCATTTCTAACACGTCACACTCCTAAGTGAGTCATTTACAAAATATAATAAATATTTAAGTGATGACCCTTATATTCTACAGTCTTGCTTTTCTCTTCTCCCACAGAACCGTGAATGACGATGAGGTACAGCAACCCATCATCGCTATTACAGATGACCCCGACGACAGTGTAGTTGTGATCACAGACTCCATCCCCATTGCCGAGTCCACACCAACGATACCTGTAGCACACGACAATTCAAAGCGGAGGCATGACGAAGAGCCCTCCACGTCAGGTATAAAGCGTGCCAGGATTGCGCCGATTGTTACACCACCAGTAATAGAGCCCCCAACCTTTTACGTCTTACGACACAACTCCCACAATAGTACCTTCCTTAAATAAAAATATACCCTCTTATTCTTGTTCAATTCCGGGTTAGGGTGGCCATTTAAAAAGGAGGACACTGCGCATGTGGCCGTACGTTAACATATATATATATTATATATATATGTTAACGTACGGCCACATACGCCGTGTCCTCCTTTTTGGAAATTTGGAAATGGCCACCCTAAGGACAGAGTGCTCAAAAGGCGGGCTGTCCGCCTAAAGCCGGACGTCTGGCCACCCTATTCCGGGTACATCCTCCACAGCCGCAGTAGCTTCTCGTTCTGTAGAGGATGGTATAACATTCGAGTTGGTGCGCGCCGCTACCCCTACCCCAGCCTTGACTAGAAATCGGTATATAGTCAGGGTTGATCCTAGATCCATGTATAGCAATGGTGTTGAATACGGACTACGGCGCATAATTGAACGTATTGTAGAGTTTGCCCTTCAGAACCGCGACGAACGTGAAGTCAGGACGAGGCTGTCCTTCAGGTTCGGGTCAGATGACGGAGATGTAGATGATTTTTGGGTAGTAATACCATTCAGACTCTTGGCAGCTGAAGATATAGAGTATATATTAGGCCGTATAATGCAGGCCTCTCAAAGTAGTATAGCCTTCAATATAGACAACTTCACGGTAAATATTGACCGTGAATTCCGTGTTGCGGGTCATAGTGCCACACCTTATACTCTTAACTTCAATTCTCAGGCTATTTATAGACGGTATATAAACGTCGATCGTGGTTGCGGATTTATAGCAGTAGTCTTAGCTTGTATGTTTACTGTACTAAATACACGGACCCAAAAAATTTGGTTGCCTACGGTAGTGGAGCGTACCCGTAAACTAGCTGTAGACTGTAAACTTGAGTTTGACTGTAATATTGGTCCTGAAGAGCTGAGAAAGGTAGAATAGGAAATGAATGTTTGTATAATTGTATTTGGAATGGATGATCGTCGTAGGACTGTGTATGTTTTTAAAAGCTGTGTGAGAGATCGTACAAGACCCCTACTTATTTTAAGGCTATCAGGGACAACGTATCTCCCCATCCGTAATATAAGGGACCTTTACGCGAGTTATGATAAAAGTCGAAAATATGGAACGACATCATGATTTGTGTAAGGGGTGTATCGAGTTTGCGGATGATATAGTGAAACATTGTAAAGATTGCCACATGGTATGTGGCAGTGTAAAAGCTTCAAATGTGAAAGCCATGTAGTTGAAGCTGAGAAGAGGGATTGTGATGTGTGTAGATGCACATTTTTCAATAATAACTGTTTTGAGCTCCATAAGTCAATTGGCACGTGCAGGAAAATGAGAATCTGTGAATGTGGTATGTTTCACATGATGGATAATTGAGGAAAGTTCACGCATAAATGTGATGAAATTCACTGTTCTACATGCCATGAGAAATATAAGGCGGTTGGAGTAAAGCATGTATGTTATATGAAAGACGCTAAACCTAAAAATAACCCTTGTATAACTGTGTACTACGATATAGAAACATACACGAACGCTGAAACGAAAGAGGTTATTCCACATTTACTTGTAAGCCAGACTATCTGTGATGAGTGTATGAAGATCGAGTATGCTGAGTGTTACAAATGTGGTAAACGGACAAACGTTTTTGAAACGATTGCCCGCGATAGCCCTGTGAAACCCTTTGTGTCTTATATTGTCAAGTTAGCGGACAAGTTAAAAAAAACAGCTGTGTATATTCTTGCCCATAACGGGGCAAAATTTTACACACAGTTCCTTTATAAGGAGTTGCTTGAGCACGAGTCATCTGAGATATTTACAGGTGATCCCTTGAAAAGAGGCAACAAACTAATACAGATGCAAATAAGAGGTAATGTACAGTTTAAAGACACTTTATTATTCACACCTTGTAAATTAGCAAAACTACCCAAGGTGATGGGCGTAGCCGCTGAAGTTGCAAAAGGATATTTCCTTTACGCATTCCTCACTAGCGAAACTTTAAATTACGTAGGACTACCTCCATCCAAACATTACTTTAACTATGAATATATGAGTGCAGATGAACGTGAAGATTTTGACCGGTACTACAACAGTTTTAATGAATCTAATCCTTATAATATAGCTGATGAATGTGAGCGTTATTGTGTGAATGATGTGCGCTTGCTTGGAGTATGTTTCCAGGCCTTTAGAAGGATGTACATAGGCCGTTTCAAATACGATCCGTTGCAAGTCGCAACCACCATCCCCTCATTATGTTTTACGGTGTTCAAAAATAACTTCATGCCTAAAGACACCTTAGCCGTTATTCACAGAAACAATCCCCGCAGTTATGGCAAAAGGCTATTTACTGGCTCATACAGATACAGCAGCAGAGAGGTGTATAAAGAATGCCCGCAACCCAGGGAAAGTACCCATTAAGGTTAATGGCCGTGTTTTTTGGGTTGATGATCTAAGCGAAAACCGTGCCACTGGTGAGAAGACTGTGTACTCCTTTAACGGTTGCTGGTTGCACAGATGCCCCCTTCCTGAATGTGGAATCGTAGATGTCCACGATAGATCTCCTGCCGACAGTCTTGCGTGGACCCGCACCCGCGATCAACTTATAGTCTCCCAGTTCACTCACAAAGTCTTGTGGGAGCATGAGTATGATGCACCGATGGAAACAGATGGACAGTACCGTAAAGAAATAAATACGATCAAACGTTCAATGGTGCTGGATCCTCTCAAATGCAGTGATAGCTTGTTCAGAGGGCGTACAAATCCCTTGAAGCTATACTTTCCGCCTACAGAGGGCGTGAAACTCCATTACTATGACTTCTGTTCTTTATATTCCTACGTGATGAATAACAATCCGTACCCGTTGGTGCCCCTGAGAAACTGATGGGACCTGACCTGCCCACCATTGAGGTGTTCTCAACACATTTGAACGGGTACTATTTCGGCCTTTCTTTCGTAGATGTGCTCCCCCCAAGCGATTTATGGATGCCGATCTTAAACGTCGTTATCGATCACAAGCTCATGTTTCCCCTGTGCGTGAAGTGCGCAGAGGAGAACAATAGGGAATGTAATCATACAACCAACCAGAGTAAGATCAGAGGTGTATATACAAGCCCAGAGCTGGATCTAGCCGTTCGCCATGGCTACAGAATATTGAAGATACATGAGGTGTAGAGGTTTCAGAAGCTACCCAACCTTTTCACGTCATATATAAACGCTTTTTTGAAGGATAAGGTAGAAGCATCAGGGTTTCGCTAGGAGTTGATACCGAAGATGAAAAATCGGTTTATATTCAACGTTACCGTGACCGTGAAGGTATACAGCTTGACCGTTCCCAAATTGTAAAAAATTTAGGCAAGCGCTTTAGTGCAAAGTTGTCTAAACAGGCTTTGGGGAAAATTTGCACAGAATACTGGCAAAGGGAACGTTCATTTGGCACAAAGTTATAGTGAAGTCTGGGATTATGCCAATTAAGATAGGTTGATTTTCCAAAATTTCAGATCCTAGCTTTAACCGTTTTTTGAGGAAACCGTTTCAAAAATCGTCAAAAAATCGTACCGAAAAATACCGCATTTTCGCAATTTTCGGCCGAGAAAATCATGCTATTTTCATAAAAAAAATCCTGAAAAAACAATTTTATTGAAAAAAAGTAAAAAAAACATGTACCAGAGTCAAATAGACGCATTTAGATCCCAAGATCATCATAATTTTCACTGTAAGAGCCCTTAGAAGCAAAGGAAGGCCTCATCTAGCGGCTTAGGGGTTTGGCCAGAATGTGTTTGTGCCTTGATTCGAGTCCATAAACAGTATGGGAAGCTTCAGATGTCAGCTTCACGGCCCTTTCAACACTCTGAGAATGCGAAGGCAGATCAGGCAGCTCCAGCTTGGTGCCATTCAGCAATGCTTCTTGAAGCTCCTGGTCAGAAAAGTCTTCTGTGAGAGCAGGTTCTCAGATGCCACTTTGAGAAAGGTTGATTAGTTCTGACCAGTGGGTAGCTTCAATGTTGATGGCTGTGATCTTCTTCAGCCTCTTCTTGGCTGGCTTCCCACTTCTGAAATAATAATAATTAATTTATTTTTTATTCCAGTTTAAGATTTAATCCCTATTAGTCTCAGAATTGCTGATTTAATTTAACTTAAATTAAAAAAAACAACAACCCGAGTTCTATAAATCCCTATAATCGAATTTTTTTTCAGAAAGAAGGTAAGATTATTTCCATTATCAGAGGGGAGGTGGGGAATTGGGATAAGAAAATGTGAAAAAAAATTCGATTATGGGGATTTATAGAACTCGGGCCTTTTTTTTATTAAATAAATCCCCATAATCAAAATTTTTTTTTCACATTTTTTTAAAATTAATAAATGCTTACCTGATGGACAGAATTTTCTTGAGAGCAGCTTCTCTCACTTCCAAGTCATCAGACTTCATCATGGAGTACAGCACATTCTCGGGCAGCAAGGCAAAAGCATTGTACTTCAGGTTCTTGAAAACAACACCCTGGATTTCTTCAGACTGCTGCTTGATCCTCTGGATCATGTTGAAGATATACAGCTGCTGATTGTGGAACTTGCTGTCCCTTTTGATCTCAAACCAACTGACTGCATACACTTCCACAATGAACTTGATGGCCTGGTAAAGCTTATCCTGTAGTTCTGGAGGGTAAGCACCTCTGGTCCACAGACACATCAATCTAATTGCCAAAGTCAACCATCTTGCATGGTTTAATAGTCCAATTTTCCAGGCAGCAAATCTTGGGTTGACTTTGCCCCTGGAAATTCCAAGCACATACTCCAAAAGAAGCCTCTGGTCGCTACTGAGATCATTCAGTGTCTCCTCAGCAAATTCCATGTCATCCAGGGGGCCACTGAGTTTGGTGAATTCCACTTGTGGCAGATCTTGGTAATCAATTTCACAGAGTTTTCCCAGCGGACCAGTGAAAGCAGTGGGACTTTTGGTACTGCCATCAAGATGCTTGAAAACAGCTCTGAAAGGAAGCTCATTCTGATAGAGTGAACAGCCAATGGTGTGCAATTTCCGCTCAATTTTATTTTCCAGAGCTGTTACAACGTCTCCCTCCCAGCCAGTGTTTGTATTTGTGTTGCCAAGGAGGACAGCTTTTAGGGTATGAACACTGTTAAACTCCTCCAAGACACTAGCAACTTCTTCACCAAGAAGAACTCAAGTCGCACCTTTAATTGGGATGACTCTGTGAGTAAGATATGTTCCACTTTCAGTTCCCGGCTCTTTTGTGAAAGTGAAATGGTGCTCTTGTCCATTTCCTTTCTTCAGCTTAGTCTCCCCATTTTCATCCTTAACTTCTCTGTAGAGCAAAGTGTCCTTGTCAACTTTCCCATCAACCCCAATACAGACTAACTTTTCCAGACCCTCATTGTGCTTTTCATCACTTTTCACTTTCATTCTAGCTTTTTCCCTGTCCATTTTCGATTTATCAACTATTATCTGTTTCACATCAAGGCCAGGCTTAAGCAGGTCCATAGCTTGTAAGTCCAGGAGGAAGGCATTAGCAAGACTTGCCCCAAGATTGGAAGAAACATCACCCCTGATGAGTTCCATGGCATATCTGGGGGTTTTCAAAAAGCTGTAACCTCCACTTGGGTGCCTCCTTGGCTTGAACTCTTCAGCTTCACCACCAGATGGCCGAAATGAAAATAAAAAATAAATTACTAAAGCGAAAATGGTGGAAAATAGGGGAAAAATTAGGGAAAAATATGGGTAAAAATCGACGAAAATGGGCGGAAATAAGAATAAATTACTTATGCGAAAATGGGGGAAAAAAGTGGGAAAATAGGGGGAAAAATGGGTAAAAATTCAGGTAAAAAGTCGGCGAAAATGGGCGAAAAAAAGAATAAATTACTAAAGCGAAAATGGGGAAAAAAGGGGGGAAATAGGGACAAAAAGTAGGGATAAATTTGGGTAAAAATGGGATAAGATATAAGAAAAAAAAAATATTACCTCTCCTGATTCTCCTGAGCTGGATTCAAAAGAAATATCTTGCGAAGGTGTGAAGGCAAAAGTGGCCAAATCCACTTCCTGCTGCTGTTGAATCTGGCTCTGTAATCTTTCTGCTTCAGCTGCAGCCCTCTGGTCTCTCTTCACAGCAGCTTTATCCACAAATCCCAGCTGGAAAGAGCCCTTGGGTCCTATTTTGGCCCTCTGATCTCTCAAGTATTCCCTCTCCTCTACTGGAACCTGAAATATTAAAGTATATTAAATAGCGGATCTAAAATAAGAGATAAAATCCTGAAAAAAAATTGATTATTAATTTCTATTACCAGGGTGGGGGAAAGGAAGATTACAGGAGGAAAATGCGGATATTTTTCAATTACAAGCATTGAATTTCCTTCCATTTAAAAGGCACCTAATCGCACTAAGTTAGGCCAGTTAAAAGTTAAAAAAATAATAGCATTACCTTCTTACTGGGAGGACAAGTGCAGATTATGTGCTGTGTTTGACAATTTTCTTTCTTGCACTTCACAGCATTGTAATCACAGGGACGAACAGGTAGCTTACAGGTGCAAGCAGAAATGTCAAAAAGTTTATCCAGCTTTTCCTCCAGATTCTGCTCCTGGACTGTAGAAAGAGATTTCCTGTTTATCTCTTTTGCTTTCTTGAAGCACACTTTAACCACCAATTTCACTACATAATATTCCTCATGCAGGGGCAGCCGCGGGTTCACTGCCTGCCAGATCTCAATCACATCCTTTGCTATCATTTTAGCAATATCATAGTCTTTCAAGTCCGGGTGGCTGTTTTGGAGGAAATAACTGTACTGAATAAGTTGGCGGAGGGTAGGAGGCTCTGTTTTATCCAAAGGGGAAGGCTGGCCACTGAATTTTTTGGCACTATCACTTCGAGTTAACACTGCAGACTTCCGTTTTTTACCCATTTTTATGAAATATCTGAAAATAAACAATTAAATGAACGCATCATAAAATAACTTAATTTAATACACATTTTATAGGTAAATATCATTAAAAAATACAAAATAATACACTAATAAACATCTATAATGCATTTACAATAAGTTTCAAGCATTGTTTTGGTAAAATAGCCGAATTTTAATCGATTATTTTGATGAAATAAGGTCCGATATTTTGTTTGTTTACATTGCGCGAATGCCGCGTGCGCGATTTTACGCGTAAAATTCAGCAATTTTACAACTTAAAAATAATTAACAATCCTCAAAAAATACAATCATTTTCACAAATATGAATTGGTGCAACGTTTTTTATACATTAATACCTTTCTATCTAGAGTAGTCCAAGATCACAGTTCCAAAATCAACCTACCTTAGTGGGCAACCAGGCCCTCGAGTCCTCTGCCACTGGAAGACCGCATCCTGAAGGGGTTGACTCCCCTCAGGCTGCAGAATACTCGCGTCCCCCCTCGGTCCCCCTCGGTTTCTTGTCCCCAGTTCTTTCGCCTCTGCCCCACCTCTCACAGCGGGATGTTTTTGAAGTCTGCGATGACTTCACTTCCCGTTGTGGCGATTCCTGACAGATGTGGCCCCAGAACGATGGCTCTCTTGTGATGGAAGTCTCCTCCAGAGCCCAACACCAGAAGGTGTCGTCCCTCTCGACCTTGCTTCAGCTCCCCTGGATTGTCTCCCCCACTCTACCTTTAACACCTGTACGGGGGTAGTGCATGCTCCCCGCCTTTTGGAATACTCAGAGTCGGATCTTCTCACCCGCCTCTCCTCTCAGAAGGTGACCTGTGTTTACCGCCCTCCCCCTTTGTATGGTTCATGGGTCAAGGATTTCATCTCCCTTATTGATCCTGACTTTTGCTCGTTCCCAGTTACCTGAGAAAATTAGGGCCGGTTATCTTCAATTTCCGGTCCGCCGTTATACCCCCAAACTACGCCGATGGTTTACATGCCAGAGGTTCGGACACATCAGTAAGACATGCTGAAGTTCCCCTGGTATTTGTGTCAACTGCGCGTCCCCGACACATGGTTCCTCCTGTTCGAATCCTCCCCGCTGCGCCAACTATGGAGAAGACCACGCCGCCTTCTCCTCTTCCTGTCCGACTTACCTATTCAAGCGTGAGGTCCTGTCGGTCCGGGAATCTGACAAGGTCAGTGTTCAGGAAGCGAGGGCCCGTGTTAGGTCCCGTTTCGCACGCCCAGGCCTTACCTTTACCCAAACACTGCGCTCTTCCCGCCCGACACCCTCCCGTTCGCCCCGGACCTCGACCACCTCTGTACCGTCCTCTTCCACACCCTATCATCCTAGGCCTGATCAAGCATCATCCACCCGTCCCCCTATCCCGTCCTCTACCTTCTCGTCGTCTCCACCTCCTGTGTTCACTATTCCTCCAGCCCGTCCCCTTGGAACTTCCAATTCCACTGTTCCCATCTGCTCCACCTCAGTGGCAACTAACCCGCTTACTCACCCTCCTGAAACCATTGCTGAAATTTCAGTATACAAATCGAAAACCGCTCCCTCTTCTGGTCCTTCCCCCCCTCCGCGCTCTTCCGTTAAACGACCCATCGCCAGCCCCCGGCGTTTGGGTCCCTCTGCCAAGCTTCCTTGCTCAGGACCCCGTCTCCTCGTCCTCTTGCTCCCTCTTCCACCAGTTCTCTTCCTCCTACCCTCATATCCCTTCCGGCTTCAGAGATCCCTTTCGTTTTACCGGCTCCTCTAAGTCCCCCTGTTTTCCTTCGCGACCGTCCCCTTCTCCCCTTTATTCCTGATGGTGGTCATGCGGCCTCTGAAATTCAAATTCAAGCTGACATCCACCCTCCCCTTCCTTCTCCACCGCCCCTCTCCCTCGTTAACCTCCCGATGCCCTTGGCATCTTCACCTCCACCTCGGAAACCAGATTCACCCCGGCCCGCTTTGAACACCCCTTCTCCTCCGCCCCGCTTCCTCCTTAACCTCCCGATGCCCCTGGCATATTTTACTCCACCCCCATCTCAGAAGTTAGATTCACCCCGCCATGCTTCCTACCCTCATTCTCGCATTCTCTCCCCCCACGAAAACTAAGCCCCATCCATCTCTTTTCATCCGTTCCTCAGTCACCGCCTCTTCAACCCGCCCCCCAGCTTCGTCAGCTCGTCCTTCTGGTTATGTCTCTAAATCTCGCCCGATTACGTCTCTCGCTCCCCCTGTATTCCGCTCTTGATGGCAGCTTTCCTTCAATGGAATTGCCGAGGCCTTCTTCCTAATTGGGAGGACTTCCTCCTCCTTAGCCAGGATTTTGACCCAGTGTGCGTCTGCCTTCAGGAGACCCAACTTGGGGTTCGCCCCTTGCGCCCTCTCCGAAGGTTTTCGTCATATCTTCCCCCCCTCCGTCTGTTGCAGTCCCCCGTGGGGGCACAGCCGTTTTCATCCGTTCTGATGTGCCATCTATTCCCCTTCCCCTCAACATCCCTCTCCAGGCAGTAGCGGCCTAGGTTTTCCTAGACCGTTTATATTCAGTTTGCTCTTTATATCTTCCCCCGTCACTGGAACTTTCTGTTGACGATCTTTCTGCTCTCCTCCTGCAGCTTCCTCCCCCTTTCCTCCTTCTGGGCGATTTCAACGCGCGCCATCTACTGAGGGGTGATACTGTCACCAATCAGCGGGGTGGCCTCGTGGTCTCCCTTCTTTCAACTACTTCTGTCCGTCTTCTCAACACCGGCCAGCCCACAGCTTTTCACCTCCAGACCCGTACATTTTCCTTCATAGATCTTTCGCTTACTTCTCCTTCCGCCTTCCTTGACTTCTCTTGGTCTGTCACTCCAGACCTTTACGGTAGTGATCATTTCTCCCTACTCTTCCGTACGTTCCGGACTCCAAGCTCCTCCGCTCTTCCTACCCGATGGTCCCTCGCTAAAGCTGACTGGCCTCTTTTCTACTCCGAAACTCAAACCTCTGCAGCTTTGAGTAACTTTCCCACTGTCGATGCTGCCTCCACTTACCTCATAGATCATATCAACTGTGCCGCTCTGTCCTCCATTCCCAAATCTACATTTCCCCGCACCTCTGCCCCTTCGGTTCCATGGTGGACCCCGACATGCACTCTGGCTGTTCAGGCTAAGAAGTCGGCCTTTCGCCGTCTTCAACGTAATCCATCCCTAACAAATTCAATAGCCTTTAAACGTGCGCGAGCTCAGACCCGTCGCACAGTCCGTGAAGCCCGCCGCTTTTCTTGGTGAACTTACGTCTCCTCTCTCATCTCCCGCACCCCTTCCTCCCGAATCTGGAACAAGATTCGGAAAATTTCCGGAAAATCCTCTTCTCATCCTCCTCCTGTCCTCACGATAGACGGACGCCCTATCCTACGGACGCCCTATCCTCTCCTACTGCAGTGACCGAGACCATAGGCTCCATCTCCCGACACGACCACCGAGATCCTGCCTTCCTCCGACGTAGACTTTGCTTGTTCGCTCCCCTCACCTTTTCCAGACTCCCAATAATTTCCCCTATAACTGCCTTTTTTCTATGTCGGAGCTGAGATCGGCGTTAGCTTCTTGCGGCAACTCTGCACCCGGCCCTGACGGCATTATTTCTTTCTCCTTACATTCTACAATTGGATCTTGGTAAGGGGCATCTTCCCCTCCTGTTAGAGTGACGTAGTGGTGCTCCCCTTTCCTAAACCCGGTAAGGACCCGACATATCCCCTCAATTACCGTCCAATAGCCCTCAATAACTGCCTCCCAAAACTTTTAGAGAAGATGGTTTCTCGGCGACTGATGTGGCACCTAGAACGCCACAATTTACTTTCCTCTACACAGACCGGTTTTCGCAAGGGCTGTAGCACCACTGATATCTGATATCTTAGTACAGTTGGAAACTGCGGTCCATGTGTCATTTACAGAGCGACGTCATCTTTATGCATTCTTTTTTTATTTGAAGAAAGCGTATGACACCATCTGGCGGTGGTGGATCTGCCGAAAACTTTACCTTTTGGGCTTTCGAGGTTTTCTCCCTTCCTTTATCTCCAACTTTCTGTCTTCCCGTTCCTTTCGAGTTCAGGCGGGTACCTCCCTCTTTTCTGTGCATTCGCAGGAGGAGGGAGTCCCCCAGGGCAGCGTCCTGAGCGTCGTCTGCTTCGCTTTGGCGATTGACGACGTGGTGACGGCTCTGCCCCCGGGGATTACGGCCACCCTCTATGTCGACGACCTTGCCATATATTGCTCCGGCTCCCGACCTGCCTTCCTTGAACGTATCCTCCAGCGGACTCTGGATTCGGTTTCCAAATGGGCCACAGACCACGGGTTTCGATTTTCCCCTTCGAAAACGGGGGCAATGCACTTTTGCCGACGCCGCCTCTGCACTGCCGTTCCTATTTTCTCTCTTTCTTTATGGATCACCAGTCCCCGTAGTACCAGAAACTAGACTTCTCGGTCTCCTTCTTGTTTCCCGCCTCTCCTGGATTCCCTACTTGAAATCTCTGAAAGCTTCGTGCCTTCAGACTTGTACCCTTCTCAAGTTCCTCTCTCATACTGACTGGGGTGCTGACCGCCATACTCTTTGGCGGCTCCACCACTCCCTGGTCCAAAGTAAGTTGGATTATGGCTGTCAGGCCTATTCCACATTCATAATTACCATTGTATTTGAGAGATATTTTATAGTGGCCTAGGGATCACCAATTTGATGTGGCCTAGAAAGTAGGCTGACTATAATTTATGAATTAAATTGAAATTAATAATTAGGGTCACCAGTTCGGGGAACAGCCTAAACAAATGATACTTAATAAAGAGAGAGAAATTACTTTGTTGTTTTGTGTTTAATTAGAAAAATAAATAAATTATTTGTTCACAGTGATTAACAATTCTGTATACGGTAATGACTAGCAATGAGAGATGGTCTATACAGTATAAGCGTTAAGTGAATACAATAATGAAAGAAACACTAATTTAGGTAGGTAATGAGTTATGCGGCAGTGAACACACAATAATAAGTAATTAAGCCAACAGTAACTGAGGTAATGAAAATATGGTGATGGTACAGTAAACAGACTGGGCAAGTAAAAATAAAATACATAAATGAGCAATTAAACAAGCGGATACAAATATGGTAAGATAATTGAATATGGTAAAATAATTGACCAGGCCTACTGTAGTCATAATAGGAAAGTTAGTTTGCCGGTTGTTTGAGTACACTTTTGGGCCTACTCGATTAGGCAGAATTTGTGGGCTTTTCAGCTTTGAATCCTGAATAGTGTAACACGACGTAACAAAACATTGTAGGCCGAGTGAGGGCCTATAAGAGGCTTACCGACCTGCGATTTCGACGGAGATAACTCTGAAGGCTGAAGAAGCCTACGTGAAGGTTTACCGTCCTGCGTTTCGACGTGGATAACTCTGAAGACTGAAGAGGGCCTACGTGAAGATTGACCGCACTGCGTTTCGACGTGGATAACTCTGAAGACTGAAGATGGCCTACGTGAAGATTGACCGTACTGCGTTTTGACGGAGATGGTCTGAGGACGTACAGACCTACCGGCAGGAGGATGTGTTGAGGGCCCGTTGATAGACTTGTTGAAAGGTCGCCGATCGAATTGTGGTGAAGGATAAGTGAAGCCAGGGCCAGAAGGATGACGCCGGTAGAGTGATGTTTGCTTCCGGCGGGATGAAATTGTAGGTCGCCTCAAGTGGTGATTCACTTCGTGTATTGGTGAACTGATGCTTGAAGGACTGAGGCCAGCTGAGATCAAACGGTGCTACGTGAAAGTGGAGAGTGAAGAGAAAGAGCAACGAGCAGAGTAAGAGCGATTTTTAATGAACTCGGGCTTATATAGGCTTGGAAGACGCGTAGTTTTTCGCAGGCCTTTTTGGGAAAACCCCAGGACAATTTGCTTCTCTCTCCTTGAATCCACGTGTGTTTTTATTGCTCTCTGGTTATTTACAGATGTTTGCGAACGGCAAGGAAAGGAATTTCCGATCGGTCTCTACAATTATATACCAGCTGTTGATTCCTCCTCAGCACCTCCCACTCACTAAATGTGTGTTGAAAAAGCTGGTCTGTTGTTCGTTCCTCCGCTAGTTCCCACACATTTACAATATTGGCACATATATTCTCGATGGAATTCATATCACAACCCTTACTTTATGAATCCAGAAGGTCGATATGTCTTTGCTCAGAGAACCAGCGTGTGACCAGCACTTTCTTTGCCTCTTCAGCAAGCAAAGGATACTCCCCATCCACTTTTGCCCAAAATATCTCGAATTTTTTTCTCTGCAAACTCAAGCTTCAGAATAAGATCTTGCCGCATTTTCAGGAATTCTGCTTTCATTTCAAGTGAGTCACTGCTTTTCAGGGCGTAATAAGTGAATGACCTCGGTTTTAGATAGCATGGCTGCGTATTAAATATGTACTAATTCATTTAATGTCCTTAATAAAGATGTTGATTGTGGATTTGGCATACAATGCCTACACAGAATCTAGATTAAAGTAGGTTCTGTAGGTAGAAATTAAATTTTTAGCTTTTCTTTAGCCAACGCGCAACGATAAACACACCATGTCACTCTCAGAAAGTTTTAAAATCCTCTTCGTGGTGTAGCCATTCGTCTTTTGTAACACTTTGACCACGACCTAAACATTTAAACGGTCTAACTCGAAAAAACTATTTTTTCACAAAACGAACACTAAAAAACAATTTTCAGGAATTCCTTTTTACCTCCGGAAATGTCAAAATTACCACCACTTTGGGACCCGCTGTGCTACACAGACCATCACATACTTACAAAGTCTAGCATATATCTGTGTCAGTGTTTTTCAACCTTTTCTAGATCGAGGGGTCCTGTAAGCAACATGTAAGATATTGTGGAACCCAGATTTTCTCGATCCACTCTAGTCCCCTTCGTTTTGTAAGCAAAATGATGCAAAACTATGTAATAAACTAATTACTTATCGTTTCGAACAAATATAATACATTATTTCACTGCTTGTTACAAAATACCCCTTTATTTCCATTCTAACTTAGTTCCGTCGGTATATTCTGAACTACTGGGCTTCAGTATGTTATGTTAAATATTTATTACACAACATATCAGAACCCTTAATGTTTTCCGCTGAACCCGGGTAGAAAACAATGACGTATAGGCTAGTGTATATTTTCGTTCATCTATCGTTCAGCTGTCAATTCTAACGACGCTTTAGGTAAAACCATAATATAGAAAACTCAGGTAGTACTCTTGAAAATGTGTGAGATATACGACGATGCAATATATTGGCTTCCTTCTGAGCTGTAACTACTATTTACGTGTTAAGTTGTATTCAACCAGTATGGCTTATCTGGGAGATGGTAAATTGAACATGCTGACAATGTTTAACACGTGTTGTTGCATTGCATGCTATGTGTTACAGCGTTTATTCATTGAAATGTCAGTTAAATTGAGAATTACAGGTTTGCCGATATCATGAACGCTGTCATCACGTATTATGGTTTTTATTTATAGAATATACAAAAACATTGTTTCATTCACGTCATTGACATTTCACTTGTTAATATATATCATCTTCTTGAATCTATATTTAATTATTCATTTGTTTCCTTAGTAATATGTGTAGAGGCGGAGCGAAAATTCTTTCCTCACCGTTCTCAAACATCATGGAAAAAGACAAAGGCTATAAAACTCAAACACGTGGGCATGAAACAGGCCCACTGAGGAAACACAGATTTTGTGGTATTGGATGTTTTCCAAATGGACGACCCCACGGGATTTAGCTAAATTTGCATACTAATAAATTTTCATACTCTAATAACGAAAAGACATTATTTTCCTGGAGAAATATGCGCAACATACGAAAAAAATTGCATTTATATGCGCACTAGCTTGCATGGCCCATGACCGTTATCTAGTTTACACCGCTCATGACGCCCGGATACGAGGTTGCTGTGTGGCCCCCAGTTAAGTGAATGCCCGGTTAGGTCAATTGAATGGCCGGTTAAGTCAACTGCACGCCCTTGACGATTGGTTAGGTTAAGTAGTGATATTTTCGTTAAAACTAACGAAAATATCATGACAACCTAACCAATTGTCAAGTCGTACAGTTGACCTAACCGGGCATTCAATTGACCTAACCGGGCATTCAGTTAACCGGGGCAACTCGCAAGTAAATAGATCACAGCACTGCATTATCATATGCTCACACTACAACAATAATATTCAGACTAAACTAGGTCTAAGCAGGCAACAAATAAACATTAATAACAACAACAAAAATTACTGTTTATGCGAGTTCTTATGGAGAAAAAGGTATGCAAATGAAGATTTACTTATTAAAATATTATTAAATATTGCAAATTTTAATAAATAAAGGATATTATCTGCGTTTTATTTTGTAAAACCCACTACATAACTACATAATTTAGATAACGGTCATGCGCCATGCAAACTAGTGCGCATATAAATGCAATCTTTTTCGTATTTTGCGCACATTTCTCCAGGAAAATAATGTCACTTTCGTTATTAGAATATAAAAATTTATTAGTATACAAATTTTCAGCTAAATCCCGTGGGGTCGTCCATTTGGAAAAGATTCGTGGTATTTCCCGAAATGCCCACCAGAGGACGTCACCAAGGCCTAGAAAATGCGATTTCTTTCTCATATCACACTCACTTGCCATTCTCTCATTTTGTCGTCATATCTCGCCTTCGGCTCCTTCGTCAATAACACCACTCGTCACGCCACCCACTCTCCGGCCTGCGCCGAAGAGCGGGCCCGCCGTTCCTTCAAGGCTCCGGTCGAGCATACACGAAGTCTATCATCAAGTAGAGCCCTCTACAATTTCATCCAGCAAAAAGTAACATCACTGCTGCAGGATTTCCGCTGGCCCCGTTTTCAACAAGTCTCAACCGGCTCTCAACACTCATCCTTTCGCCGGTAAGACCAATCCGCCTTCAGATCCATCTACATCGAAGCCCATGTCCGTAAACCTTCTCGGAAGCCACAAGCCTACCTTTGTCTTCGTGTTAAGCAACTCCCACGTAGCCTACATAGTGCAACCTCAGCATAGCGAATAGGCTATCTTTAAAGTGTTCACAAAGAACCAAAGAACCGGCTAACTAACTCTCCCATTATGACTACGGTAGGCCTGTTCAATTATTTATTTTACCATATTCAGTTATCTTACAGTATTTGTATCTGCTTGTTTATTTGCTTTTTTATTTTACTTGCCTAATCCGTTTACTGTACCGACACCGTACTTTCATAACCTTATTTATTATTGGGCTTAATTAATTATTATTGTGCGTTCACTGCCGCATATCTTCTGAGCCTAACTGAATTAGTGTTTCTTGTCATTATTATTTTAACTTAACGCTTATACTGTATAAACCACTTCTCATTGCTAAGAATCAATCATTGTATATAGCACAATTACCGTATACAGAATTATTAATCACTGTGAATAAATAATTTATTTATTTTTCTAATTACTGTATATTACGACATATAAGACGACACTTGAAGCATTAAAAAACTACCCTAAAACCGGGGGTCGTCTTATACGCTAGAACACAAAAAGTTACCTTAAAAATATGCAGTGTTTACAATGTTTATTTCTTACTAAAATCTATATATTAAAACATTAAAAGCCACGTAGAATTAAAAAAAACACCACATTCATTTAAAATTCCTCAAATCTACCATCTTTATCGTCTGAAGCAAAAAATTCGTCATAAACATCTTGAGTAAGCTTGCCAACCCTCCCGGATTCGCCAGGAGTCTCCCGGAATTATGTATATTCTCCCTACTCCCGGAACACTTACCTAATCTCCCGGATTCTTAAAAAACTTTGCTTGTAAATAAAACACTAGTATTCCACACAATAAATTAATATTTTTATATGTTCCTAAATGTAACTTACAAAAAAATAATGTTTACTGGGCACTCGCATTTGAAGTTCGGAACTTGACTGAGACGCCAGAACCAAAACCAGAAGTGTTTCAGACGAATTTGACTCTGGGCTTCCAGGTTCCACAATTGTCGTCAGTCGTCACTCACTCGTCTATCAGGGGGCTGATCACTTGGCTCGCTACTGTTACAAACTTTTCTAGTCTCTAGTTATCTATTTTATTTTAATTTACCATGAGAGATGCAAGTGCAACTTGCAAGGGCAATTAATATATTAATTTATGTACAGGCAACTACAGTAATATACATATATCTCCCGGAATTGTACTTCAGAAAGTTGGCAAGCCTAATCTTGAGTGACATTGTTTACTGAGGCGTCGTAAGGGTCCCAGTCCGAATCTGATGCGCTGGCTTCGGCTTCGTTGTCAGTGTCCCACAACATCTCCTCCACACCATCCATAGTGTTAGAGATACTGCACTTTTTGAAGGATTTGATGACAGTCTCTACTTTCACTTTATCCCATGCTTTGATTATGGAATCACACAAAACATCTTGTCTTTTCATGGCCTGTACTCTTGACTAGCACAGTTTTCACACCTTTTGATTCCACTGTTCTATTGCCCAACATGTCGAAGTTCATGGGGGTTTCATCCATATTTCCATTGTTTGACAGTGAAAAGTCGTGTTTCCGCCTCTGATGAATAATAAACTGGTGAAATCTGGTAACTTTATGGTCAAGGTCAGCAGAAAGTTTCTGTGTGATTTTTGTTTTCTGACGTAATACCAGACTTTTCTTCTCATGAACCGGTTGCACCATCCAACTGTTGCCTTAAAATCTCTGCTCTCTTTGGGGTTTGACCTTGCCCACTTCAGTGCATGTAATCGTATCCCATTTCTTGTGACGATGTAGCCATCCTGCCTCTGTTCGTTTACCCATTCTGCGACGTGATTCTCCAAGTCTGGCCAGAGAGTGATTCCTCTTCTTATCGAACATTTTGACTGGTATTTTTTCTAAAATCGCTTCATTCTTTATCCATTCTCTTACCATCTTCTCAGTTATGTCAAATTTCCTTGCAGCAGCACAGTTGTTCGATTCCTTTGCAAATGCAATCACTTTTAACTTAAAACTTGCTTCGTATTTTCTTCGTTTTGCTGGTGGCTCCATAATCAAAACTTTTGTGTCTGGGTGAGGCCAGAAACATACTGAAGAAATATACCCACTAGCTGACTCAGGGTTGACTACGTCACAAACAATACGGTCATTGACCTTTAACTTACCACAAACTGCCACTACTGACAATAGTCTGCTGGTGGTTTGGTGGTTTGGGGAATCGTCTTATACCACAGGTATGAGCTAAAATCATGAAATTTAGACTGAAACTTGTGCCTCGTCTTATACAAAGGTCGCCTAATCTGCCGTAATATGCGATAAATACAAAACGACAAAGTAATTGCTCTCTCCTTATTAAATATTGTTTGTTTAGGCTGTGCCCCGAACTGGTGACCCTAATTATTCATTTCAATTTAATTAATAAATTATACTCAGCTTACTTTCTAGGCCACATCAAATTGTTGATGTATAGGCCACTAAATATGTAAACCAGATTGTTGAATGGAAAAAATTATGTTGTACAGACATTTGGCAATGAGTCGACCAACCAATCAGCGTTCACTCACCCAGATTCAGTCATAAAATATTACAACCGTTTGTAGGACACAGAACAAATATATGCCAGGTGTCGCTATCTGTTCCCAAGAGTGTCCTACGAATAATGAGCGCAATTGTACAGTTGCGCTCATTATTCGTAGAACACTCTTGAGAACAGATAGCGACACTGGCATATATTTGTTATGTGTACCACAAACGGTTGTAACATTTTATAAATGAATCTGGGGAGTTTAGCGCTGATTGATTGCTCATTGCCAAATGTCTTTAGAACATAATTATTTCCATTAATCACTCTCGTTTACATATTACTAAGGAAACATAAATGAATAATTAAATACATATTCAAGAAGGGGATATATATATATATATATATGGGAATGAACTCAGAATGGTCCCCTGAGTTTTTAATGATACACACAGATATATATATATATATATATATATATATATATATATATATATATATATATATATATATATATATATATATATATATATATATATATATTAACAATGAAGTGAATAAAAAATGTTCTTGTAAAAACTAAGAAAAACTTTCGGACGTGATGACAGTGTTCATGGTATTGGCAAACCTGTCATCCTGAACGAACTGAAGTTTCAATGTATAAAAACAGAACCATTGATTGGCATTATTACGCCCTTAGCAAATTCCAAATTTATTTATTTATTATTGAACATAGATTCAGATATTATTTTGTGTTATAACAAAGACAGGAAAAACCTGATATATATAAATACATATAGGGTGGGGCACGGGAATCAAGTGTTTTTTGAATAGCTAGTAATCGGCCATTAGGAATGGGAGGGGCGTGCGGTAGGTAGCATTCCATTCCTGGGTTCATAGCATTTAACTTTAACTAACACTCACCTTTATCTTTCAGGTGCCATCATGGAGCAGTGGACGTTAGAACACCGCATGTTCGCGTATGATCATTTTGTTAGGAGTGGCGAGTCAGTGACAGCAGTTCAGCGTGCGTTTCGCCGCAGATTCAACATTCATCGAAATGACTCTGTTCCCGCTCGTGACACAATCTTACGTTGGGTTAACAATCTTCGAACAGGAGGCTCAATAATGAAAACAAAACCGAAGGGGCCGCAACGCACTGTGCGTACTCCAGAGAACGTTGAAAGGGTCAGACAAGCGATGTTGCAAAGCCCAGGCCGCTCTGCTCGGAGACATTCAGCTGCACTCGGAATCAGCAATCGTACTGTTAGACGGATTTTGCATGAAGAATTACATTTTCACCCATACAAGTTAGCGATGGTGCAGGAATTGAATGTAAACGATTGCCCCAACGACTGAATTTTGCACAGGAAATGCTTGCACTTTATGAGCAGAATGAAAACATGATGGTGGTAATGAGTGATGAAGCCCATTTCCACCTTAATGGGGCCGTCAACAATCAAAACTGTCGGTATTGGGCTGCTGAAAATCCGCGACAACTCCATGAAAAACCGCTGCATAGCCCTAAGGTTACAGTTTGGTGCGCGGTGGGAAAGTTTGGCGTCATCGGTCCCTATTTCTTCGAACAAAATGGGGTTACCGTTACCATAACATCTGGGCGTTACATTGAGATGGTGAACACCTTTTTCATCCCTGAGTTACGAAGAAGGCGTATTGCTCGTCAACATTTGTGGTTTCAGCAAGATGAGGCCACGCCACACACCGCCAGAGCGTCAATGGCTGTTCTTCGCCCCCTGTTTCCCAACCATCTCATTTCGAGATTTGGTGACATTGCATGGCCCCCTCGGTCCCCTGACTTGTCCACATGTGACTTCTTTCTATGGGGGTACCTCAAGTCACGTGTCTACGAGGACAAGCCCCGTACATTAGATGCATTGAAGGAAGCGATCCGTCAACAAATCATCCAAATCAACAGAGACCTGCTGGGAAGAGTGGAGGCCAATTTTCGTAAACGCCTTCAACAATGCGTCGACGGCCAAGGACATCATATGCCAGATATAATTTTCGGTACATGATTATTATGACATGAAATGCTATGTTCTTACGAATGTTGTTCTACCAATATATTTTCTTTACAAAAATAAATATCATTTTCCTGATTATTCCAAAAACACTTGGTTCCCGTGCCCCACCCTGTATATGTAGGCGGTTTATGAATGAAAAACAATGTTTTGATGCATATTAAATTTTAATAACATTATAACATTATCAGATTGATGGGGATCTGTAGGTTTCAGACGTCACTGCTTAGAATATCTTCCAATTGGCAAATGGACGACAGCTGAATGGATACTACTGTTATGGCATTGTTATATCCGGAGCAAATGCTATTTCTAGATCAGCAACACTGATATAGTAATAAACAGTCATTGAGACAAATATTATATAGAAACGAAGAATGTTTTGTACAGTATTGAGGCAGCATCATAAATTGTTTTGTATTAATAAGTTCCATATTACAACTTAAGTGTTGAACCACTGCAGCTGTGACTCTTGGCGGTCTCTCACTTCAAAAGAGAGAATTACAGAAAATAAAGCTATTACAGTGATTTATATCAATAAACATAGAGCCATTTAAACGATGATATTTGACAATTTTGCAAAGGTGTTACACATTCATAATTACCATTGTATTTGACAGATATTTTATACATAAACACAACAAATTTAATATCTTGGCCAGTCGACATGCTTGATTTTCTCGCCCGAGAATTATATAAGTATGATCTGCCACTACCTGCACACATTGTTTTGGGACTTATTAAGCCTTGTATCAAGGATTGTAAATTCACTTTCAATAGCGAGCATTATCAACAAATTTTGGGGATGGCCATGGGCAACCGTTTGTCGCCCCTCCTCTCCAATATTTATATGGAGTTTTTGGAAATTACTTACATTCCGAGAATCTTGGGGGTTGGCATCCCATGGTTGTGGTACGTCGACGATATTTTGTGCATCTGGCCCATGAATCGTGACCTGGATGACTTCCTCCTTCAGTTAAATGATCAAGTCCCCTCCATTAAGTTTACTTTAGAAGTGGAACAAGACAACTCAATCCCGTTTTTGGATGTGCGTGTACATAGGGATAGCCCAGGTTTTAAGTTTAGTATCTATCGGAAAAAAACAAACAATTTGTCCTACGTACACTTTTACTCTGGACATGACACCCCTACTAAGAAGGCCATATTTTCCTCAATGTTTCTCCGCGCTCTTAAGATCGCCAGTCCGGAATACATCGATGCCGAATTGGAAAATATCGACGGTATTGGAAGTGAGCTGTGTTACCCATCTGCGTTCATGGAATCTTGTCTTAATAAGGCTAAACGAACCTTCTATCGTGTGAATAATAACACTCGCACCTTGTCAAAGAATATTTTAGTACTTCCATTTTTTCCGGGCTTCTTAGGCATTGCTAATGTACTTAAACTTTTGGATATCAGTGTAGTTTTTTCATATAACAATATTGTGAAAAATATCATGGTGAAAAATAGCCCTACCAATAATTTAGGCATTATCTATAAAATTGGGTGTAAACAATGTGATTCCTTTTACATAGGTCAGACGGGAAAGGATTTGCAAACGCGTGTAAAACAGCATCAATATTCCGTTAGAACGGAACAGTTGTCTAGTGCTCTTTTTGTCCATTTGTCAGTTATCCCATTGTATTGATTGGAATAATGCTTCAGTTTTGTTTCACTCTAGCAACATTGTTTATAGAAATATTCTTGAGTCTGCTATAATTCAACTTACAAATAACTTTAACATGAGAAAAGGTCTGTTTCAACTCGATCCCGTTGCTCGGAATTCCTTCAGAATGGATTTAAACAAGAAGGGCAGGTTGCTAAACCTTTGGTAAAAATTTTTTTTGTTTGTTTTTTTCCTTATAAATTTGTATGATTTTCTTACAATTTTATTTTTCAATTTATTATTGTATGCGTATTTCTGTTATATATATATATATATATATATATATATATATATATATATGTGTGTGTGTGTGTGTGTGTACACATGTGTATAAACTGTATATGTATGTATTTCTTATATTTTTTATATATCATTGAGACATCATTTGTAATTTTTTCTAATTTATATTTATTTTTATTTCTTTATTCTTTTGTGACCTATGTATCACTCAGACAATAACTATACAAACCTTTGGTAATTTTTCCCTTATGTATATATATATATATATATATATATATATATATATATATATATATATATATATATATATATATATATATTCCTTATATATTGCTTATATTTCTTATATATGTGATATATATATATCTTATATATTTCGTATATATTCCTATATTTCTTTATGTATCATTTAAGCATCATTTTGTTTTCGAATTTATATTCATTTGTATTTTTTTATTCTTTTATGACCTATGTATGATTCAGACAATAACTATAAAAACCTTTGGTAATTTTTTCCCTTATAAATTTGTAGGCTTCTCTTACAATTTATTTTTCAATTTATTTTTTAGGTTTATTTCTTTATTTTATTTCTTTGTGACATATATATCATCTTGGCATCATCTATTAAATTGATTGTAAACTTTCCAATTGAGCTTGAATTTGTATGCTCCGCTTACAATTTTTATGTTTTTATCTGTGGGTTTATTTCTTTATGTTTATTTCGTTTGTGACCTATATATCATTTAGGCATCATTTTGTAATTTTTTTATCTATTTTTGTTTCCAATTTATATTTATTTTCATTTCTTTATTCTTTTGTGACCTATGTATAATTCAGACAATAACTATAAAAAATTGGTTGTAAACAAGCCATTTGAACTTATGTTGAATTTCGGGCAAAGGGCTAAAATTATTAGTTTTCCGTACAAATGTGTTTGCTCCTCCCACAATTTTTATTTCTACACTTACTATATATATATATATATCTATCTATCTATATATATATATATATATATATATATATATATATATATATATTTTTTTTTGTAACCTATATATAGACTTGAACTCTCTTTTCACTCCAGTGTTCCTGAAGATGTCATTAGACGAAAGCGCTTGAGCACCACTTTGTGTTTCTTTTCCCTTCGTGGTTTTATTCATCATAAATATTTTTCATGTGTCGCTTTCGTGAAATAATTATATATATATATATATATATATATATATATATATATATATATATATATATATATACACACACACAGTGCTTTATGTATAAGTTAAACCAGGGCTGTGGAGTCGGAGTCAGGAGTCGGAGTCGTGGAGTCGGTCAATTTTGAGTGGAGTCGGAGTCGGAAGTGCATAGTTGGATGGAGTCGGAGTCGGAGTCGGAGTCGGTGCAAATCCTTCAACTATAACCATAGCAGCCTAGGTCTAGACCTAGCTCAATTTTATGAATAAAATAGATTTAACCTAATGTTTTAATATATAATATAATATATAAATAATATATAATATATAAATATATAAATATAAATAATATATAAATATAGTTGCTTAAAATTAATAAGGATTATAATTAATTAATTAACATAATTAATAATAAGGAAATTTAAAAATTTTGTACTAGCAACCCTAAATCTTTTTCAGATTTTTAGATTTCAATTTGATAAGTAATGATAACAGCGTAATGTCACATCAAAAGTATAAATCTGCTGTTTTTGAATATTTTTCACTCACTGCTGATGGAAAATATTACGTACGTCAGTGCCAAAAGGGCACTGATGATCAGGAAAAAATATGTGATGCCAAAATTAGTGCCTTCTCAGGTGAAGGATCCAATGCTCCAACAAGAGCAGGAAATCTAAAACGCCACCTTCAACGGCATCATCCAAAGGATTACAAAATTGTGAATGAAAAGGATGATGAAAGAAAGAAGAAGGCTGATGACAATTCAAGCACAAGTTCTCGTCAAACTACTGTCACAAAATATTTTATGAGTGAAAAAGTCACAGTGACTATGACAGCAGACAAATTTAAAGCATGCATAATTGAAATGGTTGTAAAGAATTCTCTCCCTCTAACATTTTTTTCAACCCCGGCCTTTGCTAATCTGAATGGGGAAATGGCAAATATACTTGGCATTTCATTAGAATGTGGCAACATTCGTAATATGATAATGGAAGAATCGCAAAAGCAGAAGCATGCACTAAAAGAATGTCTTCGAGGACGAATCCTGTTCTTAAAGATGGATTCCTGTACTCGCCATAGAGTAAACTATTTTGCAGTTAATATTCGCTTTATCGATGATAAAAAAGTAGTCACGCGGACATTAGCAGTAAGAGATACTAAAGCACAGCATACCAGTGATTATCTTGAAAAACTACTAATGGATGTATTAAATGATTTTAACATCAGAAAGGACCAGGTATTGTCAATTGTAACGGACAATGCTTCCAACATGGTGAAAACACTTGAAAAATTTAACAAAAAAGAAGTTGTGGAAGATTCAGAAGACAGTGATGATTATGTTGATGATTATTCTGAAGATAATGAACAAGTAATGGTGGTTGATGATCATGATAGTCACGATACATTAGATTCACTTGTGGATACTGCAGCAAGAATATCCAAAATCCATCATATGCGCTGCAGTGTCCACACACTGCAGTTGGCAATACGCGATGGCTTGAAAGGACAACATGCAGCTAATCTCATTGGAAGAATACGAAAAGTTGCTGTGGCAGCTAGAACGCCAAAACTAGACTCTATTTTGAAGCGACGAGCTGGCAAAGGAGCAATTTTGGACCAAGCGACTCGGTGGGGCAGCACATACATGATGATTCAACGGATTCTTGAAATAAAACCTTTCCTTAGCGACATGGCCTCCCCGGATGTCATCATGACTGAGGCTCAGTGGGATCAGGTAAAACAACTCGAGGGCTTACTTCGCCATCCTCATAACGTGACAAAAAAATTGCAATCAGATGATTTGACTCCTGGCTTATTCTATAAGGAGTGGAAGACGCTTATTTTCCGTCTTTCTCAAACTGGTGGCATACTAGCCGATGATATAAGGAATGCGATGATACAGAGAGAAAAGCTTCTGCTAGACAATGATATTCTTTTGGCTGCTATATATGTTGATGCCATGTACAGAGTGACATTAACAGAAGCGCAGCAAATCAGAACCAAAGCTGCCTTATGTAATGTAGCCATACATATTGAAGGTCTACGAGATCATGGTCATGATGAATCCGAGGCAGTAGTTGGGCCACTTCATGGCAGTCATACGATTTCGTCGTCGTCATCAAATTCAGGCTCTGATGAAGAATTAGATTTTGAAAAACATCTGGACAGACAAGAACGATCAAAGCGAAGGCGATTGGAATTGGAACAGGAGGAACACCCCCAGAGTGCATTGGATAAATTCAAAATCAATTTCTATAAATCATTGGAGGAGGTGGAAAAGATTGATCGTTCATCAAAGTTGACTGTGAAAGAAGCAATTGCTAAATACCCCAAAATTGTCCAAGATGCTTCTATGACTGTTACGGCCTTGCCACCTACTCAAATTAGTGTAGAACGCTTATTTTCAGCCCTTAAAATCATCCGCTCTGACTTAAGAGCATCACTGAAAGAAGATTTAATGGAAGCGATCCTTTTTTTAACAACAAATTCAGTTTAGGTTAGTACATTTTGTTACGGTTGTTTATAATAATACAAAAACATCTTATTAATTTGCTAAACCAACAATAATCTTATTTTGTTTAAGTTTCAGTTTGTATTTTGGGATTTATTGTAATTTTTGAATAAAAAGAAAAAAAGCCATTAAGGCATAGTTACAGCCACCAAGTAACCTGATGAGTCATGTGGTGGTGACGAAATGCCTTGTTTATGAATCTCCATTGGCCTAATAAAGCTAATCGTAATCAATTTGGCCTTAACATTCCATCGGAGTCGGAGTCGTAATTATACAAGTCAGATTTCTGGAGTCGGCAAATTTTATCACCGACTCCACAGCCCTGAGTTAAACACATATGATATTGGTGAAAGAATGGCTACAACATTACATAGGAAGCAAGCAAAACGCGTCACCACCAACTACTAGTCTAGTGCGATGGATGCAACTCTTTCTGGTGAAATAACGCCTGAATTCTGGGTTCCTTTTCGCTCAAGCGCACCGTAAATTGCCTTCAATGTACAGCCGTTTTCACAGTTTGTTCTTTATGACCATCATTGCTGAAAAGCCTTCCTCACAACGATAACTTGTCGCAAAAAGCACCAGCACTTTCTTTGCCTCTTCAGCAAGCAAAGGATACTCCTCATCCACTTTTGCCAAAAATATCTCGAATTTTTTTCTCTGCAAACTCAAATTTCAGAATAAGATCTTGTCGCATTTTCAGGAATTCTGCTTTCATTTCAAGTGAGTCACTGCTTCTCAGGGCGTAATAAGTGAATAGCCTCTTTTTTAAATAGCATGGCTGCGTATTAAATATGCTTCTGTACCACATCGACTGCAGGAAGCCATAGACAACAACAGTGGCTGGACAAGATATTAAATTTGTTGTGTTCATGTATAAAATATCTGTCAAATACAATGGTAATTATAAATGTGTAACACCTTTGCAAAATTGTCAAATTTCATCGTTTAAATGGCTCTATGTTTATTGATATAAATCACTGTAATAGTTTTATTTTCTGTAATTCTCTCCTTTGAAATGAGAGACCACCAAGAGTCACAGCTGCAGTGGTTCAACACTTAAGTTGTAACATGGAACTTATTAATACAAAACAATTACTGTATATGCATTTATGCAGGCCGTTGGGGGCCATAAGCAGTATACCCATTTGAGGCCCCACCCCTCCATCCACCAACTCACGCCTTACTACATCACCTCAGCACACACATAAAAAAAATGGCTGTGTTAATAAAAAACAATTATGAAACAATTTTAATGAAACATTTATGTCCAAAACAACAAATATGTACTTTCAGAAGACAAACAGAAAAAATACTCTTCATGAAATTCCTGAAAATTAGCTTATACTGTACATTATTTAGAATAAATGACACAGAACTATGTATAAAAAAATAATGCAATTATCAACTACCAAACAATTACTAACTCTACGAGACAATCGTGTAATAGCTAACAGTTATACAGAACAGTTTGTATCTTCAAAATTTTTGCCTCCTAGATTTTTTCTGGGCGAAATCATCAATAACATCATCATATGAAATCTCCCTGCCAACGTCCTGGTTGATGCTTATGATGCCAAGGCCACTGAGGCGATCCTGCCCCATTGATGATCTGAGGTAGTTCTTGATTAGCTTCATCTTAGAGAAGCTCCTCTCGGCTGACGCTACTGTCACAGGTAGAGTGCAGGCAATTCTTAGTGCAACCCAGAGACTGGGGTATAGTTCCTCCAGTTGCTTCTGATGAATGAAGGAGAGAAGCTCCAATGCAGTCATGTTGTGTGGAGGTAAAGTCGGCAAGTTCTTAATTTCGAGGGCCAGTTCTCTTCCATCAATGTCAGAGTCAGCTCCAGAGCTCAGTATCTTAGAGAGCTTTTCACACTTGCAGGACAAGTCTTCCTTGTTCATTGTGGTGAAGTTTAGGAGAACCCCAAATATGTCCCTCACATCATCTAATGTTTTGAATCTCTCATTTATTGACCCGATGGCACAATCCACCACCACATTGAAAAATTTGACTTCCAGCCTCTTTAAGGCTTCTGTAAATGGTTCGTCAGGAGCTTCGTAAGCAAAGTGCCTTTTTGTGGATCTGAGTCTTTTCTCCTTCAGCACAGCCTCCACATTCATTTCCTCACATATGTCCCTAGCTACGACTTGTGCTGCAACAAAACCTGTATTTCTGTAACTGGTGAGTGAGTCTTTTGTTTATGTGAGGAGGTTGATTGCCACATCAAACTGCATTGTAGAAGACTGCAGAAGTTTGCTCACATGGTTAACTGCATGAAGAATGTCATACCATACTACTGTGCAAATCTGAAAGCGATAAGACCCTACCTCCTCTGCAAGTGCTTGTGCTTCAGTCCTGGCTATGGCATCTGTGGCATTGTTTCTGACTTCCAACAGGGCCTCTCTGATGTTGTGGCTCTGGTATCGCACAGCTTCAATGCTCTTAAGCCGGCTCTCCCACCTGATTTCACTCCAAGACTTGCTTCTTTAGTTTCACTCCAAGACGTGCTTCTTTAGGATTGCCCATCTCTGTGTAGCTGCTGCAAAAAGGTTGTACAATTTTTGTACGTTGCCAAAGAAGCTGATGGCATCTGTGGAAGCTTTAGCTGCATCAGCCACTACAAAATTCAGAGTGTGAGCCCCACATGGAACATAGAGTGCACGACAGTTCTTCTCTAATAACCTTGCCTGAACACCTTTGTTCTTGCCCTTCATGTTCGCTCCGTTGTCATATGACTGTCCTCTGCAGTCATCAAAGTGAATATTCAGTTCATCTAGTGACTTCTAGTCTCTTCAGAATCAGAACTGATAAACCCAGGCCTGTACTTTCTGAAGCCTCAAGAAAGCCCAAGAAGTATTCTTTTATTTGTGGTACTTCACCAATTTTAACAGTTCTGATAATAATCGACATCTGTTCTTGGTGGCTTATATCTGGAGTGCAGTCTAAAATGAGTGAGTAATATTTAGCTTGTTTTATTTCTGCAACAATGGCATCCAAGATCTTCCCACTAATGGACCCACTGAGCTCATTTTGAATGATGTTTCCTAGGTAACTTGAATGACTATATTGGCCACTTTCGACTCTGCTGATGTGTTGTTTCATCACTGGATCAAATTTGGCAAGCAGCTCAACCTCCTTCAAGAAGTTGCCATTGTCTCGATTGTACAATGTAGAGAAAGACCCCCTGAAAGCAAGGTTTCTCTCTGCCAGTGATTGGATTATACTTACAAGACGTGTGAGAACATTTCGCCAGCGTCTTCGCTCTACCTCCATTAATGACATTTCAGTTTGGCAATGGTCGTCCCAGTTTTTAGCCGCAGTTCCAGATCCTTCCATGTTGCCATGTTATCTGCATGTTCTGAACTATTTTCATGGCCTTTCAGAAGCGAACCAACGTTTATCCAATCTGACAGTCCATCCGTAATTAGTTTGTACGACTTCCTTGAAAACACCTCGTAGCAGAAGCAATAAAGAGCATCATTCCTTCTAGAGTACATCAGCCAGCTTCGCTTTATTTTTTCTCCATTAATTAATGTTCTGTACATGTAATGGTGATGAAAACTTCTACCGTCCTCTCTTTTAGGGAATGTGAAATCTGGACTGATTTGAAATGGTCCTCGAGACACCAGATCTGTCTTCAAGGCATCTGACAGGACAACTGGCCAGTCATACGGATCAAGCGGTGGAGCAGATCTTGGTTCTTGTTGCTCAGTAGAAATGCCTGTGTGTGGTGTTTGAAGCTGAACAGAAGATAGGCCACTTGTTGGTTCATCAGGCTCTACCTCTACTGGTGTTTGAGGTTGCATAGAGGAGGGTCCTGCTGTTGGCTCATGATGCTCATCAGGCTTTGTTGAGGATGGCTTTTCCAAATATTTCAGTAGTGCTCCTGAGAAGAACATAACATTACATATTCTGTTAGATTTTGCTAAAATACTCTTTCTTATCTTGTTTGATAATTGATCTGTGTGAACAGAATTTGAGGTGATGTGATCCATTAAATTTCACATTTCGAAATATTATAAATATTACAGAGACTAGCTTACTCTACACGATTCCTGAGCACTTGCCTAGCTTGATGGTCTACTTAACCTAGTTGCCTGAACTGTAATCATAAGAATATACAAGTGGCACATCTCACCTCTGCTACTGGAAAGCTTCTCCTCCTCTATTTTCTTCCTTTTCCGTTTTTCAGCTCCTGATGGATAATGTTTCATTTTCCAAGATGCACGAAGTCACATCTAGTTAATCACAACTAATCTGCTAAATAATAATAATCATAAAAATAATGATGATAATAATAATAATAATAATAATAATGTTTTACAATACTAGAAAAATTAAGCATTTAGGAAAGTATAAGCATATAGTAAGAATAAAGTTAAATAATATAGAAATAAGATCTCACAATAGTTATTTACACATAACGACCAAAACGTTTGGTTTGTCTCCGTTTTATCACATTTGTCTCATACAAAAACTTTAATTAATACGATAACAATAATAATAATAATAATGATAATAATAATAATAACAATAATATTACTAATAACTTCAGCTATATTCCTATTCTTGCCCACTGAGCTATGACCTGGGAGCCTGTCTAGGGGCCCCCTAGTAGCAGCGGGGCCCTAAGCGGCCGCTTAGTCTGCTTATGCCAGGAAACGGCCCTGCGTTTATGATGCTGCCTCAATACTGTATAAAACATTCTTCGTTTCTATATAATATTTGTCTCACTGACTGTTTATTACTATATCAGTGTTCCTGATCTAGAAATAGCGTTTGCTCCGGATATAACAATGCCATAACAGTAGTATCCATTCAGCTGTCGTCCATTTGCCAATTGGAAAATATTCTAAGCAGTGACGTCTGAAACCTACAGAAACCCATCAATCTGGTAATGTTACAATGTTATTAAAATTTAATATACATCAAAACATTGTTTTTTCATTTATAAACCACCTATATACTGTATGTATTTATATATATCAGGTTTTTGCTCTGTCTTTGTTATAACACAAAATAATATCTGAAGGCGAGGTCAGATAGGTCTTTAGTTCTAGTATTACCCCAAGGCACGGTTTGGGTCTTAGGATTACGTCAAAAACAATATTTTTTAATAATAAATTAGAAGAGATTTGTGCTCAGGAAAATGTACCCTTCGTAAAGCTGTCGTCAGAATTCAGTGATCCTAGCCTTTTTATAAAAGATGGGGTGCATTTTAATGAAATAGGTAATGCTAGGCTAGGTGGGTTAATTGACGAAAACGTACGAAAGCTGTATAGGTCGAAGCCTTCTTTAAACGTTGTGTGTCCGGTGAACGCGGGCCCAACGTGAAAAATAGTTTAAAACGCCGGCCCGTGAAAAAAAATAACTTAAACGTCTTTTATTGTAACGCGCGTATATTGGAAATAAATTAAACGAATTTAAGGCGATAATTTATTCCGGCAACTACGATATAGTTGCTATCACTGAAACGTGGTTAAATACCGTGACTCGGGACTTGTTCGGGGAACTTGATATACCGGGTTTTAAACTCTTTACTAATGATAGGTTACATAGGATTGGTGGCGGCGTTTTGCTGTACATTCATAATTCCCTTAGGGCTATCGAGGTTAAGATAGATTTTCCGGCAGCAATTAATGCGACATGCGTTGAAGTTAGGGCGCGTAGTATTAGTTTTAATTTTGTTGTTGTTTATAGACCTCCCTTTCAACCCTTCGATACCAATACTATACTAGATTTTACTCACTTCTTGGTAACTTTATTGACAATCGGAAGAGTATAATTGTCGGAGACATTAACTGCCCTAATGTTAATTACGAGACTTTTACTGGTAATGAGGAGGGTTTGAGATTGATTGAGTTCATGGAGGATAATTTTTTACGACAGATGATTACCGAACCAACGCGCGGTGACAATATTTTAGACGTGGTGATGACGAACGGCGAAAATATAGTCGAAGGTTTAGAAGTAGGCGAGAGTTTAGGATGTAGTGATCATCAAATTCTTAGGTTTAAGTTATTGATAGAAAACACTAAGGATAGTAACGTAATAGAAGTCCCTGATTTTCGTAGGGCTAATTTTGATAGTTTTGCGGATAGGATGAGAGTAGTGGACTGGGATAACTTATTTATGGGTAATGACACAAATTTGCATTGGGAGGCGTTTAAAGAAAGTTTGATGAATTTTGAAAGGGAGTTTATTCCTCGTAGGCCCAAGCGCGCTAGAAATAATGGTAGGCCAAAGTGGTGGACTAGGGAAATAGGCGAGTTCATAAACGAGCGTAACAGAGCGTATAGACTTAATAAGCGCAATGGCACGGCAGCTAACTTTAATAGATATATCGAGCTTAGACGTCAGTTAAAAGATCAGTTAGGAATGCTAAGCGTAATTTAGAGATACTTATAGCTGCGGATAATAAACATAATCCAAAAAAGTTTTTTGAATACGTCAATAATCGTAAGCCGATAAAAGATAACATAGGCCCTCTAGTGGATGTTAACGGCGCTTTGGCTTCTGACGCTCAGGCGATGGCGGGTATTTTCAATAACTTTTTTGCGACAGTTTTTACCGTAGAAGACGTAAATAATGTCCCCGACGTGGACGATATCGTTCCATTTAGTAGCGAGACTATTTTGGATGAAATAACCAGAGATGGGCAGTACCGCGGCACATGTAACGGCTTAAGTAACGGGCGTTACTTTTATAACGAGTATCGGTATCGCCTTAGCAAGATTTCTAATGTAACGATGTAACGGTAACGCCCGTAATAATTTCAGCAAAAGTAACGAGAATTTCCGTTACTCGTTACTCGTTACATACTGTTTTTTATGTGTGAAAAGTACAAATACATCTTTTGGCGGCGTATCATACAGTTCATACTTGTTAGAACTTGTTCAGTCCTTGTCACGTTGCATCCGTCTTGTTGCCGGTAGAGCTCAGTTATAGTGTAGCACTCGTGCGGTGTGCATTTCCTTTGTTTAAAGTTGTTAAACATGGAATACCTTTCGTCAGCGTCTTCTTCGAAGGATGACGACACATCTGATTTCCTCGAAGATGTTTCGGCACATAGTTGGGTAAAATCACAGCTTATTACATCGAAGAAGTTTTTCTCGATCGTTAGAAGGAACGGCAATGCTTTAAAGTGCCTCTGTCTCTTGTGCCCTAATAAAGAACAAGTTGTTCTCAGTGCTGATATATCTACCTGTTCTAATTTGAAAAAACACATACAGGTGAGTAAAATCTAATGTATATTTATTATAATTTATATAATATATTTACATGTAAGATATAGTGTGTAATTTGTAAACATAAATTTGTTTTCACATGAATTTCACCAATTTATACGAAATAACAAATAACGGTCGCGTTACCGAGTAGTAAGGAGCTACTGTATATATAGCTTAATGCTGTATAATAATATAATATTATCAGATCAGATCTAATATCTAATATTACGTTATCTTGAAATGTAGCAAACATTTTGCTCGGTATTTACCTTAATTACTCGTATATCAGGGCCGGATGGAAATTGGAGACCTCAAATCAGATCAACTATTGGAGATCATATCACATTCTTAAAATACCATTTGACCAATTCATACTTGTATTCAACACAATAACAGCTGCACTTATAATTTACAACCTAAGATACTGATTCGAACATTAACAATTGCAATAAGTCAGCATAAATGTAAACAAATTTACTATTTTCAAGAGCTTAGCAATGTATCAACATGCATTTGCATATAAAATCTCAATAAGATGATGTAATAGTTAAAAACGAAATTATTTCCTATATGCAATCTATTTCTTATGTAGTAATTTCGGGGGAGGGGGCACACTTAATACCCCCCCCCCCCTTCAATCTGGCCTTGATATATCATCACTAACCCACAAAACACACACACACACACACATTATGACACATACGTGGCTTCCTTACTAAAGCACGACATGTGTTTTGGCTGAGTAGGTTTTCTGCCGATTTCAATTAGATAATATGACCATATTATTAGTAATAGGCAACTCTTACTTGAAAATGTTAAATGTTAAATTTTACGGCGTGTATTTTTATTTCAACAATTAGAAATAAACTGATTCGTGTGATCCTTATACTGTAGTTTTAACACATTAGAAAGAATGAATATATAACTCGATAATATGCTCTAACTTTATAAAAAAAATAAAAATGAATAACGAGACAATAGCAATTTATATAACAATAGTAATGTTAATAGTAACAAGTAGTAGTAATAGGAATGAAACATATTGGTATGATAGGTCAATTTCCGTGCATGGCCTCGAAGGGCCTCTTTGGGCCTGTTGCCATACACGTTAAAACATTTGGTTCTTTTGCATTATCCTCCCAACACTAATTTTTTTTATATAAAATGTTGGTTTGGTTTTGGTTATGGTACTTTATTTTCCTTCCATTATAAAAAAAATTAGTGTTGGTATTTGGTTAGGTTAGGTTACAGTAAAAACAGCCCGCCGCAGGCGTTAGCCGTTATAAAAAAAAATTAGTGTTGGGAGGATAATGCAAAAGTACCAAACATTTTATGTATTTATGTATGTATTTCAATCCCATAGCCAGCATTTATACCAAGTGTCCAACAAAATATTGTTGGGGGGCGAGAAACATTCACATTAAGTTTGAACATTCACTATGAAATTGTTTCTATAATATAACAGTTCGTGTTACGTATTATATTTCAAACAACCATTTGTAAACAATTACTCTTCATTACAGCGCCGCCATTCCGAACTTGAAAAGGACTTTGATGAGTACCGCAGCAAGCGGTCAAAGCAGCACGAGAGTTCCAGCAGCAGCACCCCCGGTACCAGCAAGCAGCGATGCCATCAAACTCTCTTGCCATTTGGAAGAAAGCAGCAGTGTGCAGTTAGCCAGTCACAGTTTGACAAGAAGATTGGGTATTATTATAGTATTACACCGTCTAACGACCAGCAATTATTATATGTTCATTAAGTAGATTTTTTAATTCTAAGACACTTTCCTTCTATAGCGTTTCCGTCGCAAATGTTTCGTTTTCGAGATATAAACATTTTTTTGGTGTGTATCTAGTGTGTGTTTGTACGTTCGTTTGTGTGTTTGTACGTTCGTTTGTGTGTTTGTGCGTTCGTTTGTGTGACTGTTACATGTCTGCCCAATCACTGCGCTCCACCCATTTCGAATTTGAATTACTTTGCTACCGGAGTGGCTTCGTGTGACACGTGCTTGTTTGATTATTACAGCTGTGTTGTCGCTTTCTACGAAAATTTAGAAAAAAGTGTTGAGTTTCTGCGTGCTCAGTGTTCTACCGACAGTAGTGAAGTGTCCACATTGTAAAATGGAGTGCACATATCGTCAAGACCAGAAACTGTGGCGTTGTAGAAAAAGTTACGTTGTGCTTAAAACGAAGAAAAGACGGTACTGTGATTATTCTGTCTTAGATTTTAAAGGTAATTCCTGTTTTTCTTTTAGGATAGGTTAGGTTTAGTTGTTAGGATAGGTTAGGTTAGGTCAGGTCAGGATAGGTTAGGTTAGGTCAATTTTGAAGGTGAAATTTGTTTTTCCTATGGTTTTTGATGTGTTTTGAACGAATCTGACCTTCAAAACCGTCGGAAATGACTCGTTTTCTGTGATTTCCCCCACATTGCCGGCTGGGGGGGGGTATCTCAAAAGGAGTCATTTCCGACGGTTTTGAAGGTCAGATTCGTTCAAAACATCAAAAACCATAGGAAAAACATAAATTTCACCTCCAAAGGGAGACGGGTGTAATACTATAAATTTACCGAAGATTGTGAACTTCATCGTAGATACGATGCTACCTCTCTCTGTTGTAGAGAATGCTAAATTCAAAGACTTATTTAAGGGTATGTGTTCATTGTTTTCTAATTGTAATGTTGATTATTATATTTTTATATATATATATAATAGGCAGAGCTGGGCACTTGCGTTTTTTTGCGCGTTTTTTTGCGGTACTGCGGTACTGCGGTACTACTACCGCATTACCAAACCGGTACCGCATAACGCAGTACCGCAAAGGATCGCTGAAAGTACAGCAGTACCGCTACCGCATTCAAATTTCCCGCGGTACTTTCCGCGGTACCGACCAACACGGTAGTACCGCAGTACCGCAGTACCGCAAAAAAACCGCAAGTGCCCAGCTCTGAATTATTAATAGGTGTATCTGTGTATATATATATATATATCCCCTCGATTAGGTACTCCGGCTTGCCGGGCCGAGGGGGCTCGTACACCTCGTGAGTTGTTGGAGTTTCCTCAACTCCTCGCTGGGGGTGGCCGAAGAGTTACCTAGTTGCTTTTTTTTTTTTTTTTTTTTTTCCCGAAATTTCTTCTGTCTTGACTCGGTCTTGGGCCTCTGTCAATTGTAGTGTCCCCCCCCCTTTGTTTGTATTTTGCAGTCTTGGGGTCATCGGGTGCACCCGCCGGGGGGCATCGCTCCGTGGCTGAGCCGTGCTCTGGGGACGGTACGGGCGCACGGACCGCTGCTGCGTCTGGATTGGGTCTTTGCTGGCCCTTAACGGACAAATCTCCGTAGTGCCAATCTGCTGTTTTTAAAACGACAGTCAGGTTGGGGGGCGGGCTACCCGGGACGTTGGGCCTGCGCCTTGAAGGATGCAGCGGCGGATGGTGCATTGCCTTGGGTCCGAGGCTGTCTTTTTGTAAAGCTATTGTTTATGGGTTCAATTTCAAAACTTCAATCCCCTCCTGTTGACGACTCTGGCCCGCCCTTGGATTTGGATAAGACTCTACTTCTGGTCGTTCAGCGGCCTCTGCCTCCGCTGGATTGACCTTAAAGCCGTATGGCCCCCTCTCGTCCTCTGCGGCGTCTGGCTCTCGTGGCCGGACTCGTGGTGGCCGTAGGGCGGGGTCTTCGCGGCCCTTGTTCTCTCGCCCACTCTCGGTTACCGTTACACATGGACCTGTCCCTGCTGTCAATTTCTGTCCGGTGGACAGGTTCCTTGTTCTCCGCCCTTCCGCTGGCTCCCTTCCGGGCAACTCGGAACGGGTGTTTCAGCGCCTTAAGACGGTGGGGGTTCCCTGTCGTTATGATATCCGCCCTCTGAAGGATGGGTCTCTTCTTTTGAAGTCCCGTTCTTCGGGGGTGACTGAGTCCCTTCTACAGTTGCAGGATGTTGGGTTGCAGAGTTTCTGTGACTCCCCATCCGCAATTGAATAGCTGTCAGGGCACCATTTTCGCTTCCCGTCTGCTGTCAATCCCGGTTGGCGAGTTGCAGGAGGATCTTGCCCCCCAGGGGGTAACGAAGGTCTTCCGCTTTTCGTCGCGCCGGGATGGTGCTCTTACCCCGTCCGCTCGTCTGCTCCTGACCTTTGACTCCCTTGTGCCTCCGGCCCAGGTGTTCTGGGGCGTGGGTGATCGCCGGTCGTGTGAGTTTTCGGTGCGACCGTATGTGCCTGACCCGGTTCGCTGCTTTGGCTGCAACCGGTTCGGCCATGTTAGCTCTGCGTGCCGCCGTGAGGGTAAGCTATGTGTCCGCTGCGGTGGGCCTGCGCACCCTACCCCGTGCACGAAGCCCCCGCGGTGCTCGAACTGCTCGGGGGCCCACCCTTCCTCCTCTCGGGACTGCCCCGTTTTCAAGTTTGAATTCGAGGTGCGGTCCTTAAGGACTACCGAATTCCTTAGTGCGCGGGAGGCGCGCGATAGGGTCCGTGACCGGGAGCCGCGGCGGGGTTGTCCTATGCTGCGGCTCTTGGCCCTGGCGGGTCCTCGGGCCCCTCCCGTGCTACCCCGGCGTCTACCGGAGTGGTGCCCCCCCTGGAAGTTCCGGGGGTTGGTGGTCCTCCTGGCGCCGCGGGACCTTCTTGTCCTCTGCCTCACTTTCAGACATCCCATCTGATTCCCTGCCTACAAGTGCCCCTTCTCCCTCTCCGGCCTTGGGGTCTGGATCCTTGCCTACTCGTCTCTCGGGTGGGGAAGGTGATGCCCCGAAGGGGAGGAGGAAGCGTCGCCGTGGTCGGAGTCGGAGTCCTCCAGACCCGATCATGACCGCTGCTCGCCCTGCTTCCCCTTCTTCACCGGAGGGGAAGCGGCGCGCCGCTCCTGATCCGCTCGGGACTCCCCCCCCTATACGGAGGGCTGGTGAGGCGTCACCTCCCGGTGCCCCGACCAGTGTCCGGGTGTCGGTTGAGGTACACCGCCCCATGACACCCTCGATTACTGACTCGGTTCCCATGGTGGACCCGGTCGAGAGGAGCCTGGCCCTTCTTCATGGAGTCTCTTCCCTTCGGCTCCTGCTGAGAGTGGTCGGGTCTCTCTCCTGGATCTACCTCTCCCACCTGTGGTGGACCTTTCCTCCCCCCCCCGTCCCTGCTTGTCTGGTTGACGAGCCCTCGAACATCTGGTTCTCCCCAGCCCCCCTCTGGTGGGGAGTCGGGGGTTTCGGCTGGGCCCGTCTCGTCGTCTCCCCCCCCAGGGGAGCCCCCCTCTGAACTCCCTGTTCCACTCCACCTCGTTCTACTACGGTGAAGCAGCTGCGGGGTCGGTGGCCCCTACCCCCCCGTTCGGGGTGAGTCGGGGAAGCCGATTCCGTCCCTGGTTACGGACCGTTGAGTTTGCTGCTCAGCTTGGTCCGTGGCTATTTCTCTGTTTTCTCTGCTTCTTATAATGCCACTTCCCCTTACAGTTCCATTTTGCATTGGAACTGTAGGGGGCTTTTAGCTAACTGGGAGAACCTTGCCTCCCTGCTGAGAGCGAGCGGCCTTCCTGTGTTTGTCTCCAGGAGACTATCCTGGCTGCGCGGGGCTCCCTCGTCTCTCTGGCTATGTTGGTTTCCCTTGCACCCCGGATGAGCACACACGCCGGCGGGGTGCGGCAATTTATGTGCATCATTCGTTACCATCGCGAGGTGTGCCTCTTCGCACTTCCTTGCAGGCTGTGGCTGTGCGGCTCATTTTAGATCGCCAGTACACTGCCTGCTCGATTTATATTCCTCCTCATGACCCTCCTTCTCGCGACGCGGTTCGCGAGTTGGTGTTGCAACTACCTCGACCGTTTCTCCTCCTCGGGGACTTTAACAGTCGCGACCCGGCTTGGGGAGATGTCCGGTCGACTAATGTTGCTGGTATGTTGCTCTCCTTAATGGAGGAACTTCCCTTTGCGTGCCTCAATTTCGGTGAACCTACTTACTTCCACGAACCCACGGGTTCATTTACCTGTATTGATCTCTCCTTGGTGTCCCTCGATTCCTTACTCGATTTTTCGTGGAAGGTGTTGGGGGACTCTTACGGCAGTGATCATTACCCAGTCTGTCTTGAGCCGGTCGGACCGCAGCCGGGTGTCTCGTCTCGACCGAGGTGGAGCCTTGCGCGGGATGACTAGCCATCCTTCAGAGCTCGTTCCGTCGTTGCCCGTTCGGTGTTGAGCTTTGGCTCTGTGGATGAGAGCTTGGAGTTCTTCGAGCGGGTATTGATGGGCGTCGCGGAGGATTGTATTCCTCGATCTTCCGGTAACCCGCGGACGCGTAGCGTCCCGTGGTGGACTCCAGCATGTCACCGGGCGGTGTGCGAGGGGAAGAGGGCGACGCGCCGCTTCCACCGCACCCGGCGCGCGGACCACTTGATTGAGATTTGGCGTGCTTTTGTGTCTGGCATTTCCTCGTCTACCCCTTTTGCTGCTGTGTGGCGGAAGGTACGTAGTATCGAGGGGAAGCCGGTCCCTGCTAGTCGCCCTGTCCTTCGGGACGGGGACGGCTTCCTTTCGGATCCTGCTGCTGTGGCCCATCGGCTGGCTGGGGCTTTTGCTGCGGTTTCCCGTTCGCCTTCAGCTGCGGATCGTCTTTTGTCGAATGTTACGTTCCCGCCGCCTGGGAACGAGCCCTATAACCGTCTCTTTACGATGCGGGAACTTCGGGCTGCCTTGGCAACCCGTCGTTCTTCCGCCCCTGGCCCTGATGACATTCCGTATGACTTTCTTTGGAATCTGCACCCGATGGCCCTACACTTCTTGCTGGATCTTTTCAACCGGGTGTGGGTTGAGGGGTCGTTCCCTTCCCGTTGGAGGGAGGCGATTGTGGTCCCGATACCTAAGCCGGGGAAGGATCCGGCGGAGGTGGCGGGATATCGGCCTATTGCCTTGACGAGCTGCTTATGCAAGCTCCTTGAAAAGATGGTGGCTGTCCGACTTTCCTTTACACTGGAGTCGCTTGGGTTATACCCCCCGACCCAGTATGGCTTTCGTCGATTTCGGGGTACTCTGGACCCCCTCCTCTTCCTTGGTCATGATGTACGGGAGGCCTTTTCCCCCCGGAATCTTGTTCTGGCCGTCTTTTTCGATGTCCAAAAGGCCTATGACACGACCCGTCGGGGAGTTGTCATGGACCGTTTGAAGTCTCTTTGTTTTGTGGGCTTTTTGCCCACATTTTTTCGTAACCTCCTCTGCCATCGCACTTTCCGCGTCCGTAATGAGGCGGCCCTATCTGACCTGTATGTTCAGGAGGAGGGGGTGCCCCAGTGGTGTGTCTTGAGCGTCTCCTGCTTCAATCTGGTCATGTCTGCGCTACCGGGAGCCCTTCCGCCCTCGGTGCGATGTTCCATCTATGTCGACGATCTGGCTGTCTATGCCGCAGGGACGAGTCCCCCCCTCGTGGAGAGGCAAGTCCAACTCGCGGTCAATCGGGTTGAACGCTGGGCGTCGTCGGTGGGCCTTACGCTGTCTTCACCGAAGACTTCGTGTGTGGCCTTCCTTCCGTCGAGGAGACGGGGATCCGGCGCCGTCCCGACTTTTAATCTTACACTCGGGGGTCAGCTTCTGGCCCTTGTTCAGTCAGTGCGTTTCCTGGGTATGGTTTTCGACAGCCGTTTGAGCTGGGTTCCCCACCTTCGCCGGCTGCGCGAGTCTGCAAGACGTACCCTAGATTTGCTGGAACATCTGTCGCATACTACATGGGGCGCGAATAGGCGGACACTCCTCCGTTTGTACGTGTCCCTGGTACAGTCAAAATTAGATTATAGGAGTGTGGTGTATGGCTCCGCCTCCCGTACGGCCCTTCGGATACTGGATCCGGTCCTCTCTAGAGGACTGCGCATGTCATCTGGCGCCTTCCGCTCCTCTCTGGTTGATAGTCTGCAGGTTGAGTGCGACCTCCCTCCGTTGGGGGATCGGAGGTCGTTCCTCATTGCTAAGCACTATCTCCGGATCCTCCGTCTTCCCAACTCTCCTCTGTTCCAGGTGGTGGAGAGGGTGTTCTGCCGGGATGGGGGTTGGTATTTCACCGACACGGTGACCTCCCTCCTCGATGGAATGGGCACTCCTCATCCCTCCGTTATACCGGTCTCTTTCAAGGGTGTTGCACCTTGGGAGAGCACCCCTATTGCGTGCTGTAGGGCGTTGCGCCCCGTTCGCAGGGCCGATTCTGTCTCTGCCTTGCTTTCGTCTCTGTTCCTTCAGCATGCGGCGTTTCACTCTGCATGTGTTGCGGTCTTCACCGCGGCTGTTCCCCAGTCGTCTGCCCTTGCTCCCCGATGTACCCGTCTCCCTGATGAGGCTTCCGTTTTCACGGCGGAGCTCTATGCCATTCTGAGAGCTCTGGAGGTGGTGCGGGAGCATCCAGATGGGTCGTTTGTCATCTATTCGGATTCCCGCAGTGCCCTGGATGGCCTGGAGTGTTTTTACCCTGTCCACCCACTGGTCCGACGAATCCAGCTACTGTGCCATACCCTTGTCGCTTTCGGTGGCAAGGAGGTGGTATTTTGCTGGGTCCCAGCACATGTTAACGTGGCTGGTAATGAGGCTGCCGATCGAGCTGTCTGTTCCGAGTGCCGACTACAGGTTTCACCCGTGTCCCTCCCCTTTTCCGATTATATCCCTGGCTTCCGTAGGTTTTTGCGCGGGATGGCACTACAGATAACAAACTTTGCAAGATTAAACCCAAATTGGGATGTTGGGCCTCTTCCTTCCATCGGTCGCGCCATAAGGAGGTGGCTCTGGCCCGCCTCCGTATTGGCCACACCCACCTGACCCATGGCTATTTGATGGCCTGGGATCGGGTGCCCCGATGTCCCAATTGTAACGTTTTACTTACAGTTGCCCACCTCCTGGTGGAGTGTCCGCTTTACTCTGCGCTGGGCGCAGAGTATTTTCCCTTTTTGGAGAGCGTCGGGCCTTGTGATAGGCTTGGCGCTATTCTATCTGAAGGTCCCTACTTTTCGATAACAGGGTTGTTCTGCTTCCTCTTTCGCTCCCGACTTCTTTACCGGCTGTGACTCCGCTATGATCTTTCTGCTTCCCCCCCTCCTCCTCCTCCCCCTCCTCCTCCTCCCCCTCCTCCTCCTCCCCCTCCTCCTCCTCCCCTGTCCTCCTCCTCCCCCCTCCTCCTCCCCCTCCTCCCCCCTCCTCCTCCCCTGTCTATTGTTCATTTCCATTAGCTGTTCCATAATCTTCGTCCTGTGTTCGCTCTGCTATCCACCTTTTTTTTGGTGACCATAAGCGGTCATACTTTGAAACAAAAAAAAAATATGTATATATATATATATAATTATATTCCATCACCTGTCCTATTTAGGCCTACAAGTTTAAAAAAATGCGAGTTATTTTGCTTTACTTAGTACAATAAAATTAAAAAAGGCATATATATGCACGTATTTTAAAATTAGGCACTGACCATCAAAATAGGCGTTTATAGGCACTATAACATTTAATTATATACATCCCATGGTCCCGAAATGGATTTCTCTAAAAGAAGCCTATGAATCTATAAACGGGAATAAAAAAGGCAAAAAGGGCAAAATCCGGTCTCTAGTCATGACACAAAGACCCCTTTTCTGTGCTACATCTAAATGATGTTTTGTTTTTGGTGGTGTAGTCATTCCATTGTAGCTACCAGCTAATATTTTATGATTTCTTCATTTGGACTCAGTCGATAATTTTTATTACAGATATTGCTCCAGGACTTGAAGTTTTATCAAGACGCTCACTTGGTCGCAGATTAAATGACATGACATCCTCTGTTCGTGAGAAGATCTCTGCAACACTTTCTGAGCAGCGGTATATCTGTACCACAGCTGACATATGGTCCACAAAACATAGAAGTTTCATGGGCGTAACTGCACACTGGGTATGTCTTAGAATATTATTCATATTACAAATATTTTATCATTTGGAAATTATTATTATTACAAATACTGTATATTTAAGTAGAAAAAAATATCGCATAATATGTAAATGATTTATTTACACTGCATAAAATTTGAAATTCATAAGTCTTATCCTTTAATATTTTTTTACAGCTAGATCAGCGGACCTTGGAAAGATGCAGTGCTACTCTTGCGTGTAAACGATTCACAGGGAGCCACACATTTGACCGAATAGCAGAAATGCTCGACGATATTAGAAGAGAATTTTTTATCCCTGAGAGCAAAATTATAGCCACGGTCAACGATAATGGTGCAAATTTTGTAAAAGCATTCGAGGAGTATGGGATCGACCTTAAAATTCCTAGAGAAGCGTGTGATGATGAAGACCAAGATGAATGCCAAGATGAAACAAGAGAAGATGAACCTGCAGAATCAATAAAAATAAGAGAAACCGATTCTACAGATGATACCATTCTTCTTCCAAGCCACAAAAGGTGTGCATCGCATACCATTAGCCTTGTTTGTACAACAAATTTGAAAAAATCCTTAACAGGTCAAGTCTCAAAGATCTACCACTCGGCTATGGGCAAATGTTCCGCCCTATGGAATTGTTCGGGTAAACCAAAAACATCCGAAGTAATATCCAGTGTATTAAACTGTCAGTTGAGACTCCCGTGTCCTACGCGGTGGAATAGCCTGCATGACAGTCTTGTACTGCTTCTGAATAATAAAGCTAAATTGAATGAACTCATGTGTGTTTTAAAGCTACCCGCATTCAAGGAGTCGGAGATTGAGTACCTAGAAGAATACACTACTGTGGTAAAACCCTTGGCTGTGGCACTGGATCGCCTTCAAGGAGATCAGAACTGCTACTACGGTTGTCTTATCCCTACTCTCTTTGCTGTTGAGAAAAACTTGAAAGAATTGCTCTATCATCATTGAGATACAGCCACCCATTAGTAGAAGCATTAAGTAGTGGATTCATAAATCGATTCAAGAAATTCCTGGAACTTGACAGAAATGCCAATGTTGCAATTATTGCTGCATTAACAAATCCACACTTCAAGTGCAAGTGGCTCACTATAAGCGCGCGAACAAACAATGAGGCATGTAGAAAAATGGTGGAAAACATGCTGACATCAGCAATTAAAAGTGAAAGTGACAGTGACAGATCACCTGAGGAGCCAGCTAAGACAGATGATGGTGCTTATAGCAGTAGCGACGATTTCTTTGAATATGGTCATGCTCCTGCTGACGTCAAGAAAGAAGACACCACAGCATCAGAGATGGAAGTGTTGAAATACTTCAATGATGACAGCACTGCACTGCAGCTGCAGTCACTTGATGGTTATCCTTCAATTAAGAAGCTCTTCCTCAAGTACAATACTCCACTTCCTTCCTCGGCTCCTGTTGAGCGTCTCTTCAGCTATGCAGGACATATTCATGCCCCTAAGAGAGGAAATCTTTCCGACAACACTTTCGAAAAATTAGTAATGCTAAAAGGAAACCCGAGGCTCCTAGCTACATTTAAAATTTAATTCTATACCTCTCAGCTAGAATATATTTTTGGAAATGTTTTTTATTATTTTACATCAGCTGCTATTCAAATGTTTGTTTACTTCTATGTTTAATTTTCTGTTATTCAAATAATATTTTTTGTCAAAAATGTCCTGTTATCATTGTCTATCAGAAATAAACCTCCATTTATCTAAAAACAGTTGCGTTTGTTTTTACATACTTTTTATACTTGCTTTAATATTCTAATTACGATATACAATTATGATATATGAATTTACCAATGTAACGAGTAACGAAAGTAACGACGTTACTGTAACGAGTATCGGTATCGTCTTAAGATATTTTCAAAGTAACGATGTATCGGTATCGCCGGGGTCATTGTAAGAGAGTAACGCTCGCCAATTTTGAGTAACGGTGCCCATCTCTGGAAATAACTGTTTACGAGGGTGAGATTGCGCATTACAGTATATCGATAGGCTAAAAGTTAGCAAGGCTCCAGGCCCTGACGCTTTTTATCCCAGACATTTGAAAGATTTGAAAGACGTTATTGTAGGCCCCTCAACGAAGATTTTTAATCAGTCACTCGAAACGGGGATTATTCCTGAAGACTTCAAATTAGCTAACGTCACGCCCATTTTTAAAAAAGGGGACCACACAGTAGCTAGCAATTATAGACCCATTAGCTTAACGTCAATTGTCGGTAAACTTTTGGAATCCGTAGTTAGGGATCGTATCATCGATCACTTAGAAAGTAGAGATTTGATTAATAGTAGTCAGCATGGGTTTCGACGCCATAGATCTTGTTTAACTAATTTGTTAGAATTTTATAACGAAATAGTGCGCGAATACGATAGACATGGAGCGGCTGATGTTGTTTATTTAGATTTTAAAAAGGCGTTCGATACAGTTCCGCATAGAAGATTAATTGCGAAGGTTAAAGCCCACGGTATACGCGGTCAGGTAGCTAACTGGTTAGAGCAATGGCTTCGTGCGAGGAGACAAAGGGTCGTTGTTAATGGTAGTGAATCGGGGTGGTTGGATGTAGGTAGCGGTGTCCCACAGGGTTCAGTGTTAGGCCCATTGCTATTCGTAATTTACATTAACGACATAGATGTAGGATTGACTAGTAACGTGTCAAAATTCGCGGACGATACTAAAATAGGCGATAAGGTTGTTAACGAGGACGATAGAAAGACGATGTAAATAGGATTATAGAGTGGACGGATAAGTGGCAGATGCAATTTAACGTAGACAAATGTAAAGTTTTGCATATAGGTTTTCGTAACAATAATTACACGTACACGATGGATGATGGATAGTTAGCGAGCGTTGACGAGGAAGTAGATTTAGGCGTACGCGTATCTAAGGATTTAAAAGTTAGGAACCAGTGCCTGGAGTCTTGCGCAAAAGCTAATAGGATGTTAGGCTTCATAGCACGTAATTTCAAATTTAAATTGAAGGATATTATATTGCCCCTTCACAAGTCCCTAGTCAGGCCTCATTTAGAATATGCCGTTCAGTTTTGGTGCCCGTATTTGCGTGAGGATATTGATAGTTTAGAAAGGGTTCAGCGTCGTGCCACGAAACTAATTCCGTCATTGCGCAACAAGCCTTATGAAGATAGGATTAAAGAGTTAGACTTGCATTCACTCGAAACTAGGAGATTAAGGAGGGAGCTTATTGAAGTTTTCAAAATCGTTAATAACATCGATAACATAAATTTTGACAAACTGTTCATTTTAGATAATAGCAATACTCGTAATAACGGATTTAAGTTGCATGGCAGACGTTTCATTACTAATATCGCGAAAAACTTCTTTACGTTTAAAGTAATTGATAAATGGAATAATCTTCCCGCGTCAGTCGTTAACTCTACCAGCGTTAATATGTTTAAGAACCGTTTAGATAGGTATTTTAAAAATATTAACGTTGTTTAAAATAAAAAAACAATTAGTAACAGGAGCTCTGGGGGTGGTGGTCGAGGATGAGTGCTGACGATTAATGCCAGCTTGTGACATGCCAGCGTGTGATGCCAGCAATAAAATTAAAAAAAAAAAAAAAAGATTAACACGAACGTAGATGTAGCTCGTAGAGTAAACTAACCCACTTTTTGTTATACTTTATCTACTTTTTTTCTTTTTTTTCTTATCCTCTCCTTACTTGCATGTCTGTAACTCTCTTTACTTGCATGTCTGTAGTTTGCATGGTATGTCAGTGAGTTAAGACTGTGTTTGCATGGTTTGTAAGTGTTCTTATTTTACTTCTTTTCATCTTTCACCCCTCTCCTATTCTCTTCGACTATTTTTCCGAATTGTCGGCAGTGGCCGGCGGATGATGATGGGGAGTCTTTCTTTCTCTTTTTCTGAATGAGTGTTAACCCACGAATGATAGGTTTTGCTACTTACTTAACCCCTTATTCTTCTCTTTTAGCCCCCTCCTCTTTCCTTTCTCTTGGGCTAACTTTAGAGTGGATCTTAGGGTCTTTTTGTTAGCCTTAGCTTCTATAGATCTGTAGTTCTGAATCTACAGTAAGTTCAATATTAAATGTAAATGAATAAATAAATGAATCATGTTGGAATTTGCTCAGGGTGCAATAATGTCTACCAACGGCTCTGTTCGTTCAGGATGACAAGTTTGCCAATATCATGAACACTGTCATCACGTCCGAAGGTTTTTTCTTAGTTTTTACAAAACCATTTTTTATTCACTTCATTGACATCCCCCTTGTTAATATATATCCCCTTCTTGAATTTATATTTAATTATTCATTTATGTTTCCTTAGTAATATGTAAACCAGAGTGATGAATGGAAATAATTATGTTCTAAAGACATTTGGCGATGAGTCAACCAATCAGCGCTAAACCCCAGATTCATTCATAAAATGTTACAGCCGTTTGTAGTACACATAACAAATATATGCCAGGTGTCGCTATCTGTTCTCAAGAGTGTCCTACGAATAATGAGTGCAACTGTACATCGAGCAAGACTTGTGAAAAAAAGTAGCTACTAACTGTTTGATCTCACAAAAAAAATAATAAGCTACACATATTCATGATTTTTGCAACTAGTTACAGTTACAATTATTCGGCCGGAAAATGTAACTAGTTACTCTTACAGTAGGGTGTGTCGAATTTTTCAACTTTCAAATTCCAAATATGAGGGGTGCTAAAAATTTGCAGCATGACTTAGGAATTCTAAAGATATTTTTGTTAATTTAATCTAATTTAGTTTTGCTTGGTAAGAAGCTACATAAAAATAGTGACTTTTTGACTTTTTTGTGGAATTATATAATAATTATTATATTAATAATTATATATGCTGTATATAATTATAATGCACTGCTGTTTTTGCTTATTTCACAAGTTGTAACATATTCATCAGTGTGCTGAAGATTACTTATCCGTCAGTGCTACCATCCTAACCAGTGGGAAATGACCTACAATAGCTTCTAAAAGGAGGACAAGACTGGGGACATTCACACATATGAGCAACCTAATTGGAACTGGTAGAGAGTTGTTGCCCTCTGAACTCCCAACTCTGCAAGACGTTCTGAAATATGGGCTACTGCTAAGAGAACAAAGTGGTGAGGATGTGAGAAACTACCCAGCAGCCAGTCTTGCAAAGGAAATTTACCCTAAAGTGCTTGAAAAGTGGGAACGAGCAAACAGTTCTTTTGTAGCCCCCGTTGTAAATTCACGAGTCACAATCTTAAACAAGATCCAAGAGAGCTGGGAGCAGGCCAAAAACATATCTCTTGGGAGAGGAAAGCTACATGTCAAAGAGGCTTTCATTGCAAAACTTGACAAGCTTTTTGACATCCTCAGTTGCAAGTGTAAAATTGTTCTCCTCTGAATTTGGCTGCCTTGCAGATGCTGGTTGCAGAAACGAAACTCACATTAACTGTACATGCCCTAGGGAGATGAAGATCCCTGTGAAGGAACTTGCTTTCATTAAAGGTCAGAGAGACAAGTCTGGTTCTATTGGACCACATCAGATTGGCTTGCCACATCAACCTGAGCACAACAGACAAGTCAAAAAGCAGAAGCGGCAAGAAGACGAAAGAAGAAGGCTTGCTGAATATAAGCAGACAAGTAAGCAGGATGTTTCAATGCCATCAAATGAAATAATTTTCTCTGATGATGAAAATGAAGAACAAATAGCTGATGCTCAAGATGGAAAGGATGGAAGTTATGAAGTGACATTAGAAATACCAAGCACGTCTTCAACTTCCAATAAAAAGCCAGAGTACAACACATTAGAAATACCTAATGTTGCTATGCATAGCATCAGATATGGTGTTGGCCTGCGTGCCACAGCTGCCATCACCACTGCTGCCTTTATGGATGCTGGCTTGATCACTGAAGAAGACAAGAGACTTGTAGTTGATCACAATAAAGTCAAGAAGGCCCAAGAAAAAGTTATGAGATCCCTGGATCAGGAATTTGATGATCTTTGTAAGAAGGGTGAAATTGACTGCATCTTCTTTGACGGCCGTCAAGATACAACTAAAGTTATGCTGAAAGCAGACAATTCAGATCGTCAGTTCCCCAGCATCATCAAAGAAGAGCATTATTCTGTGTGCAGTGAGCCAGGTGGAAGATATCTCTACCACTTCACTCCTGAGAAAGGCTCAACGAGAAAAAAACCTGCTGAAGTTATTGCTGATAATCTTGTAGATTTCATGAAGAAGAAGGGCATTGATAAAAGCTTGCAGGCCATTGGAGGTGATTCTACAAATGTTAACACTGGCTGGGAGGGTGGTTCCATGCATTGGGTAGAGGTCAAGCTTTGCCGTAAGCTGATCTGGTTGGTTTGTGCCCTCCACACTAACGAGTTACCCCTGCGACACTTGATCACAGCACTGGATGGGAAGACCTTGTCTAACAACAAGTGGACAGGTAACATTGGCAAGATGCTAGACACTGCAACCGAACTTGAAATTGATCCTTCATTCACCAAACTCTCAATTGGAGAGCCTCTTACTTCACTGAGTGACAATGTCGTAAAGGATCTCTCTACTGATCAAGCGTACGGGTATAGGATCACACAGGCCATAAGGACAGGAGAACTTCCCACAGATCTGGCCCTTCTTGAAATTGGTCCAGTGAGCCATTCAAGGTGGTTGACAACAGCAAACAGGCTTTGTCGCATATGGGTTTCAAAACATGGCCTTAAAGGCAAAACCCTCAACAACTTAAGACTGATAGTGGAATACATTGTTGGTGTGTACTACCCCTGTTGGTTCAACATCAAAGTAAAACACTCTTGGGTGGAAGGCCCACGCCACATCTTGTTTCAGCTGCGGCTAGTTAGGCTGCAAAAGAAGGCTGTAGTGGATGCTGTTTTGCCAACCATCAAGCGCTCAGCATGGTATGCATTCAGCGAAATGATAATCCAGACACTCTTGTGCTCAGATGACAGTGAGGAGAGGAGAGCTGGTGTCCAAAAGATTGTTGACATGAGGGGTGGAGATGATGACACACTTGAAGATCTTTCTGTACGTCCCAGGAAGACACCTTCCATCAACCCCAGTGCTTCTTCCGTGTTGGAGCTGACAGACTGGTCTGACGGGGTATTTGAACCTCCTTTGACATGTAAACTGACTACAGCGGAAGTAAAGAAGTTCTTTGACAAGCCTATGCAAGTTCCACAGTGGCCCTGTCATGCTCAGTCAATAGAGAGGTGTGTGAAACAAGTCACAGAGGCAGCAGGCAGGGTGTATACACATGAGAAACGTGAGGGCTATATCAGAGGCCAAGAAGCAAGTCGGCGGCTGATGTCCAAGAACGAATCAAAGCAAGACTTGATGAAACTTCTTGTTTAAATATTTTTTTTTACTGATGTCATTACTTTCTAATGTTGTTTTATGATTACAAGGATATGTTTTATGATTACTAGGATATGTTTTATGCAGAGAAACTAAAATTTTTGTAGCATTACCTGACATTTTGAGAAGCTAAAATTAATATATGTTGTTTTCCGAGAGCAATTTATGTGCTTTTTAATCAAACGTAGATTTACCAAGCTTAGCGTTGAGCAATCACAAAAATAATAGCAGATTTGAATTCTTCACATCCAAAAACATATTTTTAAAACCCCTCAGTGAAGGAACTGGCAAAAATTAATTTTCACCTCCCAAATTGACACACCCTACTCTTACAGTTACCCCAAAAAGTAACGATTACTGAGTAACTAGCTACGTGACAGCAATGGAAGTGAATTTCCTTAGGGGCCTTTCAAAAATTACGTAATGCTATTTTTGCTAAAACTTGACACCCCCACCCCCTTGTAATGTTCCGTAACGCTAGACCAGACACCCGACTAAGATGTTATGTAACCCCTAATAGGGGTGTCTGGTCCAGCGTAATACGGAACGTTATAAAGGTGGGGAAGTCAAGTTTTAGCAAAACTAGCGTTATGTAATTTTTGAACGGCCCCTTAGTAAACAATCGCAAGCACTAAGGCGACACAGAGAAGGAAGTGAAAACATAATTCCTATGTTATAATGTTTCAGACCAACAAAGACCCTAGGATCCACTCATGGCTGGTCTACCTAACTGCGTTCGTAATTGTGTATTGCGCATGTCCTCCGTGGTGGCGGAGGGGACCTACAATTTTACGTGGGTTCCGAACCACAAGAACATAAGAACATGAGAAATTTTTATAGTGGGCACACTTGGGGCCACTTCTGCCCATCGAGGTGCCGAGGTGGCCTAAAAAAAGTTGTTTGCTTATCAATTTCTTTATCACGTTTTTTTAACAATTTCCGAAATTTTTTATTCTTAATGTGATGTTTCACAACCTACTCATATCATTGGATCACCTGAAGATCAGGGCTCCCAACCTTCTTTAGTTAGCTTTATAAGACTAACTAACGAAAATATCATGACCTAACCTAACCACTCGTCAAGGCCGTACAGTTGACCTAACGATTGGTTAGGTTAGGTCGTGATATTTTCGTTAGTTAGCCTTATAAGGCCAACTAAAGAAGGCTGAAGGCCCTGATCTTCAGGTGATCCATATCATTGCAAGTTCTCAAGTTTACCTTCATTAAACAGTGTTATTAACATCATAAATGAAGAATTACAATAAAAGTTACCAATAACTGAATGTAACCCAATCTGTGTAGATGAAGGCTAAATTTTCTCTCACTCGCCAGGTACATTTTGTAGCGCGCGCATACACACACACACACACACACACACACACACACACACACACACACAGTTTTTCAAGAATATGGCTTCTATTGTTACTACTATGGATATGCGCGTACATCTTTTGCATATTTTCATAGAAAATATTCATAAAACTTATTCTGCCGAAAGCTCCTCATCCGAAGGAAAAAATTTCAACGGATTTAGGACAGAACCCAACTTTGGCGGTAATGTTCAGGATGAAGAACGACAATATCAAAGTGTATCTTGTGAATACGACCCAACTAACAGTAGAGAGACAACAAAAAGTAGAGAGGAAAGTTCATCAAAGGGAGATTGCTCGAAACAAGAATCAGAATTACTGACATTTGTGAACAGATATTTAATATAGGAGTGAATACGCATTAGCATACATGCATCTATCCATGCAAATATGTGCACGTTTATACAGTATGTTACCGGGAATCTGGTAAAATGGTAAAATGTTCAGGGATTTCATGTAAGGTTAAGTCGTGATATTTTCGTTAAACCTACGGGAAAATTATTGAATGTCCGGTGAGGTTAATTGAATGCCCGGTTAGGTCAACTGTATGCCCTTGACGATTGGTTAGGTTAAGTCATGATATTTTCGTTAAAACTAACGAAAATATCACGACTTAACCTTACATGAAATCCCTAGTTACACAAATTCCTTGTAACATACTGTATATATATATATATATATATATTATATATATATATATATATATGGGAGTGAACTCAGAATGGTTCCCTGAGGTTTTCTATGATACACACAGACCGTGCATCATGAAAAAGAAAAAACTATAGTGTTTGTCATTTACCATTACTTATTCAGACTATAGTGGATTTAATTTTCCCAGAAGAGTTCCTTGTTTCATGCACGGTCTGTGTGTATCATAAAAAACCTCAGGGAACCATTCTGAGTTCACTCCCATCATGAAACGGACATGTTATGTGCCTTGAAGCCTTGAAAAGTGGATGCTCAATTCTGCCAGTTGAGGTTTAAGTTTTGTTTTTTGGCTAAAAATATAATAGTTACCCCTTTTTCTTTGATGTATTGAATCCGACGTGAATGCAACGAGTCTTTTGCTTATATTGAGGTTCTAAATGTAGCGGGGCTAGGCTGCTTTAAACCCTAGATCCTGTCTCAAAGCTGGATCCTATCTGCTTTGCAGATAGCTGGTGAGGGAAGCTGTATTTCTGGGACCTCTTTGCGAGTGACCCGTTGCCCACGTCGGGGTAACATCATGAAAAAGAAAAAACTAGTGTTTGTCATTTACCATTACTTATTCGGACTATAGTGGATTTAATTTCCCCAGAAGAGTTCCTTGTTCCATGCACGGTCTGTGTGTATCATATATATATATACAGTATATATATATATATATATATATATATATATATATATATATATATACAGGTTAGAAGGAAGGCTTCCACGATGACGAAAATTTTTCAAAACAATTGAATACGAACGTCGAGCACCAGGAAATTAAATTTCACGAGATCGGGAAAGTTGATAAAATGAGGTAGTCGTTCGTTGAACTCGTAATAGCTGTAGATCGTTTGGGATCATTTCAATTTCTGTGCATCGTCGAAGGTTGCGTGACGGAGGGGACCTACATTTTTACGTGGGATCCGAGCCACAGGTCACTAGACCTACATCTAAACGCACTGGATGGTCAGCCATCCAACTACAGAATAAACCCAGTGTCTCTTAACTTCGCTGAACTAACAGGAAGCGTTGCTGCGTTGTGGCCAGATGTAGCTCTGTGAGACAGCCACTTCACTATACACATTAAATATACACAAAGTTCACTGTTTCGTCCATCCGTTTTGATGGCACGCAGCTGAAGACTGATGACGTAATTGCTCCGGAGCCGTAACAACAAATTTAGATAATGCTTACTGGGTCAAATGGAATTGTGTGCTGAGCCGCAGGCTGAAATCACTGTTCTTGTTTAATATAAAAAACTATGTTATTATTATTATTATTATTATTATTATTATTATTATTATCTTAACCCTGAAATGCATGCTTTTTTTTGTTTCATGGCTTATATAAATTTCGTGATACACCATACATTGAAGGGTTAACATCAGTGATTAAAAGCAGTCATACCTTTACAAAAAGGAAATATAATGAAGTTAAAACAGATCCTTTTATTGTAAAAAATATATATATATTTATATATATGTACCTCGTATCATCATTAGCATGAATAAATAGTTTTGCAATTCCTTAAAACTATAACAGTATTTTTTTTAAATTCTAATGATATAAGTAACATGTCCAAGTAAACTAATCTCTATTTAACATTGATTAGAAGTCGATCAAATAGTTGACTGATAGCTGATAAAAAATTAGTTTACTTTTTATTAAACAAATTCTTTTGAGACAAATAACGATTAGGCCTATTTTGAAACTACCATTCTGCATCGATGTAAAATACAACTACATTAAAAAATTAAATTAGGAAATAATATTTCAGGAAACGTCTGAAAACTTCTGGAAACAATTAATGCTAATGTGCTACAAGTGTAACAATAATGTGGCTGGAATTGAATGAAATTTTTATTTTTGTTGAAGTCAGACTCACGAAATTTAAGTTTAAACTCTTTTTTATCAGTTATTTGAGTTCCATAACTTTACAACATTTGTTCGCTAATATATAGTTTCGTGACCACTTCGTTTTTGGCAAAGTCGAAATCAGTTGGCAAACCCGCCCATTTGATGCGTCAGGCCAATCAGGGTGATTAGCAGCTCGGGTTAAGTGTACAGTAGGTTAAATGGTCGGTCTACGTTGGTTAGTAATTTTCCACATTACCAGCTTTTAGCTAATCAGGGGTTATGGGTGGCCCCGAAACTACATATTTATCCATTTGTCAAGCTGTCGTAAAAGCAAAACACTTTTCAGAACAATGTATTTGGTTTCGATATAATTAATAGATGATATTAGAAGTATGTTCTAAAAAATAAATAAAAACCTTTACGAAGGAAAGTGGCTTTAATAAAAATAAGGAAATTCTTGAGTTAAAAATGGTGTCCTTTCATTTCCCATGAAACAACCCACAAGAAAACCAATCTGTATGAAAACAACCTAAATGGATGAACACAAAACACAGACTCGATACCAGTAATGCTAGAATTTCGGCCCGTGAAGTGTGCATCTGAGGCCGGCAACAATTGTTAGAAGAATATTATAATATACATGAATCATGAATGAAGGAGCAATAATTGTACTAATTCCTTAACTCCATTTTAGGTGTGATGAACATTTTACTCGCTTTGCATTTGTTCAAAATTATATTTTGTTTGCATTTGGTGACCAGGGTGACGAGGTATGTTCAACGAAATGTGTTCATCCATAGAGAGAGATGAAAGTAAAAGGTTAGGTGTATGTATGAAAATGGTTTTGACAAAATGGTGATTATTTCAGAATCGACAGTTTATCCTTATGAAACGCATTCAGTGTCATATATTTGTTTGACTGCAATCACGAAACATAAATCGTGGTACGATAATTATTAACTACATTCAATAACTTTTGTACAGCTGAGAATTAACTGATTTTATGTTTTTACTTCAAAATTAATTTAAAACTTAAAAATTTAAAAATCTATTAAAAAATTGTATTATTCTTGTGGGAAAGTGAGATAAAATCATATATATATAATATAAAAGTGTTGATGCCAAGTGGTGACGTGATCAGTTACGTGACCGTGATGTCATTAACATCATCATACTAAGAGGAAATGGGAGTAATGTAATGTGGCAACACTGCAAGAGTGGAAAGCGATCGCACAGAGAGACTGACCCAGAATATCCTATCTTTTTCCATCCTGTGATATCCTACTCTGTTCTCTCCTGGACCAACCCATCTTACCTTCTTCAGCCTTCTCTAGCCTAATCCATACTGTCCTCCCCATTATATCCTAAACTATCCTACCCTGTCCTACGCTATCCTACCCTAACTGCCCTATCCTAGCGCAGTATCCTCATGAGAAGACTAAAGTAGACAGACTTGAATAAAATTGGTCCTAAGTTTACCAAATCTACATCTAATCTAACCTAGCTGGAACAAAGCCTCATGCTTTTCTATCCAGTAGTCTACTCCTGCTAGAATAATTAAAAAATGAAATGGTTTAACAACAGGAACCTCCTTTGAGGCTTCTGCTTGTCCTTGTAACTCCTTGTAACTTCTTGTAACCTAACTTTATCCAGCCTTACTCAACCTAATCTAATCTAACCTAAGAAAATACAGTCTATATTGTTCCATTTTGTATTTGCTTCAGTTTTCCCATCCCCACTTATCCAACCCAAATCCCAGCGTATCCTATTCTTTCCTAGGTTATCCTATCCAATCTTACTCTACCGCAGGGGTCGGCAATCCAAGGCACGCGTGTCACAGGGTGCCACGCGAAGAGATTTTGTGTGGCACCCTAATTTGCCATATTTACGTATTATTTATTATTATTATTATTATTATTATTATTATAAAGATAAACTATAACGTAATGATACTACACACATTATGAAATTATAATATTGTAACGTACTTTTGAAAAAAAAACAATGGTGGCACGCGCGAAGGGTTTTAAAGTTTGAATATTGATAAGTGGCACCAAAAGAAAAACGTTGCCGACAAACCCCCCGCTGCTCCGCCCTATTCTAACACACCTTGACACAGTTAGGCGCACACACACACACACACACACACACACATATATACAAATTCCCATACATACACATTCATCGGTTCCTTGAACACATCGATGCGTATACATCACATAAATACATCCTGCTCAAACCTTATATTACTGGGTGTGTACGTATTTGTAGCTTCCCGAAGTTTACACCATTCAGTGTGCACATACGTGTACATACATGTGCCGAACCATTTCCCTGACATGTACACAGGGTGCATTTTGTGTAAACAATCCTGTGTGCAAAGTAGTGAAAAGGAAAGCGATTTTCTCATTAACCTTGCGAGGAATGCGTTAATATGACCTGTAAATAGGAAAAATGCGATACGTGATTGTTGCAGGGACACGAAGGACTTCCATTCCAAAGCTCACTAGCTCTGTAGTAATGGAGGAAGCTAGGAGACATAGCTGGGGGAGGAGGATCGCCTTTGTAACACTGAATTTTTGCAACAGTACCTTTATTTTACGTTATGTGACTAATGACGTCATCTCTCATTCATCAACACTCCCCTATATATTTGCTTAACAATTTGTGCTCGCGCGATGACGTTTCTGCACATTGAGAGGACAAAAAAGTTTTAGATTTAAATAAATTCATGTTCTGTAATAGATAAAAGAAACAATTATTAACAAAATTAGTCCATATCAAGGACGGTATAAGTAGGTTCATAGGAAAGAGTTTATATATATATATATATATATATATATATATATATATATATATATATATATATATATATATATATTATATATATCTGAGGGCGTAAAAGTTAAGACTTAGTTTTTAATGATTTACCATGGAAAATTGGTCCTCAGTATTGTGGACAATTATGTGTACTGATATTTAGAAAGTGTTTATTGAAAAAGAGCGAATAAGCCTACCAACTTGTCAATAGTCTGTCCACGATTTAGTAAAATGTCTGTCTTTTTGAAATGAATAAAACCAAAAGGATATTAAACTGATTCCAAATAAGATCTGCGTGATCAACCAATGAGGGGACCCTTCCATCTCATAATGAAATAGAGTTAATATTTAACGAGTAACTCCCATTCATTTGATGTTAAAATGATAATAGAGCGTGAGGAACAAGCTAAATATACAGCAAGTCTTCAAAATAGTAATGTTTAAAGGTGTATTACAGTAACTATTTGGCAAAGCAAGCAAGCAAGCAAGCTTTAATTTGGCTTCACTTCGGCTACGTTAAATACAAAGGATAACCTTAAAGATTTAGCTGCATTTCGTTAACTTTTGTAAACAAATCCAAATTAGAAATATCATAAATTATTTAAATGCCATAAAGGGATCAGAATTAAATATATTTTACGATGAAAACAGTTCTTAAATATGAATTTGTATAATAAAAATTCTCTTTTGTTTAGTGTTCTGTCACGGAGAGTAAAATCTGCTATGATACTTCTATTCGACCATTATTTGTTTAATTGCTTTGCTTTGAACTTTCAGATGAAGCCCATTTGTAGCCAGCTCTCAAAACTGCTTTACTGGTTTCGCTACAAAAGTAACGTTTGCTTCAGTTTTTGAGAGAAAATGAACAAAAAGAATGGATTTCTTTCACTGACTCATCTTAATTGCATTTCACCAAACAGAAGTCAAAATTGAAACGAATAAATGCTCTGGAATACCAACTAGTTGTACTTGGATATAAAGAATGTAAATTCATTTGATGTAACTTAGAGCAATATTGTTACTTTCACACGAGGGAAAATATGATTCTGGATTATTTTCTATAATTTATAGATAGATACACACGTTTTTATAAGTACTTTTTCTTATTCCGAATGACAGAGTAATATAGTTTGTCATTGAGGTTATCAGTCAATTTTACATAAGAAAGCAGTTTAGAATTTTGTTGTAGCTAATTCTTTTAATTAAACAAGGTTATGGAGTTAAAAATTAGGGTACAAGCAAAGCTCCCAAACTTTCGTGGCTCCTAAATTGTGAGTCTAATCAAATTAAAACTTTGATATTTGGGGGCTGGGGGATAAAATTATCGTATACACACACACACACACACCCACACACACACATATTAATAAACAAAATCTGAGGTGGAAGGGTTTTATTTTTAACTTTTTTGACTGATTTCTGCAGCACTACTTTTCAAATAATTTTGATTTACAATAACAAAAATGTAGAGTTTTCAGTTTAATATTCACTCTTTTAGTTTTAAATACGTGTATTTAAAGTAAATATTAATAAGAAATATATTAATGTTTTTGTATGAATTTCTATCTGTAAGTATGAGAGCATAAACCGACAACTGCATTATGTTGGCACTAGGCCTATTCGCCAACTGCTTATTGCTCTAGAAAATGTTGAAGTTTTTATCAACTTAGTTCCAAGCCAAAGTATAACTCACGTGTTACTCAATTATACGTTATTTCAGCAGAGAGCCAAAGGGTCTGAATTTCAGCATAAGACGGTGAGAATTTCAGCAGAAATATTTTCTAAATACTGTACATATTCCAGATTAGACTGATATTTTGAGCAAGCGTACCTCTGTGAGGTTGAAGTGCTTTTGTAAACCTCACTGTTATTATTGTTAGTATTATTAAGTTTCCTTATCTCTACCATATTTCATTAAGTATCTGTTATTTCAATGTTTAAAATTTTAAGCAAAATGCTATATTTACCAAACCAGATTGTACAAACATTAAAACAACATTACTGCAGATTTTGCAAATTACGTTTTGGTATTCATCATCAAATTTAAAACTTTTGTGATTACTACAAAAGCACTTTCCCTTTTATTTAATTAATTTACATTTTTTCAGTTTTCGTTAAAGACAAGATAAAGCGTCTAAACATGATTGTAATCTATACCATTGAACTACGGACGTGGTAGGCTAAATAATAACACAGGCCTGCGAATGAGAACTTTGTAAGAGTTGTTTTCTTACTAATAACTGATTTTATATAATTCAACTACGCTGATTTCGAATAAGGTGTCCATTTTTTCTATCACGTAAGGATTTTCTGCAAACTGGAAGGGAAAAAACAATAACAAAATAAATATTATTTATTTCAATTTACATTAGGTACCTATTTCGCTTTGTTATACTAATTACAAATGCAAACAACTTTAAAAAGAAAGAAGACTATTAACGTCAACTACATATTCATTTTTATTTGTCCTGAGTTTTCTTGTGAGATCTATGCCTTTTAGTCTCGAATGTATGCGCTGTTCCTTTTCTTTTATGTAATAATTCTGAAGTATCCCGCTTCAACATTCAGCAGTAATCAGCCATTATGCTGATGTCCCACCTTCCCTGATATCTCTTCTCCATTTCTTTGATGTCTTAGTGAAACCGTTCTCTTTATTATTCGCTGAGTGCTCCGAGATTCTCAAGGAAGTAATCCAAGTGTGAATGTAAGAAATGTAATTTTAAATTCATATTACAACCCAACTCTTTGAACTTATTTAGCATGTTGTTCACAATGTTTTGGTAATTTGGGTCCTTGTTGTTCCCCAAAAATTTGCTGATAACATCCTGAAAAGCAATCCACGCTTCTTTTTCAAGATTGTTCATTGTTCTTTCAAAGTGTTCATCCAAAGTCAGTTTTCTAATCTGGGGACCAACGAAAATTTCTTCTTTCAATTTTACTTCCGAAAGAGTTGGGAATTTACCACACAGATACTTAAAACAATCTCCATCTTCGTCCAAGGCCTTAACAAATTGCTTCATCAAGCCCAATTTTATGTGAAGCGGAGGTAAAAGGACTTTCTTCGTGTTAACCAAACTTTTACGTTGAATGTTTTTAGAACCAGGTGTCAGGTTGACTCTGCGTGGCCATTCCTTTTTTATCCAGTGCTGAGTTCTTGCTCGACTATCCCATTCACACAAAAAACATGGAAACTTCGTATAACCTGGTTGTTGACCTAACAACATACAAATCATTTTTAAGTCTCCACAAAGTAGCCAACCGTGTTCTTTGAATTTAACCTTAGCAGAAGAAGCTCAAGATTTTACTACGTTTCCTTCAAGTGAACCGAATGAGCCACAGAAACGGATGCATACAAGTTACCGTTGTGAAGGAAGACGCCTTTTAGACTTCTTTTGCAGGAATCAATGAAAAGTTTCCACTCATTTGGGTCAGACTGCAGCGCCTAGCTTAAGTATTAGTTCCGAAACATTGTTGCAATATACCAGTGAATTTTCATGAGAAAAATATTGGATGAATTATTCTTCTCGATTTCTGTACCAGTAAAATGAGGTCCCGGGAGAAAGCAAGTTCTTCGCACGAAGTCTGGATCCCAAAATCTCTGAAGAATCCTTCGAGAGAAACAAATCTCTTACCAAATCATTAAGTTCACTTTGTGTAAACAATTGGGGTTCACCAGATGTTTCGGTTTAAAAACAATCAATATCATCGTTTCCATCGTCATCAGACACCGAATCAGATGAAACTATATCAAGAGTATTTGGTTTAGTAGGTACAGGTATACCAGGTCGATGAGCAACAGGTCTTATAGCAGACTGAAAGTTTGGATAAGAAATTTCTTTTTTATTTTCAGTATTGTAGCCTTGCACGTTACATAAACAAAAATAGCAGTCATTGCTGTGATTTCTAGTCTCACGCCAGACCATTGGAATCCCAAAAGGTAAAGAATCCTTTTTACCTTTACTCCACAGTCTAAGTTGTTCAACACAAACACTGCAAACTTCATGTGGAGCCCATGATTTGTCTTCATCCCCAAGTTTCATTTCGAAGTATGCATAGTATGCTTTCTTGACGAAGTCTGTAATATCTCGCCTTTGTTTTTTCACAGTAAATTTTCCACAAAATAACAAAATGTTTGGGCTATTTACACACCCTCTGGTTGCCATAGCGACAAATAAACAAATTTCAAAAGAGAAATATAGTCACCTCGCACCTTTGAATATAACCTCGCACGCACTAGACAGACTGACTCATCTCGTGGCTTGTCAATCACTTATATACTAGCGGTGCGTTTCTCGAATGTTCGAGAAGACGCTATGACGTCACTTCTGATCTGGAAGCATTTATAGGCAGTAATTTTTAATCAAAATTTAATCGAGTCAATTTTAATGAAAATTACTTGCATATGTAATATGAAATATGAATTTTGTGAAAAATCTGTACGTGATGGCGAAAAATGAATATTATTTTCGGAATCAGCGTGCAAAAATTATTATATAAGTGATAAAATATTTTGGACAACAAAACCATCGCAGGCCTGTGTAATTTGTAATTCAACTAATAACTTTGAGCTTAATAGCAATGATTCATAAATATGCAAAAATTACTTATTTACAAAATCTAACATTGTTTAACTACAGTAAGAATCAGCTTTTATAAGTGAAGTATGTATAAAAAATAAGTGCATAAGAAATTTTTTATGATATTTCATTTGTGAAAATATATCCACAAAATGAAGTTGAGATTATGACAGATCTGATTCATTATCAAAAATGTTACCTAAAATATAAAAACAGTGAAATATTTTTAGTATAAATGAAGGTAAAATTTATATTTACAACAAAAGTTTATCATTGTTTCTGTATAGTGATAATCTGCAATAGGTTTACACCATTTATAAAATTTTAAGAATTGAAAGCCAGTGATCTATTTACAAAAATATTATTATTATCATATTTTCGGCAAGTGATTTATGTATAGTCACAGGCAAAATTTCGTGTGCCTTCTTTTTGCTTGTATTGTCCTATCTGGCATATGGAATTTTGTCCGTGATTGTGCATAGATCACTTTGTAACGCGTTGAGTGAATGAGTAGCTATGCCTGAGGTATTACTGAGACGTAACTATTTGTTCACATCGTGTTACAAAGTGATCTATGCACATAAATCACTTCGTAACACGTTGAGAGAATGAGTAGTCATGCCTGAGGTATTACTGAGACGTAACTACTTGTTCACACCGCGTTACAAAGTGATCTATGCACACAAATCACTTTGTAAAGCGTTGAGTGAATGAGTAGTCATGCCTGAGGTATTACTGAGGCGTAACTACTTGCTCATACCGCGTTACAAAATTATCTATGCACAAAGATTACGGCTTTCAACCGTCCATTTATATTTTATGTAGGTGGGCCTATTAGTTTATTACAAGAGAAAAGTACAAAATTTGAAGACTTCTTTGCTGAGCGTTCCCATAAATCTGCCTCATAAGAAGCTCTCTCTTTCAATCTGTGGATCTCCGTGTCTGACGAAGGAATATTTTTGATCCGTTTTGAGAGAATGACGTCCCAGAGTTGAAAATCCCGAATCTGAGAATGGTTTCGAGGGCTGAGTTTCTTGGTCCTGAAACGCAATTCCATACTCCATCCCAGACTTACTTCTTGGGAGGGTATGAATAGAGGACGCCACGTACGGTGGTAGATGGGACTGTGGAAGGGAATGAAGCCGAGATTGAAGGTCTCTCGCCTGCAGTTGCGATGGAGGAAAGTTTCTTGTGGATGGAGACCCTGCAGTAGAAGCCTGTTGATGGTTCTCACCTCTGCCTTTCAACGTAGGTTCTATTTCCATTTTCTTTTTAGGATAAAAAAAAATATATACATTAAATTCTGAACTCGTAATAAAATATGTCGCTTACTTATTACTTTAAAGTCCTGTAAGTGGGAAACGTAGTTTATGAAGTAATTTTTAAACGTCCCTCTAATTTCGGCACTATACAGGGTGAGTCAAAAGTCTCCATACATAGGCAAAATGGTCATGATAAATAAATGATTATTTATTTTTTATTTTTTTGCAGGTGATGTGCTGAGATGCCTTTGTATGTGCCATCCGTATGTGCATTCAGTGTAATGGTGCCCACATAGAGCATATTTTGTGACTTACAAGTGATTGCATAATAAAGTGACCAGTTTGCCAATGTATGGAGACTTTTGACTCACCCTATATATATATATATATATATGACTTATGTCATATAATAAGTAATACTGTTGGAAATTAGAAGACTTTGTACCCTGATTTCGAGCTTATGTGACCAATAAAAGTCTTAGGTTATACTTCCTTTGTTCTGAGGAAGTTCACAAACCTTAACAAGTGTTACTAAATTCATTTATCCTGCGGTGAAGAAGGCATTGGGCAACCACTTCTAATATGCCCTTGTTAAACTCATGAAAATATCCATAGAGAGAAATAGGAATAACAGCGTAAACGGAGTTGCCAGTCAAAAGATAGGCAATGTCGCGCTCGGCAGGGGAAGCAGCAAGGCTTCCCAAGTCGTCATCAGGCGAATCAGGTCGTCATCAGGAGTAAAGATTGGGACGTGGAATGTAAGAACAATGAACAGACTAGAAAAGTTAGAGAACATCAAACAAGAGATGAATAGGCTGAGCATAGATGTGATGGGGTTGTCGGAAGTCAGATGGCGAGAAGGAGGAGATTTTATTAGTGGAGACGTGAGAGTGATTTATTCTGGTGGCGACAGGGCTGAGAGAGGAGTTGCTATTTTACTTAGAGGAAGGAAAAGAAACACCGTAGAGGAGTTAGACTGTGTGTCAGATAGAATCATGTGGATAAGAATGAAAGGCGAAAAAGTAGATACATTTGTCATGCAAATGTATATGCCAACAACCGCCCATCCGGAAGAAGAGGTAGGAGAAATATATGATAGAATAGAGGAAATAATTGAAGCCCATAGAAGAAATACTAACGTAATAATCATGGGGGACTGGAATAGTGTGATTGGAGAGGGGAAAGACGGAAGGGAGGTTGCACCATTCGGATTAGGTAGAAGAAATGAAAGAGGAGAAAAGCTAGTAGAATTTTGCAGAAGGCAGAACTCATGGTGACTAATACTTAGTTCCAAATTCACAAAAGAAGGAGATACACATGGAAAAAACCAGGAAACATTGAAAGATTTCAAATTGACTTTATTTTGGTAAGACAGAGATATAGGAATGCAGTGAAGAACTCGAAAGCTTATCCTGGAGCAGATGCTGACTCCGATCATAATTTGGTGGTAATGGAAAATATGGTGAGGCTGAAGACTCTGAAAAAGAATAAAGTAGGGAAGAAATGAGATACTGAAAAACTGAGGGGACAACAAAGGATGGTTTTTGCTAAAAAGGTGAATGAAGAGATAAGGAGGCAAAGAAATGACGGCCACATTCATATGACAAGTGAAGAAAGATGGTGTAGACTGAGGGATACAATAAAGGAGAGTGCACAGGAAAATATCGGTTATGTGAAAAGAGAAGCAGGGAAACTTTGGGTTGCTACAGAGATGCTTGAAAATGGAAGGAGAAAATGGAAGAATATAAATACAGAAGAAGGGAGACAACGATAGAGACAGTTGAGTAACGAAGTGAGAAGAGAAACTGATAAAGCAAGAGAGATGTGGCTTGAAGAGTAGTGCAGGGAAATGGAGGAATTAGAAAGGAGAGGAAAAACTGATTTAATGTACCAAAAAGTTAAGGACATAAATAGATGGAAAAGAAATAGCTTGGGAGTACGAGAAATAGAGGGGAGAAATGGAGAAAAACTGAAAAGACCAGAAGATATAAGGAAGAGATGGATTGAGTATACTGAAGAATTGTATGATAAAGAGAACAAACCTAATAACATCGAAATTGTGGAAGCAGATGAGATAGAAGTAGATTGTATGGGACCGGACATATTGGAAAGAGAAGTAGAGATGGCTATAAAAGGCCTAAGAAATGGCAAGACCCCAGGACCAGATGATGTACCAGCAGAACTTCTGAAGAGTCTTGAAGGTGATGCTAGAGAGGAGGTGAATGTATTGTGCAGAAATATGTATGAAAGTGGAGACTGACCTGCTGACTTTATGAGAGTCTCTATGATTACTATCCCCAAGAAACCGAGAGCCACCAAGTGTTCAGAATTTCGAACCATAAGCTTGGTCAACCATGCATCAAAAATAATGCTAAGGATACTAACCAGAAGACTAACGAACAGAGCTGAGCAGTACATTGGAGAGGATCAGTTTGGACTTAGGTCAAAATGCGGAGCAAGAGAAGCTGTTGGTATTATGAGAATGATGGGAGAGAGAGTGCTGGAACATGATCAGGAAATGTTTGTTTGTTTTATTGACTTTGAAAAAGCTTTTGACAGAGTCCAATGGAGGAACCTAATGGAAATATTGAAGAATATTAATGTTGACTGGAGGGACCGTAGGCTGATAAAAAACCTATATCTTGGGCAGACTGTGAATGTTAGAGTTGCAGGAGGAGAATCGGAGCCTAGATTGGTTGGGAGAGGGGGTCAGACAAGGATGCTCCCTGTCCCTCGTGTTATTTAACATCTATGCGGAAGCAATGATAACACTGGTCAACACTCATTTTATTGCCAATCATATTAGAGTGATTTTGGGGTAACTTTGTGGTGCTGATTCCGAATATGACATCGGTTTTGCTAGATTGGCTCTAATTTATGAGATAATTGGTACCCCCATTGAAACACGTAAAAATGCAAAAAATTTAATGTTCAGGCGGAGCCTACTTACTGGTTGGGTGGCCGATGACTTATATACGAAGGGGGAATATTCTAGAATGATCGCGGAGTAAACACTAAGAATATTCGCGTGTCTCACCATCTAGAATGCTCCGGTAGTTTCCCATATGCACGCGTTATGGTTACGTTTCCTATTAATTGAGGGTATTCATTATCTCAAGAACTAGAGCCAAATCGGAAAAACTACTTTCATTTTGGAATTCAGCAACCCCAAAATACCCTAAATTCGTACGAATTTCCTTGGCAACGAAACAAAAAAATTTTTTTTGTTGACCTGTGTAATAGAAGCACTCTCAGATTTGGAAGAGGGAATCAGAGTGGGAGGTAAATTGGTCAAATCTGTAAGGTTTGCAGATGACAAGACATTTGTTTGTAGTACTAAGGAAGGACTGCAAAGAATGGTCAATAGCTTGACAACAACAGCGGAAGAATTCGGACTGAGAATTAATGAGACCAAGACAAAGGTAATGAAAATTGCAAGAAGGAAAGGAGCACAAATGAACCTAACGATAGGAAATCGGATCTTAGAAGAAGCTGAGCAGTTTAAATATCTGGGAAGTTTATTAACCAACAATGGAGATTGCAATAAGGAAGTAAGATCTAGAATTGGTATGGGCAAGGTAGCTTTTGAGAGACAGAAAAGACTACTTACAGGTAAACTCAACTTGAAGCTGAAGAAAAGGTTAGTAAAAAGCTTGATATGGAGTGTGGTACTGTATGGAGCAGAAACATGGACACTGAAAACAACTGAAAAGAAACTCTTGGAAAGTTTTGAAATGTAGATTTAGAGAAGAATGCTAAAGATAAGCTGGAGGGAACACTAAAGTAATGAGGAAGTACTGCAACAGGTGATGGAGGAAAGAAGACTCATTAAGGTGATAAGAGAAAGACAGAAGAAATGGCTAAGACATTGTTGAGAGGAGAAGGATTGTTGAAGGAGGTGATAGAGGGTAGATATGAAGGTAGAAGGCTGAGGGGAAGGAAAAGGAAAGCAATGCTGGATGATTTGAAGGCAGGCAGGAGTTACCATGAAATGAAAAGGACAGCTTAGGATAGAACACTTTGTTCGGACACAGAAGTTGGACCTGCCTGATAGGCAGAACACGATGGATGGATGGATATATAAAATTATAGTAATTTATGTAATTTCAGAACTTCACAAAACAAAGCGAATACAGAAACACTTAATGATGCAGTTATAACAATGTTCTTAAATGGAAAATGCACCTCTTCATCTCCGACATAATGTTACAGGATAAAATACTCTTTTTCTAGTTCTAAAAAGTGAGACTCTACAGTTTACACTGCAAACAGTGAAGTTCCATGTAACGAAGTCTTTAAGCTGTTTGGTTTTGCTTCCATGTTGCACATCAAACTAAATTAAGTAAAAGTTCCTCTCAGAATTAAGTTCCAAATTGGAGACCACAAAGACACTAACAGGGAACTTTCCGCTTTCTTTTTGACCCTATATACCAAAAAGCTATAATAAAAAGGGAACCAAAATGTCATTGGTGGGAATCTTTTATTACTTTTTTATGCAGGAAGGAGGGGCCAAGGGTGAATGTTCGCAAAAATGCCCCCCCCCCCTATAAAAGAAGAAGAGAACCAAAATCATGGTCTAGGATTTTCGAGATGTCTGGACACTCTGCGTTTGAAAGATTGGAGGTCACAGACAGAGGGAAAGATGAACTGAAGAAGATTGTTCCAGAATTGACCGGTTGAGTAACGTTAAACAAAAAGACCATTTAACCTAGTTCGACTTTAAGGTTTTACAAAATGTCCTCTTTACAGTATGGATTAAAACGAACTAACAACAACATTGAGTCAAAGTGACGTTTTAACGAAAGATTTTTTTTTACAGTTATGTTATGTCAGGTTAAGTTAGGTTAGGTTAGGGTATTAGAGAGTCGATGAAATAAATGTCTATAGGTCCGATTAAAATAAAGAATAACTCGATGTAAAAGTGAACACAATGAATACACCTTTTCATGATCGAGAGGGATACTGTGTGAAGATACAGGAATGAAGCTGGCTGCTTTTTGTTCCAAAATATCAGGAGGATCCGTTTGCAGTTGTATCGTTTCATGTTCCTTTTGATGTCTGACTTCTTCTCTTCTCCTTCCTCCTTCCCCTCCTCCACTACGACGCAGAATATAAACCAAAGCAATCATCATCGCAATCAGAGCTACAGCTGCTCCTGCAGCAGCCCCGATTGTTGTAGCAAACCAACTGTTTAACGGCTCTGCTTTTGGTTCTGGAATGAGATTATTTCCTGAAAAAATATAAGACGACATGAATACTATTCAGCTTAGGAAATAAAGTGCAGGAATAAGAAGTAATATCACAAATATTTATATAAACACTAACCTTTTCGGTACAAGTGGGACTTTAATGTCACACTGGAAATAATAATAATACAAATCCTACTAAATTGAAACCTTACTGTAAAGGCTTCGACATGTTTTTATAGATTTAGTTTAGCTACAGGAAATGAATCCAAAATGTGTGTAATGTAAGGGACAAGTTATTAAGATATTTGGTTTTGAATTACAATAAATTCTGTACTTTTTGGTTTAAAGGAAATATATTTGTCAACGAAAGGTTTAATAAATTGAAAATAATCTCTACTCATTCTGTTTTCAGCTGCTCTGAGAGTGAGGGCTTCAAGAGTGATTTCCGATGATCTTCCACGACTGTTAAATCTTGAAACTGTAATCAAATAATCCAGTCCCGAAGATAAGCCTTTAATGAGAAAAACACCATCCGCGCCTGTAAACGCATTCTTGGTTTGATAAACTCTTAATTAATTTATATTGACAAATATTCCTTCAATAATAATAATAATAATAATAATAATAATATTTATAATAATAATTAATAATAATGGCACCTGTTCTGTTGTAAACAATGGCCATAGAGCTTCGTTCGTAGACGGTTAAGAGAAAAAGTATGTTGTCGCTTTTGGTCCAACGGTCAGACTTGAAACTAAATCCTTCCTTCTCTGGCGACACCTCTCCGTCACCATCCTTCTTCGTGCTTTTTCCTTCTTGGGCGACGAAGCGGCTGTATCCGATCTTAGGAGGAAGACACGTCACTTCAAGGGTGTCCCACGTCTGGTTACTTACGGAGCAGTTACTGGGTGGAGCTGGAGCACCTTCGGAGAAGTTAAATAGTATTAGGATCTCTGCTACCGTAACCACGAAAAACAACAAAAATGTTTTATCTCATAATTTTAAGGTAAATTTTCGTAAACATTTTAACAGATTCTTTTATTACGAACAAATTTGCTTCTATAACCAAAAAACTGCGCCAAATATCTTGACCTCAGGTCACGAAAAGGTCACCAAAATGGCCAATTTCATTCACTGCAACGATTTTAAACCCACTTCTCATTATCACATCGTCATAAAACATAGACCATTCGATTCAGCGTAATCGTTTTAGTAACGCAAACGACTTTCAGAAGTGTAAGTAAGATATCTTGACCTCAGGTCACGAAAACATCACCAAAATGGCCATTTTGGTGACTCTCCCCCTTTCTTCGCTGACCAATGGTTGGAGCAGGCAGCGTATAGGCAAGAAAAAAGTTACCATTACATCACTGCATAACTTCTTTAGATAGAAAAAATTGCCTTCAAAACATTTTTTTTGAGTGATTTGAGACAATGAAAGTTAATATTTCTTTGTGTAGAGGGTTGTGGGAAGTCTTCGTTTCTGTGATTGGTTTTATTTTTTAATATCATTTAATTACAGTAACTTTTTCATTTGTGTTACACCTGAATAGTAAATACGTTATATTATGTAAATACTGTAGTATACGGAATTTAATATGATTATTTTTAATATGATTTGTAAATTAAATGGAATTTAATGTGATTATTTTAATGATTTCTTAATTAATTTGTTGATTGAAGAGTTCGAAAACTGATCATTGCCTATAACGATTATTTATTTCTAAACAAAGACGAGAGAGAGAGAGAGAGAGAGAGAGAGAGAGAGAGAGAGAGAGAGAGAGAGAGAGAGAGAGTTTTGGATGTTCGTTTTAAAAAGGTAACTAATCATGTAAAAGCTTACAGTACGCCCTTTTTTTTTAACCAATAATAGAATGTATAACAAACAGTTTGGGTTGATTGCCCTTTTCGCGGGACATTCTGATACCAACAACCAGATTCCTTCCTCACGTCATAGTTGTGAAATGTGTTAAATTCTCGTGTGAAATTATACAAATAATGAACCAGAAATATAATATCAATCATGTAAGTACATTCCTAACCCGTTCTCTCTGCAGGAGTTCGCTTGCTCGGTCTCTGTGAGCAAGCTAAATATAGAGCTATTTATATATTCTCCACTTTCCTGTAAAATTTCCTTGGCTACTTTTCCAGGGTCAAGGTATTTTCTTCAACCTTTTTCCGTACCTGCCTCTGGCAGGGAGGGAGCGGAGGGTGGGGAGAGAGCCTTCTACTTTTCTATCCAGTTTTCTACTACTGCTAGGATAGTTGAAATAAACTTTCACAAAATTTTCCCTGGCACCCGTTGCCATTGGTACCTCCTCGGTATGGGCCGCAAGGCCTTTTGAGGTACTTCTTTTCCTTGTAACTCCTTGTAACTCTCTCTCTCTCTCTCTCTCTCTCTCTCTCTCTCTCTATCGTAGATTATATTAACAGTAAATTAAAAGCCTCACCCGTAAATTAAAAGCTCAAAATTAATAAACGTTTCTAGGAAAAGTACTGTGTTCATTCTTTACGTGGGCCACGCCGTGTGTTTTCAGTCGCAAATCTCCTTGTTTCATATATAAAAATACCCCAAAATAAGTAGAACAATAATTTTAATTAACACGTAAAAAAAGGAATATTACAATCAGTGATATAGTCGAGATTACTCTGGGTGAGATCGAGACTGAGACCCAAAAAAAAGGTCTTGAGACCGATCTCGAGTCCTACATCAAAGATTACAATACATTAAGTCGCAGTACAGTTTCGGAAAAAAGTTCGCCTATAAACCTAAATTTTTTATATTTGTAATTAGTAATTATTATTTTTTTTTTAAATTTTATTAGTTGCCAAAAATAATAAAATATTCAAAGTAAAACAGAATTTTGCCAATTAGTAATTTTTGTGCTTTCTAGAAATTTCATGTTTTTAAGCGAATTTTTTTCCGAAACTGTACCTTCTTCATGCATGATATGGCTATCTTCAATGTTTTTCCCATCTTACCAAGTCACAGAATCAAAACTGAGATTAAACATTCTTTTGATCGCACTCAACATTTGTAGAAGTTCTCCAATCAAAAATTGTTAATCCGCATAATACCCACGCACACTCGCACAGAACACCTCATCATCACTATTAACCCTTTCAGGACGACCGGTACAAATTGATAGCGTTTCATGTACACGCATTCATAAATTAACCCTTCAAAAACTTCCAGCCATAAAGGGTTCATAAAAGAGTCCTCCTGACTGAAATGTTTACGATGGCGCCAAAATTTTCGTATTTATTCGAAATACACGTGTTATACATTTACAATCATCGAAGAGAGCCACACCGGCAGTTAAAATGCCCCCTAATCTTAGTATTACAATTATAAGGTGAAAAAATGCATAAAATAAAGTTGGCTTTAAACTAGAAATCGGTCAGGAAAAAGTACGACTTTAATTACACGGTTATATTTTAAAGTTAGACCAACTAATTGTTTTGAGTTTAATTCTCCTCTTCCTCAACGATAGTTACGAGCGTAAATTGCGAAAAGTCTTCGTGATGACCTCTTTTCAGTTAACTTTTAGTGTTGAAAGTTTCTGAAGTGAATTAAACGATTCTAAAAACTTTTTTTTTGTGACATAAAAATAGCAGAAAGGTAGAGCCAATTATTTTACACATATTATTTCCCTCTCACACACACACACACACTCTCTCTCTCTCTCTCTCTCTCCTCTCTCTCTCTCTATATATATATATATATATATATGATGCAAACCCACAAGGAAAAAGAAAAATGATTCCAGGGTCTTTCGTGTATTTAGAAGTACACCTCGTCAGGGAATGACGAGGTGTACTTCTGAATACACGAAAGGCCTTGGAATCATTTTTCTTTTTCCTTGTGGGTTTGCATCATTCATTCATTTCACGTGTCTAATTGTGAAATTCATCCCATATATATATATATATATATATATATATATCAGGGGCGACGCCAGGCTTTTGTGGATACTCAGGCTGAAACCTTTCAAGTATATATATATATATATATATATATATATATATATATATATATATAGTTACGATAGAAGTGTTCTTCGGGAATCTTATCCTCAATAAGAATATAAAGACAAGATACACGACTCTCAACATTTATTGGCCAAACGTTTCGGTCTACTCAGGGGTCATCTTCAGTGACTAAATGAAAGCATTTAGGATTAGAATGAAAGCATTCTAATCCTAATTCACTGCAATCCTTTTTTCGCCATAAAGATCACCTCCCCGTGCTTTTGAGATCCTTTGTAATTTATCTATACACATATGCGACCTGCCAAAGTCGCTATGTAGGGCAGCCTGCCCTGCAGTTAAAACTTAGGATTTCGAAGCATTTGGGTCTTTCTTATCGAACTTCTCGCCCTCTTTCCACTCCTGAGTCCTCTGCTATTCGGCATCATTCAGAGACCCATGACCACCCGTGCCCCCCAGGACTCCTTTACGATTTTGTCGTCTGCTTCTAATTCGTTTGATCTCAAAATTTTAGAATTCCTCTTTATCAGGAAATTAAATCCAGAATTAAACGACAGCCTTTCCTCGATAAAATTACATACTTCTTAATCAACCAACCAACACCTCTTCAACACAACTAACGCACTAATTTAGGTTCTTCCTCCTTTCCTTTCCCTCCAGTTGTCATTTGCAATTCTTACCATCCAGGGTAATGTTCCCTCTAATTTTTTCATCCCTGTGCGGATTCAAGCTTACCATGCGCGCTAGTATCAATGCAGTGCGCGGATCTACCACAATTACCAGAGACGTTATATATATTTAATAAGTCACCAAAGTTATGTAAAATGATGTAAGTAGTAAAGATAATATAAATTAGGAGTCATTAAAAACACAAGCTGCTGAACATTTTATTTCATTATATATATCTCGACAATTAAAATCAGCATTTTATTTAGATTTTAAAGTATCCATGTATGCATTAATCTTTTAACACAAAATTTAACACCTTTTGTTTTTGACACATAAAAAGTAATGTTATTTTCCTGATATTCTATACAAAACCACTAATCGCTATCGCTAGAATATGACCCTGAGTCAGTAACAGGCATGCTTGATGATGTGGCAGACACAGATTGTCCTTGTTCACGAACTTTTTCTCTTTGTCGTTTACATTCCTCCAATGTTTATAAACTGTGTCCAGATTCTCTTCTCCACCACTTGATAAGTGAAATTTTATCCTCATTAGCTTATCAAGGTGATCTTCTTTCAATCTGTTTCGACATTTAGTTTTGATATTATTCATAAGGCTGAAGCCTCGATCACAATCAGCACTAGAAACTTGAGAGGTTGCATATATATCTCAGTTGAGAAACTACACTGAACTGTTCTGCATTCTGTAAACTGAAGTTCACCATTTCCTGGAAATTTGTAATTAACTTTTCTACACTTTTCTCCGCAGTTATATATTTGAAATCATTGTACTGATTTACAGTGAATTTTCTCTCACCCATAGTGGTTTGAGTAGATCGATGCACTGGACTAAGGTCCAAAATGCTCCTGTACTTGTCAGCTAGTTTGATGATGTTTTCTGCACCGAATTTGTAATTGCTATGCTTTGATGAAAGTGAGGTGAAGTCAAAAGCTGCCCAATTATTCACTTCCTCTCTTGAGAACCTTTAGTCCAAATGATCACACAGTAGGGAGATAAAACTTATAATTGATTCACTATTGAATTATTCGTCTCTAATAGAGATTGAAGCAATTAGATTTTTTACACTGTTACTCCAATTTACTGTTTCTCCTAGATATTGTCCTTTTATCTTGTGAATCTTAGCTCGTGCTAAATGTACAGCTTCAATTGTTGTTAAAGAACTCCTCTGGAAGCATTTGGTCAGTTCTGCTAATTCATACAAAACATCATTTAACACAGTTATGGTGATAAGGTAATTAGAGTTAGAGAGCTTCTTCAAGCAGTATTCTGATACTGGATCATTGTTTTCTGAGATTTCTTGTCTTGTTTTCTGTGACAGTTGCTATTTCCTCAAACTGTCCTTTCCGAACTGTACTGTAGATCTACAGAAGACGGTATAAATGGTCCTCAATAGTGCCTCTATTTCCTTCATTATTGGTACTTTCTTCCCGGTATCAGTTAATCCTAAATCTTCTCGATGGGCTACACAGTGTTGTTCCGTTAAATATGGAATGCATTTCTTAAGCTGTGTGGCAACACCATTATTTTCTCCTAACATAACAGAGGCACCGTCTAAAGTGAACATCACCATTTTCGTGAGGTCCAATTCATTCTGAGAGTAGAAATCCTTGATCGCAGCTGTAATAGCTTGTGCATTGCAAGTATGTAATTTCATAATTCCACGAAAAACTGTTTTATGCACAGCAGATGCAGTAACTCTAAACTTAAAATAAATTATAAGCATCTTGTTAACAGAAATATCCGTGCTTTCATCAATAATAAGTGTGTGATAGGATGACAAGCGAATCTCTGACATGATTTTTTTTTTTATGGAGAACACTGTTAATAGGTTCCAAAAACTCCAAAGCATAATTTTTGCTTCTCCAGCTCTCTGGTAGTTTGTGATACTTTGCCATGTGATTGTGTATATGTTGTACAGAGTTCATAGACCAGTTCATCTGTACAGCAAGTAAAACATTATCTATGAGAATTTTCACCTCATTTGGCGTTGATCTTTGTTTTTTGATCCATCCCAGTCTCTTCTGCCGATCATCCGTGGTTTCTAATAGAACTTACTATGTCACATGTCTTTTTAAGAATTTCATTATAACTTTTGTCATTGATTTTTCCTTCCAGAAAACTAATAAAATCATTAACTTTCTTTTTTTGCAAATTCCATGTCCACTATCCTGCACTGTAAAACATCAAATAGTTTTTCAGCATTGCTAAGTAATTCTTCAAAGCAGCAAATATAAATAAAAAGCCATTTAGTTTTGCGTAAAGGTTTTCAGCCTGGTTTAAACTATCTTCATCCCACGAGATTTCATCATTCAAAATGTCGTACCACCTGCGACGTCATACCAATAGCTCTGTTTCGACGCAGATATGACAGATTTTATATAAAATGAACACTTTCCATATGTTGTGTATCAAATTTCCTAAAATGTACTGTACTATGCAAAAGTAGAATATACAGAAATACCTAACTGCCAGGATGATATGCAAATATTGCTTTTAAATGTTTAGTAATTCAAGATAATAACATATATTTGGCACAGCAGCAAGTCGTCAGGCAGATGGGAATTTGCCTGCCTTCGAACATTGAAAACTTGGTATTCAGTGGATACAAAGTAATAAATCAATTAAAATACTAATTAACTTTACGTATAGTGAATATCCAAATGACTTTATAACATTATAAATGAATCATAAGATTTACATCATAACATGTTTCAGAGAGACGTCAGGCTTAAAATTGCTTGCCTGACAAGACGTGGAAGTGTGCATTTTTATGCGAGTTGTAAGACTTTGTTATTTGAGAAGATGCATAATAATACAGTAATAATTAACTTTATGTACAGTCACAGTGTATATGCAAATAGCTATATAACCTTATTCATAAATCCTAACATGGTCATTATAACATGTTTTATAAAGTAAAGATATCTGACTCAAAATTTTTAGCCACATATCTTCCCTCTCTTCCCATGTCTCTCTCCCCACCCTCACTGTGGAAATGGGGTTTAGATGATGGATGGATGGATGGAAATTTTTAGCCTGACAACTTGACAAGAGATGGGATTGTGTATTGTTAGTTTTTTATGCTAGGATTTTTAAGTCCCTAGCAGGAGAAATAACAGGTCAGGCTCAACCTGACCTGCCTGAACCCCCTCCGTCGCCACTGATATATATATATATATATATATATATATATATAATCATGCGGGTTGCTTCTACAGAGCTTCAATTTAATATTTAGGAGAAATCCAATGACAAGGAGAAATGTAAATGCCATGAAAAGTCTTCTTTAATGCGCAACGTTTCGAGCAATACGCTCATCTTCAGGCTGTTTAATAACAATGTGAAATTAAAATCAATATTGAATGAAAAACAAAACAGAAAATTTCTATAACCTATTCATAAAGACAAATTTTAAAAGACTGAGAAAAGAGGGTTAAATTCTAAGTTATACAGATTTACATATAAAAATTAAGAAGCTATTTTTAAATACATATAGTAAATGTGAAATTAATACACTGGAAAAATTAACAATAGTACACTGGAATAATGAAACTAACTAACCTTACACTGCAGTTTCCGAGGCTAACTGATTTGAGCAGAGGCAAGACGGGAAAAACAAGAGATGGCGAGGGCGATTGGGGAAGGGGGGATTATAAGGAATTGGGGAAGGAGGAGGGATCATAGCAAATTGAGGGGGACGGCAGATGAGTCAACATTTAGACTAGGGGACAATGTTTTAATGAAAAGCGATTCCAAAATTCTTAGTGAGTTGGGACAAGTATTACAACCAAGAATTTTAAAATTGTCTAAAGTGACATCAGTTTTACATTTTATGCTGTGTTCGCGAATACTCGAAACTTCTTTAGTTTTTAAAATTTTACCTGTTCGGCCACTTATTCCCATATGCGAATAAAATCTAGCCCTGAGAGAGCGAACAGTGCTGCCAATGTAATTCCCAAGGAGACACCTAGGGCAGGTAAATAAATATACAACACCGCTACGCAACGAGTCAGGGGTTCGATCCTTCGCTGAGAAAAAGCTACCTAAAGACGTTTTATTAATAAATATGATGCGGAAATCAGTATGATAAAAAAATTTCCTTAACAATTTTGTAAATTTAAGCTTAAATTCCTTATTCAAAGGACCCATTTCAGGTACCAAGAAATATTTTATATCCTTCGGCACTGTAATACATGGAAGTTGAGGGCTATAAACATTATTTAAGAAGGATCTAATTAGTTTGTCTACATATTGAACAGGAAAACTATTATTAGTAAAGTATGATCTTACTTCAAACTCTACCGTGACAATCTATATGACTCTGAATTTTATCAATCGTCCCTGGAATATTTATTAAATAATGAAATTAATTATAAAATCAAAATATCAGATTCGCATAACAAGTCTCTTGGGCATTATATAACTACTCTTAAAAATACCTTGTCGTTGTTGGACTATTTATTAATAATTTCTCTTGTACAACGTGAACTAGAAAAATTTCACTCTACCATCTTGGAAACACATGAACGTAAGTTAAAGGCTTTGGGAATGAATTCACCAAATTTTTTCAATTCAGATAAGGTAATTTCGAATCTTTCTAGTTACACACTCTCCCCTCGGGAAAAGTTTTTACTGTCACTTGGTTTGCAATTTAAGCTTCCGTTGTTTCAAATATATAAGCCTTCGTTTTTTCTTTACTTTGAAAAATTTTTCAATGGCTTGAAAAATGTTCCCCATGTGGGTGAATTCAATAATTTCAAATGTCAGTTCTCAAATTTAACTCAAGAATTTTTTCATAAACTTAGAAATCTTAAATTTCAATCTTTCATATTTAGGAAGAGTGATTTGCAGTGTATTAAGAATTTGGCAAAGAACCAGGAGATTGTTGTGACTAGACCAGACAAGGGTAACGGAGTGGTTATTTTGAATAAATCGGACTACATAAACAAAACTAATGAAATCCTAAGTGATCTTACTAAATTCAAACAAATTCTAGAACCTGTCAATAAAGTCATTGTAAGGTTAGAAGACCAGGTTAATAGATTTCTGTCACGACTAAAGTCTTTAAAGATAATAAAAAATGATACTTACTCTCAGTTGTTCGCATCTGGTGCTAATCTTGCTCAATTATACTGTCTGCCTAAAATCCATAAAGCTGGAACACCTCTCCGTCCTATTTTAGCTTCGTATAACTTACCCACCTTTCAATTGGCAAAATTTGTTGTTCGTCTCCTGTCCCCCTTTGCGAAAAATGCTTACACTATAAATAACTCGTTTGAATTCCAAAAAGACCTCCTTGGTAAAAACTTCGATTCAAAAAAGTTTTTTGTCAGTTTTGATGTAAAGTCGCTTTTCACAAATGTACCTGTATCTGAAACTATTGCCATTATTTTAGATAGGGTTTTTAGCTCAGTTGATAATTTTCATGGTTTTTCATTGTCTCATTTTAAGGAACTTTTAGAATTGGTCTTCAAACAATGCTATTTCACTTTCAACAATAAGGTTTACCAACAAATTGATGGAGTAGGGATGGGATCACCTGTCGGACCGTTAGCAGCTGATTTTTTATGACTCATTTAGAAAGTGTAATTTTTAGACAATCTCCCACTCATCTCAAGCCAATTTTCTATCGACGCTTCGTTGATGATTCGATAGCAGTCTTTGATAATGCGGTACAAGCGCAACAATTCTTTAACTTCCTAAATTCTTTGCACCCCAATATAACGTATACAATGGAAACTGAGCAAAATGGCTCCCTCCCCTTCTTAGATCTTTTAATTTCGAAAAACGGTGATTCTATTACTACATCAGTTTACAGGAAACCCACTTTCACTGGTTGGGCATGAATTTTTTTAGTTTTACTGATTTCAACTATAAGATGTCTTGTATTAAAACTCTCCTGTTCAGAGGATATAATTTGACCTCTAGTTTTACCTTACTTAATGATGAATTTAATAATCTAAGATCATACTTTACTAATAATAGTTTTCCTGTTCAATATGTAGACAAACTAATTAGATCCTTCTTAAATAATGTTTATAGCCCTCAACTTCCATGTATTACAGTGCCGAAGGATATAAAATATTTCTTGGTACCTGAAATGGGTCCTTTGAATAAGGAATTTAAGCTTAAATTTACAAAATTGTTAAGGAAATTTTTTTATCATACTGATTTCCGCATCATATTTATTAATAAAACGTCTTTAGGTAGCTTTTTCTCAGCGAAGGATCGAACCCCTGACTCGTTGCGTAGCGGTGTTGTATATTTATTTACCTGCCGTAGGGTCTCCTTGGGAATTACATTGGCAGCACTGTTCGCTCTCTCAGGGCTAGATTTTATTCGCATATGGGAATAAGTGGCCGAACAGGTAAAATTTTAAAAACTAAAGAAGTTTCGAGTATTCGCGAACACAGCATAAAATGTAAAACTGATGTCACTTTAGACAATTTTAAAATTCTTGGTTGTAATACTTGTCCCAACTCACTAAGAATTTTGGAATCGCTTTTCATTAAAACATTGTCCCCTAGTCTAAATGTTGACTCATCTGCCGTCCCCCTCAATTTGCTATGATCCCTCCTCCTTCCCCAATTCCTTATAATCCCCCCTTCCCCAATCGCCCTCGCCATCTCTTGTTTTTCCCGTCTTGCCTCTGCTCAAATCAGTTAGCCTCGGAAACTGCAGTGTAAGGTTAGTTAGTTTCATTATTCCAGTGTACTGTTGTTAATTTTTCCAGTGTATTAATTTCACATTTACTATATGTATTTAAAAATAGCTTCTTAATTTTTATATGTAAATCTGTATAACTTAGAATTTAACCCTCTTTTCTCAGTCTTTTAAAATTTGTCTTTATGAATAGGTTATAGAAATTTTCTGTTTTGTTTTTCATTCAATATTGATTTTAATTTCACATTGTTATTAAACAGCCTGAAGATGAGCGTATTGCTCGAAACGTTGCGCATTAAAGAAGACTTTTCATGGCATTTACATTTCTCCTTGTCATTGGATTTCTCCTAAATATTATATATATATATTGCACGCATTTTCTGCAAGTGAAGTAAGTTTGTCGTGAGCTGAAAATGTATAAAAATTCAAGGAAAAAGGGTCCATTATGAATTCCATTCATTTTAATAATAATAATGAAAATAAACTCCGAAATGCTTTTAGGCATTATTAAATAATTCATCTGTCATATGTTAATCCATATTTTACGACTGCTCTGAAAAAAAGCGTTCTTTACTCGTGGTAAGCAATTCAACCAAAATATTGCAGTACTCATATTTAAGAGAAAGTAATAATAACCTCAAACAGCTGCTCTATTTCTCACATTTACAAACCTTTCGTCACTCCACTTCGTTACTATATTTTAAGTTAATAGTGAGCACTTTTTTTTTCTTTTATATTAAGTATTGAAATAAATAGATTTAACTTTCGTGTAACGAGTAAATTTTCGTGAAAAATATATAAGAATTTCGTATAATTTGGGAACACGAAACGTAGCTAGTAAATTCAAATGATTTCAATCAGTCAATGAAATAAATAATCCGATCGATAAACTGTACGGATTTTGTACAAAGCGTACAATACTTTACGAGTAAACGTACGAACTAGAGGGATTTTATATCATTTTATCCCATTAATTAAAGTTTCTGCTTTATTCCACACTGGAATTAAAATCGACGAAATAGAAATAAAATATTCACTTTAGCTTGGGGAGAAAATACGAATGAAACTCTATAACGTTGATGACTGCAGAACTCCCCACAAATAAAACTGGCCCCCACTTGGTTTTCACTAGTTATTTGCGCTCAATTTATTTTTGTTGGTTTCTTCATATATACATATATATATATATATATATATATATATATTATATATATATATAATATATTATATTATATATATACAGTATATATATTTTATATAATATATATAGTGCCATTGGCGGTACCTCAAATGCAGACTTGTCATTCTTTCAACTTTACATTTAATCGACAAGTTATTTGGGGTTAGATTAGGTTAGGTTAGATTAGATTAGATTAGGTTAGGTTAGATTGGATTAGGTTAGGTTAGGTTTAGATATAAGTGTAGTTTATTTGAGTGTCAATAGAATATCACGTCCACCAAAATAACTATCAATTAAGAGTGCCACAAGCTGGCACAGAGCTTATGCCAGACTAATACGGCCTATTACGCTAACTCTTGGATTACTATTACCAGCATTATCGGGATTCGAACCCTTGACCTCAGCGTATTCACTTAGCTTATAGGGAAACGGTGTTACTCACTGAGTTACGGACGCTGACCCGTCCACCAAGTGGTTTGAGATTCTGATGAAATTTGATTAATAAACGGAAGAATGAAGAAATATTTTATGATAAAAAAGCACAAATAAAACTGCGAACAGACGAAAGCGAATTATTAATTATTAGTAATAAATTGTTGTTTATTTTCAGGTCAATTAATTGACAGAATATTTTAAATAAACGAGTAAATTTTATTTACACAGAAAACTAAGGCTTCCTACAACTTTCTATACGCAGAAATATTATCTTCTATTGTCTCACATCACTCAAAAAGAAGTATGGGAGACCATTTGTTCTGTTTATAGAGGTTATGTAACATTAAAAGAAGTTATTGTTATCTGAAAAGAAGCTTTGATATCCAAAAGAAGGAAAACGTCTTCCCCAAGAATGCACCCTCCAAAAGATGTTATAAGTTCTAAATTTTGTTACGAGTGTAGCAAAACGCATCATCATTATTATTATCATTATTATTATTATTATTATTATTATGAAGGCATTTGTAAAGAGTTTACTTCAGATGTTTGTGCAATTTTGTGGGAAAAAATCTTTAGGAATAAAATATCAGTTTAATTGAAATTGTTAATTAAATCAGAACTTCAACCAAAGTTGCCTAAAAATTTGCTTTATTTTTAATAAGATTTTGTACATAATTACAACGAAATAGGAGATGCGAGGTTAAACTTATTATAAAATATGGACACATCTGTTTCACCTAACTTCGAATTATTTTGAGTGGTTTACTTAACATTAAAGCTATAGAAGTGACGATTGTCCGTAACGCAAAATATGATATTTTGTACGTTCGCGTAGATGGCAAATAAACAAACGTTCAGAAAAACAACAATAAAAATTCTTATTCTTTTCTCCCGTAAGAGGGCGCTAAACATTGTAATATAAATTCTACATCGTGAGTCAAGAGGCTCATCCTTCATATCAACCGACACTAATTGCTTACCCGCTGGCCTAAAAGATAAGGTACATGGAATTTCTTGCTGGCCCGCGTTATTTGCCGCCCAGCAGTGCAAAGTACCGTAGTCCTGGAGCGTCTCTGAGCGGTACCGCAGTATCGATTCCAGCCCATTCCAACTCACCCACTCCTGAGACAATCTCTCCTGGAATGAGAATGAACATTTATTCCGCTAATGAGACTCATTCTTCGGAGACCCCCTTCGGGAAACGATTCCTTCATTTTGTTTCAGATTCAGTTGAGCTTTTGAACGCTGTTGGATTGGAAAAGACTTGCTTCGAAGGACTTCCAGTTTGTAATTGCTGAAATTTAAATTTATATCGTGACATTCTCTCCTCTCTCTCTCTCTCTTCTCTCTCTTCTCTCTCTCTCTCTTTTTCCCCCCCTTCATCACTATAAAATAACTATTAACCCTTTCTTGCATCGGGGTGTCTTCTAGGACTGAATAAAATCGTCTGGCCTTATCCCAAATAAAATCAGTAAATGGACGTTAGGAAACGAAGGGTTAGAGCAAAATCACCGTGCAAAAACTAACATAGCAATCGATTGGCCATTTTAAAAGTATTATATATACACACTGTGTATATATATATATATATATATATATATATATATGGAAAGCTGTTTAAGTCTTCAAAATTTCACTTAACCTATGAATGTTTCGATGAGTAAAAAAAAATATATATATATATATATATATATATATATACACACACACACACGAGTATATACAGTACAGTATAATTTAAGATCCTGGTTTTTGGGGACATCTCTAGATTGGACTGTAGTCAGTAAATAAATTAATAAATATGTTATAGTTATAAACATCAAAATAAGAATTATTATTATTATTAAATGAATTATTATAAATTAATACCAGTGTTGGTACTTTTCCGTTATACCCCCGCAAATGTTAAGTTTTTACTATATGAATACAATGCTTATTCATATATTTTTAAAAATTTATTAGGGACATTTACTATATTAATAAAATGCTTATTTATATATTTTTAGATATTTATTACGGACACAATAAAAAACTGTGTCCCTTGACGATTGATTAGGTTTAGTAGTGATATTTACGTTAAAACTAACGAAAATATTACGACTTAACCTAACCAATCGTCAATATATATATATATATATATATATATATATATATATATACACACAAAACAACGAAAATATCATGACAAAATCTAACCAATCGTCAAGGGCGATTGACATTGGGGGCGTATTAAAATTGTGGGGGTATAAGGGAAAAGTACCCCAATTCTTGTTTACCTCATTAACGCTCCTGATTTTGCTTTTAGTGATGTTTAAAGAATACATAGGTTTTATCTAAATTTGAAACTAAAGTATAAAATAAATAAATAAAAATGGAATTTATTCGTGTCGTGAGTTAAAAAGAAGAAGTGAAATTTTCGAAAATAAATACAAACTACAGAAATGAGCCTAAATTTGGTTCTTGTTGAAATGGTAAAAATGTCGCATCAAATTCTGAATAAATTGCTTAATTGTTTACTAAATTGACGGCACTTCATTCCTTTTCATCCCTTTCTTATGTGGGAAATTAATTTCAGTGAAGAGACGCGTGTAAATACATACAAGTCCTTCCGGAATGAAATGAATACCCTTGAAAATTAAATAAGGTTTCATACTGACTTTACTCATACTCATACCCTGATTCATACTCATACTCTCGGGATGTCGACAAAACAGAAGACGAACGTAGAGAAGTCTTTGTTTAAAATAACGAAACATATAGTTAATTATTTATACACTATACCAGGTAGTTAATCCAACTATGGTTAATCTAACTGGTTAATCAAATGGTTAATTAACTTTGGTTAATCAAATTGTACTAAAGTTGTTCAATAACTATTCAATTTTTTATCATGACATTAAACATGTTAATGCAATCAGAGCATATTTAGATTAACCATTTGGGTTTGCGAGCAAATTGTTAACCATAATGGTTCTCAAGAAGGGGTTGGATACCCTTTACCACAGAAGCAAAGAGGTTTTGTATCATGGCATGGTCAGTAGTACAGCCGCAACAAATGTTAAAGGAAATCTCAGAGATTCAATAAAGTTCCTGCCAAGGTTTGTTCGTGCCCAGGAAAGGTCCAAATACCCTCTTTCGGGGAAGGTCATGATTCTCAAGAATCAATTTTGTAAGTTGAATACAAGCTTTGAACGTAAAATTGGCAGTTCCGATAGTTGCTTCGGTGTTCATTTCATTTCTGTAGGATTCAGTCTCCAAATTTAGAAATAAAAATAATTGTCTTTAATTGGAAGCTTAATTAAATATAACTTATAAGAAATCTAATTCCGAACTTAATAATGTGTGTGTATATATATATATATATATATATATTATATATATATATACACACACATTCATATATACATAAGCAGGGTTCGCTAAATATATTTTAGTATGACTGATATCGGTGACGCATCTGGGAGGGCTGAATTTTATTAATTTTTTTGTGCTTTCAGCGTTTTGCTTAAGGCATTTTCATCTCATTTATGAGTTGTAGAATGGCGCGAAAACGTTATTTTAGTTTATAACCTACGTAAAATAGTGGCTAGACTCTCATAAATATTTTTCGTTGAGGATTCTACGAATATAAATGTAAAATTATTTTATTCCTCTAAATTGATGAAACAAAGTCTCTCCTTCCGATTTCTAAACTCTTCATTCGCCGTGATAAACCGACGCGTCTCGCTGATGCGTCACAGTCAGTTTTGCGCATTCCAAAAGCAAACGGCTTCTCTCGCCATTTCTGAAGAGGAAGGAACGGAACCTCGCGAGCTTTTACTTACTTGCGTGACGCTGTTGGCGAAAGTCCAGTAGAAGGTGAGATTAGTCGGGTAGGCCAGCACTTTGCACGGCAGGTACACTTCCTCTCCAAGCGCCCCTTCGAACACCGCGTGTTCTTCCGATGCGCAGATTGGGGCAACTAAAATAAAAACAAAAATTAAACCTGTCAATGAGGAAAGGATTCGTTTGTTTGTGTTGTGCGAAAAAATATTCGAAGGATTCTTTCAACTGTCCACTGAACGAGGCAAAGAAAGTGTTCCAGGTTCGAGTTCTACTGCCTAAAAATTAAGTGTTCTTCATAAACACACATTTTAAGATTAGTAAATTAGGTTTATATAAAGTTAAGTAAAGTTCATTGTATAGGAGTTGTCATCAGCATTATCAGTGTCATTGTCATTGTCATTATCATTGTCATTATCATAAGTACTCATATAATGATGAGTTAAATACATGAAATGTTAATTCCTTTATAGACGTAATGCTCGGGCTTGGGGCTCAGGTTTGAATTCACGCCCCCGGTCCCCATCCCTATCCCTCTCTGTAAGGAGGTAAAACGGTTTTCCGATTTCCATGTTTTAAAGCATGGATAGATACAGGAGGTTAGGTATAATTTTTATTAATATCTTATTTAATAATAATAATAATAATATTAATAATAAATAATAATATAATATTAATAATATTAATAATAATAGCTGTTATGATAAAGTTTACACTATAAGAGTCAGTTATAAATATACTTTCCATATGTATATATATATATATATATATATATATATATATATATAAATATAATGACTTCTCCCAAAGTGCTCATTCCTTATTGTAAAGCATGTTACAAATACATTTATTGCATACAAGACTAACTGCGTAATATATAACATTTATGGCTTGTAATTTCATTTAAAAGGAATTCTACAGCGTTTGAGCATGCATTGTTTATTTAGGATTATTTTAGGGTTACTTAATTTATTTTATTGTCATGTAACAGGTACAGTTTGGGAAAAAAGTTCGCCGAGAAGTGGAAAATTTCTAAACCGCGTAAAAAATTATTAATCAGTAATTTTTTGTTGTTGAAATTTTATTAATGTGACCAAAGAGAATAAATTATCTAAAGAAAATCAGAATATTGGCAATTAGTAATTTTTTATGCTTTTTAGAATTATATATTTCTAGGCGAACTTTTTTCCGAAAATGTACTTGAACTTCTGTTCTTTGGTCACGTTATTAAAAGGATTTCCAACTCACATCGAACAGTTACTGTAAGCCTATTTGAAGATGTGTCTCCAACAACGTTGGAAGCTCTGCAGGTGAAGTTCCCCGTCCACTCACGAGACACTTTCTGGATGACCAAATGATTGTCGGAAACGAGCACTCCTACGTCAGGAGTTTGAACGATTTCCTTATCCTGTGAAATATGTCCTTCATTATTCTTTTTGTTTGAAATTCCAAAAAAGGACCCCACTCTCCCGTCTTGTTAAGTCAAAATAATATACTCTTCTTAATAAGCTAACAAGGATGGAGCTTTAGCTGCAACAAAGTAGGGTAGACTGAAAACGCCGCACTACTTTTTGTGATAGTGCCAGCGCAACATAATGTGAAAAACCTGTTTCTGTCAAAGCAAAGTTAAGCCGATAAAAAGAGTAAAGTAAGGGAAAACTTCTGAGTATCTTTGCTTCCCTTAATGCGATGCAGACGAGGAAGATATCAATCTTAAAGGGCTTATCACAACCTCAGCTAACTCAACGAGGAGAAGGACAAAGAACAAAATAGGAGAGAAATTAGTTCGTGGATATATTGAAAGGATTTTCCGCATGTATGTAAAGTTTTTTTTTTTTTAAAGCTCTAATACCTCTTTTCTTTTCATTGTATGTGTGAATTTTTCAACCTTGAATTAATTCATTTACTATGTCTAATTTGGAACTCCAATGAAGTTATATTTATACAAGTCCTGACATAACCATTTCTTTACCAGTGAGACTGTAATGTCTCCCTGGAAATAAATATATATATATATATATATATATATATATATATATATATATACAGGGCGTCCCAAAAAAATGTATACACACTTTAACAGCTGATAGCTCAATTGATGTTTCTTTCTTTCCAAGTTAAACCCATTAGAATTAATAATGGCAGTCAGACTAAGCTTTGAACAAAGGAAATTCATTCTAAAATGCTACTGGAAGTGTGAAAACGCAGTTGAAGTGCAAAGACAGTTTAGGAGGGAGTTTCAAACAGACCCACCAACGCGACTTACCATCACTCGAATTAGAGATAAGTTTGAAGCCGATGGAACTGTTCAGAATGTCACAAGAAGCGTTCCGGAAGACCACGGACATCGACAAGCCCCACAGAGCAAGAAAGAGTATTGGAAACGTATCACCAAAGTCCAAGAAAATCTGTGCGGCAAGCGAGTCGTGAGGTAGGAATTTCAGAATCGTCTGTCCAACGCATTTTGAAGCGCTGTCAATGGAAAAGTTACATTCCAAGATTAGTCCATGCTATTAATGAAGATGATCCGGACCGAAGAGTGGAGTATTGCGAGTGGTACTTGGCACGATGTGGATGTGGATTGGACGAAGGGGTTTCGTAGAATACCCTCCGCGTTCACCAGACCTCACACCACTAGACTTTTTTTTATGGGGATACTTAAAAGACAAAGTCTACGCTATAAAACCTGCAACAGTCGCTGAATTGAGAGCAGCCATTGAACGAGAATGCACACAAATACCAAACGAAATGTTTCGTGATGTTTGCGATTCCATTGCTTCGCGTTATCAGCAGTGCCTGGACCAGAACGGACGTCAGTTTGAAAACAGGCGTTGACAAAACAATTAAATAATGTCTGTAGATTCTATTACATTTTGAAAATGAAATGTAATTTAATAAACACTGCCTTTATAAGTATTTAAAGTGTGTATACATTGTTTTGGGACGCCCTGTATATATATATATATACACACACACACACCTACATCAAAGCTATTGACTTCTCCTTCGGGAAACGGAGCTTACAGATGAAAAGAAGGACCAACACAACAGCAAACATTTTCGTTTATTTATATACTTCACTTCAGACGTTTCGACAAATCTTTTGTCATCATCAGTGAATTATAAGTCTTAAAACAAAAATAAGAATAATGAAAATCACATCAATACAAAAGAAAATTAAAATCATTAAAATTACATCAATACAAAAGAAAATTAAAATCATTAAAATTAAATTAAATTAAAATTACCTCAACTGGTAAATACACAATGTTTACGTCAACCTCCATATTTGGCAGAAACTGAGAGAAAACTGTATGGTCAGTTAATTGGAAGGTATGATATGTCCATGAAAGTTGGTTGGTTAGTTAAAAGAGCTGTAATTTGTAAGATGAACTATTGTTGTTAATGGAGGGTTTGTTTCTATAGATGTACAAAGATTCTAATATTCGAAGTTCTGTAAGGTTATTGGATCTAGTTAGAATTTCGAACTGAGTTTTGTGACGGGGATGGTTGTTTTCATTACTATGGTTTCTAATTTCGGATTGTGGTGGGCTACTGAGGGAACTCTGTCGTCATTACAAAACCGGATAAGGGTAAAGGAGTAGTATTGCTTGATTCAACAGTTTACATCAGTGGTGCACAAACTTTTTTGATGTGAGCCAAACCAACCATCTGTTTTATATGTAGGGGCCAGATATATACGTAGATATTCAATTTTTTATAAATATGCATTTTTATAACCAGGGGTAATATTTCAGATTTTTCTTTGGGTAGCTACCCTATTCATGTGAAAAATGTGAATTGAAAAGACCACATTTGGCCCGCGGGCCACGGTTTGTGCATCACTGGTTTACATAAATAGAATGGAGACAATTTTGTCGGATACGTCCAAATTTAAAGGGGTGAAAGAGAATGTTCTGTCTAAATTACTAAAACTCGAAGATAAACGTAATAGATTTTTGCGTAAATTAAAAAATAGTAATATTATTGATGACGATACATACAATTTCTTGTTTGCTTTTGGTTCTAATCCAGGAATTCTATACGGTTTACCCAGAGTCCATAAGCCAAATTTTCCACTAAGACCTATTCTTTCAGCCTGTGGTACATTCAATTATAACTTAGCCAAATTGTTCGTTCCCTTGCTTTCAAAACTTACCTATAATGATTATTCCATTAACAACTCATTTGATTTTGCTAAAGATATAAAAGAGATCAATCGTGCCGATTCCCTTACTATGGCCAGTTTTGATGTCTCGTCATTATTTACTAATGTCCCGTAAAAGAAACATTAGATATCATACTGAAAAAGTTATTCACTACTGGTAATACTCTTATTAATGGCCTCACTCAGACTCAATTTAAAAATCTCCTCGAAATAGCGTGTTTTGATAATCTTTTCTTATTTAATAGTAACCTTTACAGCCAAATTGATGGGGTAGCTATGGGTTCCCCGTTGAGCCCAACACTAGCAAATGCATTTCTTTGCCATTACGAAGAAATTTGGTTGAAATGTTGTCCCAATAGTTTTAAACCCGTATATTACAGAAGATACGTGGATGACACTTTCTTAATATTTAAACATCCTTCACACGTAAAACTTTTTCTTCATTATCTAAATAAAGAACATAGTAATATTAAGCACACATGTGAAAACGAAACAAATAATAGTTTACCTTTCCTGGATGTTCTAGTTAAACGGGCAAATAACAAGTTCCAGACCTCACTATTTAGAAAACAAACTTTTAAAGGATTGGGAACCAATTATTTAAGTTGTATGTTTTATAAATATAAGATTAGCGGGTGCTACTGTAGTATGCGGTCTACCTACGATTCGGCGGTCTATCTTTTAATTATAGCTTCTTATCTTGTTTACTAATTGTTTGTTTACATCCCATTGTCAATCGCCCTTGACGATTGGTTAGGTTTAGTCATGATATTTTCGTTAGTTTTAACGAAAATATCATGATTAAACCTAACCAATCGTAGGTAGACCGCATACTACAGTAGCACCGATTAGCGCTATACTAACATTATTAACAAGAAGCTACAGAATTTGTTCAGTTTACTTTTCATTAAACGAAGAATTAAAATTTTTAAGACAGTACTTTATTAATAATTACTACTCTTCTAATCTTTTTGAGAACCAATTAAAGAAATTTTTAAATAACACTTTTAATGCTAAACTCCCCATAACCACATCACAAAAAGAAACCAGATATATTAAATTACCTTTTTATGGTTATTTATTATTGCGTATTCGAGGTGAAGTGTCCAAACTGCTTAAGTCTAGTTATCCCCAAATAAATTTTAGATTCTCCCTCGTCAACCCACTCAAATTATCAAATTTTTTTAAAGTTCAAAGACAAGTTCCCCAAAGCTGTATGCCCTAATGTTGTTTATAAATACACGTGCGACAGCTGTAAGGCTGGGTATATTGGCAGTACTCAGCTCCAACTGGAGGTACGCCTTTCTCAACATTTGGGCTTATCAGTCTGTACCAATCATCCCCTCAGTAGCCACCACAATCCACAATTAGAAACCATAGTAATGAAAACAACCATCATTCCTTCCAATTAACTGATCTTACAGTTTTTCTCTCAGTTTCTGCCAAATATGGAGGTTGACGTAAACATTGTGTATTTACCAGTTGAGGTAATTTTAATTTAATTTAATTTTAATGATTTTAATTTTCTTTTGTATTGATGTAATTTTAATGATTTTAATTTTCTTTTGTATTGATGTAATTTTCATTATTCTTATTTTTGTTTTAAGGTTTTAAGACTTATAATTCACTGTTGATGGCAAAAGATTTCTCGAAACGTCTGAAGTATAAAAATAAACGAAAATGTTTGCTGTTGTGTTGGTCCTTCTTTTCATATATATATATACACACACACACACACACACACACACACACACACACACACACACACACATATATATATATATATATATATATATATATATATATATATATATATATATATTATATATCGTACTGTAAACGCAACTTTTTTATGTAGGTTTAGTTTAGTTGTTGAAAAAGGAACCCAAAATGTGTGTAACATAAAGTGACAAGTTATCAAAATACTTACTCTTAATTTTTGATTTAAAGAAAACATATTTGAGAACATAATGGTTAACGGATCACCTGAAGATCAGGGACCCCAGCCTTCTCTAGTTCGCTTTATAAGGCTAACTAATGAAAATATCACGACCTGACCTAACCAATTGTTAGGTCAACTGTACGCCCTTGACGATTGGTTAGGTTAGGTCGTGATATTTTAGTTAGTTAGCCTTATAAAGCTAACTATAGAAGGCTGGGGGCCCTGATCTTCAGGTGATCAAGGTTAACAATATTTTAATATAAAAAAAATAGCTACCAAACTATTTTGAGATTTTCACTCCCTCAGTGATATTTCTAATTTATACGAAGCTCAAACAAGCCCAAATTGGGTATTCGAGGAAGGAAGCAAAAAAGATCTTTCTACTGGAAATTAATGCATATCTTATATACTTTTTCATTAGCATCTAACCTCATCGAAGCCTTAATCTCAGTCTTGTGGCAACTTCTTAATTAGTTAATTTCTTATTACCTTAAGTTTTGATTCAACTTAATTTAAGTATTTGTTTAAATTACATAGTTAGAAACTTGAATCAAATCAAGTAAGAACTTAGATGCGCCCAAAAGTGAAAAATATCAGATAATTAGGTTGTCATAGTTTCGCCTGATGCTAATCTGTAATCCTAAGTTTTCACAACATTACACAGAGCTCTTGTATTATTTGCTTTAAGAAAAGGATCACCTGAAGATCAGGGCCCCCCAGCCTTCTTTAGTTAGTCTTATAAGGCTAACTAACGAAAATATCACGACCTAACCTAACTAAATCGTTAGGTCAACTGTACACCCTTGACAATTGGTTAGGTTAGGGCGTGATATTTTCGTTAGTTAGCCTTATAAAGCTAACTAAAGAAGGCTGGGGGCCCTGATCTTCAGGTGATCAAGAAAATAATGCATTTTCTCTTAAATCTGATTTATAGCCTCGTATATAGGAAAAATATCCATCGAGCGCTTTCGTGTATATTTAACATATTCTCAAGGTTAAATACGCACAAAAGCGCTAGATCGATATGGTTTTCCTTTTTTTCTGTACTTTTTAGTGCACATTTTATTTCACGTGTTTAAGTCCACATTATTATATATATATATATATATATATATATATATATATATATATATATATATATATATATATACTTATTACTATAGCCAGTTCCGTTTTGTTGCCTATTTCTTACGCACAAATAATAATTAATTTTGGTAAGTAATAACGAATGTGCCACTGACTCCATTTTATGCCAGAATTTCGCAGAAGTCATTTAAGAAATGTGGGCCACGAGAAGCAAGAAATGGAACGAATTGCGTCATTTTGTGGGACCAAGTCATGCATTTAGATTGGCTTTCTTAACCGATTTCCATTGAAAGATTAACCCGAATAATAAGTTTAAAAGTAATAGCGTTTGAGAATGCCTTTATTTTATTTATCGTAGAATATTTCTGAAACATAGACAAGAGTAAGAAATAAAATGCGTTTCGTGGATTCCTTTTTGATGCTCTTTTGGTTTTATACGCGATCGTGAATGTGTGTTTGTGTGTACACGTGTCTTTCCTACGGAATTGAAGCGATTTTGAGGATAGACACAGAGTCCGTCGCGACACGAACGTGTCTATTCCGACATTTGCGATATCGCAATAAATTATCTATATAAATGCTAGCGTTTATCATGATAAAAGGGACTATACTTAAGGTTAGGTTAGGGAGTTATTAGGTTTTTAAAACTGGGTGAGTGTCGCGATACAGAATTGAATATCTGAAAAAGTGTGAAAATGTCGCAGTTCTGTAGGAAAGATAAACATGTTTGTGTGTGTGTGTGTGTGTGACTGAGATATATAGATATCGTAAAGTTACGCAATCCAAAGGTAATTTCATAATTATGCTTCCGGGTTGCGTGACTTTAGAATCACCCTGTTTGAAGATAATCTACGTAAGGTTTTCCATTTGAACAAAATGAATGAAAACCCAAAAAAGAAGAATAAACGCTTGAGAGACGAAGAACCAAAAAGAAATGATACAAATTTTACAGATTGTAAATAAAGAAGCGCCGAAGAGTGACAGACGCGCGACATTCACTCCCACGAAGAAAGGGTAAATTACTACTGTTTAGATTTGATATACAGTACCTTTAAACTCGGGTGATACCGGCTCAGATTGTGAGCCGGGCATTAATACCCACCTCAATGTACCAGGAGATTTTGTAGGCGGGAGGATTGGCTTCCACGGAGCAGATGAAGTACACATCTATGCCCTCTAGAATCTCCAAAGGGTTCAAATGTTCTCCGAGTCCAAGTTTTAGTCGAGGAGCGTCTGATGGAAACAAAAGAAGAACGATTTTTTAGATTTTACATCACATTTTACCAAATACCTTTCATGCGAATTTGAAGTGGTTTCTTGGGTAACAACGGTACATTTGGATCTTCTCACTTTAGTTTCAGTTTGTTTTCCTAATCATTGTATTTAGTTTTATATAAATAACACAAAACTATAGGCAAAAATTATATATATGATGCAAATCCACAAGGAAAAAGAAAAGTGATTCCAAGGCCTTTCGTGTATTCAAAAGTACACCTCGTCAGGGAATGAAGGGAGACGGCGAGATGACAAAAATATATAGAGCGGGACGGAAAAACAAAAAGATTAGCAAATAATTAACAAGCGTTAATGAGCGGCAAAAGTTATTTTAACAGGATATTGTCAATTTTATACATTCTCGCACTGTTATTGAAATTATTTTTAAAATGGATAAATGCACATTTTAGAATATTCCTTTCAATTATATCGGAGATGCTTTAATCAGTTCAAATTTGAAGTTATCGTAATAATCTCTTATGTGCATTTTTATTCTGACCATCATTCCTCGATTAAATCTTTTATTTCTTCTGTTATGTTTCTTAGAGCATTGAGAGTTGTCAGTCCTGAATTTTTAGATTCCGAGATATGCAATATCATGAATATTGGTACTAAATTATGTTATCCTATTTCATTTTTAGATAACTGCCTTACGAAAGCCAAGAATAGATATTATAATAATGTAACTGTAAAGGAATGTGAGCGTAAAAATAACCTTAGCCTACCTTACCATGTTAATTTTCAATATCTTCCGACTTTACTTAAAGCAATTGGCATCAATGTAGTCTTTAAGTATAATAATACTGTTAAATCACGCCTAATAAAGAATAGCCCGGATAATGTTGTTGGTTGTGCGTATTCGATCGGATGTACACAATGTAACTCAGTATATATAGGCCAAACGGGAAAAACGTTAGATATTCGGGTAAAACAGCATAAATATGCGTGTAGAACAGCAAATAATTCTAGTACATTGTTTAACCATATGTATAAATGTAATCACAGTATCAAGTGGGATAGTTCTAAAGCGCTCATTAAAAAAAAGAGATATAATTGAAAGGAATGTTCTAAAATGTGCCTTTATCCATTTTAAAAACAATTTCAATAACAGTGCGGGAATGTATAAAATTGACAATATCCTGTTAAAATAACTTTTGCCGCTCATTAACGCTTGTTAATTATTTGCTAATCTTTTTGTTTTCCCGTCCCGCTCTATATATTTTTGTCATCTCGCCGTCTCCCTTCATTCCCTGACGAGGTGTACTTCTGAATACACGAAAGGCCTTGGAATCATTTTTCTTTTTCCTTGTGGATTTGCATCATTATTCATTTCACGTGTTTAGCTGTGAAATTCATCCCATATATATATACAGGGTGGGCGGAAAGTAGCTCCCTATTTTGGATTGGTAAAAAAATACATATATTATCCATTTATTTCAGAAGAAATAATATGAAAAGGTAGGCATACATGGTAGGTTTTCTCTAAAATTCAATGTGGGCTCCAACTCTTTCCACCAGCTTCTGGAGCCGCCCAGGAATGGCGTCCACTGACTTTAGCAGGAACTCCGGCGGGATGGAGGACATGACTTCCCGAATTCGGTCCTCCAGTTCTTCCAATGTCCTCGGTTTGGTGCGGTAGACTTCTTCCTTTACCCACCCCCAAAGAAAGAAGTCGCACGGTGTCAAGTCGGGGCTCCTGGCTGGCCATTGATGTGGACCACGACGACCCATCCAACGCCCAGGGAAGTGGGCATCCAGCCACTCACGGACAACAAGAGCGAAGTGCGGAGGGGCGCCATCTTGCATAAATATCAGATCGTCGATGTTCTCCCATGTGCTGACAACCGGCCAGACCTCGTTTCGCAACATAGCAAGGTACCGCTCAGCATTCATGGTGTTGCGCAGAAGGAACGGGCCCACAACCTGATCTGAGGTCATACCACACCACACCGTTACACTGAACCGATTCTGCCGTTTTTCAGCGGTAACCGTGCGACTTCTTTCTTTGGGGGTGGGTAAAGGAAGAAGTCTACCGCACCAAACCGAGGACATTGGAAGAACTGGAGGAACGAATTCGGGAAGTCATGTCCTCCATCCCGCCGGAGTTCCTGCTAAAATCAGTGGACGCCATTCCTGGGCGGCTCCAGAAGCTGGTGGAAAGAGTTGGAGCCCACATTGAATTTTAGAGAAAACCTACCATGTATGCCTACCTTTTCATATTATTTCTTCTGAAATAAATGGAAAATATACGTATTTTTTTACCAATCCAAAATAGGGAGCTACTTTCCGCCCACCCTGTAATATATATATATATATATATATATATATATATATATATTATATATCTATAATATACAATATATATACACAGTATATAAAAGTAAATAATGAATAAAGAATAAAACAAAAGGCTAAAGAATAATACGATTTGACGAAGCGGCAAATGAGGAGATTTTCAGAACAGACCGAAAGAGGTAAATGTCGACACCACATTTTCACTTTTTTTTGTGGTGAAAATGAGAATGAAAAGCAAGTTTGGTCTCATTTTAAACAACCGGAGAATTTACACATAAAGAAATAAGGAATTTGATACTATGAATAGTAACCTTTAAAAAGTGCCTTAAAGAGGTATCAACGAGATCTCTCTGACTACATGATAGTCCTGTATAAAGTAAGGTTGTGTGGGGAATGAAAGACAGTGAATGGAAAAGTTAATGGTGAGAAAAGTAATGGATGAGTGTAGTAAGAGAGTAAATGATGAACTGAATGTAAATATAACAAAATAGATATGAGTGAGATGTGGTATGTGCACCAGAAATGTCTGAGTAGAAATATAAGGAGTGTGTGTGGAGTTGCGAAAATAGGTTTGAAGAAGAGGGTAATAGCGTGGTGGGATGCCGAGGTTGCATCAGCGGTTGAGGATAAAAGGAGGAAGTGGATGTTGTGTGTGGAGGGTGATTGTGAGAGAGAAGAAAGTCGAAGAAGAAAGAGGGTGTATGAAGGGAGCAAAAGAGATGTGAAGAGACTAGTGCGGCAGAAGAAACAGAGGATAAGTAAAGAGTTTGGAAGGAAGATGAATGAATATTATGTCGAGAATAGTAAGTAGTTCTGAAAGAAAGTGCGGAAGTGCAGGAATGAAACTAAGAAAGAAAGTTTGAGAGTAAAGGAGGAAAATGGAAGAATGCTCGCAGCGTAATATACGGAAAAGATGGAATGAATTGATTGGGTAAGAAATCGTGTAGCTATGGAAAGATGCGGTGTTCAGAAGTCAGTGGAAGTGTGTTAAGGTGGCTTGGTCAAGTTGAAAGAATGGGAAATGACAGAGTTGTGAAAAGAGTGTATAAAAGTGTTTGTGAATGCAAAAAGAAGAGAGGAAGGCTGAGAAGAGAATGGATGGACGTAGTGAGTAAGCGTGGACTCGATCTGGGTGATGCACAAGAAGTGACTGTAAGTCGGTTGATATGGAGGAAGTTTATTAAAAGTGTGTAAATTTGGAATCGTCTATTTTATTGACAGAGGCTGGAGGCGCCACCACGCATGGAGTATGAAGCGCTACAGGTGTGGAATTTTGCCCCGTATGAATGGATGTGTGCCTCTTACTTTCGTCATTTTCTCCTTTTCACTAATTTCTGTGCTTTACATCCGATTTGTTTCCTGCCTTCTCACCCCAAATCCTTGGGAAATGAAATTTTTTATAATGTATAAATGCATGCAAAGTCATCAAAATCTTACAAAAGCAAATGATTGCTAACGTTTATCTTAAATGTTTTTATCTATGTCGGTTTTATAGGCAATATTTTTGGATTAGAATCTATATTATAGAAGAGGAATTCTCGCGAGAGAGTTTTTCTTCATTAATAGAAAGATTTCTGCCAATACAGAGATGAAGCATCGATGCCGTGGAGATTCCATCGTCGTTTATCATACAGGGTTTATATCAAAACACCTGAAGAGCTTTCCAAATTTTTTTTTAATCAATTAAACACACACACACATACACACACACACACACACACACACACATACATATATATATATATATACTATATATATATATATATATATATAATATATATATATATATATATATATATACACACAGACCGTGCATGGAACAAGGAACTCCTCTAGGAAAATTAAATCCACTATAGTCCGAATAAGTAAATGGTAAATAACAAACACTATAGGTTTTTCTTTTTCATGATGACAGCCGCTACGTGGGCAACGGGTCACTCGCAAAGAGGTCCCAGAAATATAGCTTCCCTCATCAGCTATCTGTGATAGGATCCAGCTTTGGGACAGGATCTAGGGTTTAAAGCAGCCTAGCCCCACTATATTTAGAACCTCAATATAAGTAAAAGACTCGTTGCATTCACGTCGGATTGAATACATCAAAGAATAAGGGGTAACTATTATATTTTTAGCCAAAAACCAAAACTTAAACCTCAACTGGCAGAATTGAGCGTCCACTTTTTAAGGCACATAACATGTCCGTTTCATGATATATATAATAACATCATGAAAGAGAAAAAACTATAGTGTTTGTCATTTACCATTACTTATTCGGACTATAGTCGGTTTAATTTTCCCAGAAGAGTTCCTTATTCCATGCACGGTATGTGTGTATCATAAAGAACCTCAGGGAACCATTCTGAGTTAATTCCCATATATATATATATATATATATATATATATATATATATATACACACACACACACACACACAGTATATATATATATATATATGATGAATAAAACCACGAAGGAAAGGAAACACAAAATGGTGCTCAAGCGCTTTCGTCTAATGACATCCTCAGGAACACTGAAGTACATAAAAAGGTTAAGCCTATATATAGGTTACAGAAAGAAAAAAAAGAAAAAATAAATAACATACATACACACACACACACACATATATATATATATATATATACATACATATCTATATATACAAATACATACATACATACATACATACATATATATACAATAAACAGAGAAGTAAAAATAATAAAAAATTAAAAATTAAAACCTTAAAGGATTACCAGTGAGGCGTACAGATTTGTAAGGAAAAATATCGATTTTTAGCACAAGATCAAATGGATTATAAAAATACAAAATTATACTGGAACTCTGCCGGGTTTTAACACAATGCTGCCTATGGTCAGGTTTCGATATATATAAAAAAAAAAATAAATAAAATGCAAATTAAAAGTTAATCGATTTTTAGCACAAGATCAAATGGATTATAAAAATACAAATTCATACTGGAACTCTGCCCTATGCGCCCTATTATTAGCTCGGTGGGCTCTATTACTTATAAACTCTCCAAATGGCTTGTCAAAGTCTTGTCCCCCATTCTCGGAACTATCTCTGATTCACATGTAAAAAATTCCATGGATCTTACGGAAAAATTGAATAATGCACGTACTGAAACTAACGATAAATTGATTAGTTTTGATGTTTGTTCATTGTTTACAAAAGTGCCGATTGACGATATGCTTGACTTTCTCTCCCAAGAATTACATAAGTATGACCTGCCACTACCTTCACACATTGTTTTGGAACTCATTAAGCTTTGCATCAAAGACTGTAAATTCACTTTCAATAACGAGTATTATCAACAAGTTTTTGGGATGGCTATGGGCAACCCCTTATCGCCCCTCCTCTCCAATATTTATATGGAGTTTTTCGAAATTACCTATATTCCGAGAATCCTGGGGGTTGGCATCCCTTGGTTGCGGTACGTCGACGATATTTTGTGTATCTGGCCCATGAATCGTGACCTGGATAGCTTCCTCCTTCAGTTAAATGATCAAGTCCCCTCCATTAAGTTTACTTTAGAAGTTGAGCAAGACAATTCAATCCCATTTTTGGATGTGCGTGTACATAGGGAAAGCCCAGGTTTTAAGTTTAGTATCTATCGGAAACCGACAAACAATTTGTCCTACGTACACTTTTACTCGGGACATGATACCCCCACTAAGAAGGCCATATTTTCATCAATGTTTCTCCGCGCCTTTAGGATCGCCAGTCCGGAATACATCGATGCCGAATTGGAAAAAATCAACGGTATTGGAAGTGATTTGTGTTATCCATCTGCGTTTATGGAATCTTGTCTCAACAAGGCAAAACGAACTTTCTATCGTGTCAATATTAACACTCGTACTTTGTCAAAAAATATTTTAGTACTTCCATTTTTCCCGGGCTTTTTAGGCATTGCTAATGTACTTAAACTTTTGGATATTAATGTAGTATTTTCATATAACAATATTGTGAAAAATATCATAGTAAAAAATAGCCCTACCAATAATTCAGGCATTATCTATAAAATTGGTTGTAAACAATGTGATTCCTTTTACATAGGTCAGACGGGAAAGGATTTGCACACACGTATAAAACAGCATCAATATTCCGTTAGAACAGGACAGTTGTCCAGTGCCCTTTTTGTCCATTTGTCAGAGTTAGCCCACTGTATTGATTGGAATAATGCTTCAGTTTTATTCCATTCAAGCAACATTGTTAATAGAAATATTCTTGAGTCTGCCATTATCCAACTGTCAAATAACTTCAACATAAGCAAAGGTCTTTTTCAACTCGATCCTGTTATGTTGAATTCCTTTAAAACAGATTTAAATAAGAAGGGTAAAACATTAAATCTTTGGTAAACTTGTCTTCTACTTTATTAACTTTTAATTTGCATTTTATTTTTTTTATATATATCAAAACCTGACCATAGGCAGCAGTGTGTTAAAACCAGGACAGAGTTCCAGTATAAATTTGTATTTTTATAATCCATTTGATCTTGTGCTAAAAATCGATTAACTTTTAATTTGCATTTTATTTTTTTTTTTTTTTATATATATCGAAACCTGACCATAGGCAGCATTGTGTTAAAACCCGGCAGAGTTCCAGTATAATTTTGTATTTTTATAATCCATTTGATCTTGTGCTAAAAATCGATATTTTTCCTTACAAATCTGTACGCCTCACTGGTAATCCTTTAGTTTTAATTTTTATTTTTATTATTTTTACTTCTCTGTTTATTGTATATATATGTATGTATGTATGTATGTATGTATGTATTTGTATAATATAGATATGTATGTATATATATATATATATATATGTGTGTGTGTGTGTGTATGTATGTTATTTATTTTTTCTTTTTTTCTTTCTGTAACCTATATATAGGCTTAACCTTTTTATGTACTTCAGTGTTCCTGAGGATGTCATTAGACGAAAGCGCTTGAGCACCATTTTGTGTTTCCTTTCCTTCGTGGTTTTATTCATCATAAATATTTTTCACGTGTTACCTTCGTGAAATAATTTTCATATATATATATATATATATATATAATAACGCCTCTCCCCGAGTTCGGGCAAGGTCAGGACGTTACTCGAGGGAGGGTATTACTTTAGCACTCCTGGATGCAGAAATAGTTTACTCTTCGTATTCCTACAATCGCGGAGTACTGTGTGGGTCCGTGATTTTCTTTTTCCCAGTTATCAAAGTCCAAAGAGTAGAAAATAAACACAACGGCTTACACGATTTTTAATTTGAATATAGGCGAGATAAATAGAATTGATTAGAGTGAGTCAAATGTTTCTTTTATACAGAACAGAGAGTTAGAAATTAATAATAACAACAATAATAATAATAAAGTTTCATAATTATAATATCGTTACTTTTTCTTCATTGTAAGATATGAAATAAACCAGAGACCCCTCTAAGACACCCTTGTCCGTTCTAAGTCCCCAAGCTTATATGAATCAATTGCAAACTACTGATCTTTCTCTAAGCAGTCAGACTTAAATTGATACCCAATCTTCCAATTTCCAAAAGCAATTCCCGTTAACGGACCGAAACCCTTTCAGCCCGGAAACCCTCTCCAGGGATCTGCCATAAGGGCGCTGATCCCCTTCTTATATAGTCAAAGGAACGGAACCTAGCTACGCCATTACGCAAGCGGTTGACGTCACCTGAGAGCATTGTTTTCCCCAAGTGAAATCAAAGAAACCGTCTGCGTCACTACGCGTGAATTCCGTTCGGAAGGAAACGAGTCATACATAGTTTGGGAAATATTGAATGAATGAAATTAAATAAACATAATAGTCATCAGCGCGCGGCTTTACTTCGATTATAAATTATAACATGTATAACATATATATATACAGGCCCGGATTTAGCTATAGGCGAACTAGGCGATCGCCTAGGGCCTCGCGCCAAAGGGGGCCTCGCTCAAGCCGTTTTGCGCGTTCTGTTCAAGTGATATTAATGATTTAGAACTCTATGAAGAACTTAAAGTACTTTGCAGGTTTATACCTGAGAAAACAGATCTCGGAAATGCCCTTGTTTATATAGTGCAAAAACAACTAAGTGAGATTTATCCTAATGTTTATGTTGCACTTCGAATAGTATTAACCATCCCAGTTACTGTTGCTTCGGCTGAAAGAAGTTTCTCGCGTCTCAAACTTATTAAAACATATTTGCGTTCCACCATGTCTCAAGCGAGATTGCAATCATTAGCTATGTTATCAATAGAAAACGATATAACAAATTCATTAGATTATTCTCAATTAATTGAAGAGTTTAGCTCGAAGAAAAGTAGAAAAGCATTGCTGTAATATTCAAGAGCATCTGAACCAAATATTAAAGCATTAATATTTAGCCTGATAAGTCGATCGCTCACTATTATAAAAAATGAAATGTCAACATCTCTTATACATCACACATGAAAAACGTTTGTATACTATGGACCTTCTCTTTCTTATTTTTGCATAAAAACGAATAGTAATTATCTCATAATTCATAAAAAATAAAATTATTCTTTATTTTATTCCTATTTTGTGAATGGATAAAATCATGTATTAATCTTGATAGTCTATTTTAAATTGCTAAATGCTAAAAATTGTTTTGAGAAATGATAACTAAAATAGTAATTTTCATGATAACTAAAATAGTAATTTTCAATTAATGTTATTTTTATTTTATTTCTTTATTTTGTTGAATTTTATTTTACTATTTTTTATTTATTCATATTTTTAGAATCGATAAAATGTTTTCTTTTTTAAGAATATATAATATTGTAAACAGTTTTTTAATATCCATTTAATAGTACCGTAATGATCAAGCTATCACCTTATGGAAATAATATTTATTAAGTATTTAATATTTATATATATTTAATTTTGAAGATAAAAGCGCTCAGAAAAGTTTGCACAATTTTTCACCATGAATCTAAATGTATGCACAACGAAAATTTCTTGCGCACACGGACTACAAAAATTAGAGGGAACATTGATATATATATATATATATATGCACAGTGGCGCTCATAAATATTTGGACAGAGAAATATTTCATTTATATTCGTCCTTATCTTTTGTACCATGCATAAGATAGTTAAGGAAAGTTTACCGTTCGTTTGGAAAATTTTAACCAATAACAAAACTTCATTATATAATTCAAAACATCAAAGACCATGAGGAAAATAAAAACGTTAAAACGCAAAAGTTTTCGTACATTTATTTACAAAATTATTTAATACATTTTGTTCACTTTCGGCTTGAAAACTTAAAATTTTTTATCAGCAGTTGGCTGTTTGTTGATAAGAAACTGTTGGCGATTCTGAATTCTAGAATTTTCTCTTTGAATCTTTATGGAAGACGATGACTGTACAAGCTATTAGTAAGCAATGGGTCGTCGTGGTAAAGAGATGTCTACAGATCATAAGAGATCTGTTATTACTGCATACGAATCTGGAAAGAGTTATAGGAAGATAGGAGAGGAACTTCGAATTTCATTTACGACTGTTGGTGCAGTTATAAAGAAATGGAAAGGCTTTGGAACAATGAGAACTCTGTCAAGGTCTAAGACCGATGTTCATCCCTCTACTGCAGTGGTTCCAACCGGTTTTGGCTTATGGCCCCCCTTAGGAACCTTATTTTTTCCCGTGGCCCCCATAAGCATTATTTTCAGTAGGTAATATGCAGATTTAACTCTATTTTACAAAATAACATTTTCCTGTGGCCCCCTTCAAATGTGCCATGGCCCCCAGGGAGCCATATGGCCCCCGGTTGGGAAACACTGCACGGTCTACTGTATGACGTACATTGAGAAAGAATGATCCGCATGGAAGAGTTGTACGAAGAAAACCTCCGCTATGAAACGCGTACAAAGAAGCTCGTTTAAAGTACGCCAAGGATCAGCAAAATAATGGATGTGCATTCTGAAAGTTCCTTGGACAGACGAGACCAAAATTGAATTATTCGGGAACGACGAGCAACGGTATGTCTGACGAAAATCAAATACTGCATTCGAGGAATCGTGAATTCGAAGAAATATCAGGAAATTTTAGAAGAAAATGTATTGCCTTCAGTTCGGGAGTTGCGAATGGGTTACAATTGGGTACTGAAACAAGATAATAATCCAAAACATAAAAGTAAGAGCACCATGATATGGATTCAACAAAAGAATTTCAAGTGGCCCAGTCAAAGCCCAGATCTCAATTTAATTGAGAATTTATGGTTTGATTTGGAAAAATTGTCCGCGAGAGAAACCCTTCAACTTTGAATGAATTGCAACAATTTTCTTTAGAAAAATTGGCTAAAATTTCTATTGAGAGATAGTGAAACCTTGTAGAAAAATACCTAAAACGAATCATTGAAGTTATTCAAGCAAAAGGTGGACACACAAAATATTAAATAATTTTGAGTAAATGTACGAAAACTTTTGCATTTTAACTTTTATTTTATTTTGGAGTTTCTTTATTTGTTATATTTTTCCAAACGAACGATAAACTTTTCATAACTATTTTATGTATGGTACAAAAGATAAAAACGAATATAACTGAAATAGTTGTATGTATGAATACTTATGAGGCCACTATATATATATATATATATATATATATATATATATATATATATATATATATATATAAGCAAACAACCACAGGGAAAAGGAAAAGGAAACACGAAGTCCGAGCGCTTTCGTGATATATTCACATCTTCAAGGAGAAACAAAAGATGTGAATATATCACGAAAGCGCTCGGACTTCGTGTTTCCTTTTCCTTTTCCCTGTGGTTGTTTGCTTATTAATAAGATCACGTGTTATTTAGGCACACCGGAATTATATTGTGGTCTTAACTAGGAAACAAAGAAAACTGAAATAATATTCTAGAGTATCTTGAACTGCCCCAGTTTTGCCAAAATATGAAATGGGTGTCATAACTGGGTTTACGGTGGTTTATAACTGATTCTTGGCTATGTTGTGGGGGAAACAGATATAACCCACACAAAACTTAAAAATATACGTATGTTCTGCAAATAATTTTCAGGTTATTTAATGAATTTCTATTTACTTTTTCTTTTTTGGATTAATGGTATTCTCGAATTTAGTGTTTTGTTGCAAGGAATATAAAGAAACAAGGAAAGAAAACTAACCATTTTTTTAATTTGTTTTATTAAATAAATATAGAGTATAGAAACACAGCAAATGAATACACAAATGATAACTGCAAAAAACAACCTTAACTATTCGAATAAAGAAGCCAAACTTTTATCAAAATCCTTTTTGGTTTCTCCGTCTGGCATCAGACTACGTGAAATCATTCTAGCTCTGACAAAACCATCTGGTGCTTCAAACCCAAATACTGAACTAATACCGTCAGTGGCGTGCATAAGGGGGGGCATAGCGGGCATAGGCCCCCATTGTAAAAATTATTACTACTCTCATTAAAGATATTTGAAAAAGAAATTTTAAAAAATCGATAACTTTGCAACATTCACCACAAAAAATCTTGATGTCATATGGAATTTCAGTTATTTCATGGTTACCAGGACATGTTATTAACTCAAAACTCAAAAGTAATTTTGGCTGGCTTAGGAACGTTTATATATGTCTTTATAAGTACGATTAATTTGTGCAAATTTAATTCTTTGCCCATAAATTGGAAATAAAATACAACTGAAGCCTTCCAAGATGCAATTCATTTTGATTTCAAATCAATCATCAGCAATTTTGAGCTGACACACACACACACACACACACACACACACACACACACACACAATAAATAATATATATATATATATATATATATATATATATATATATATATATATATATGTGTTATTTTGTGTGTGTGTGTGTGTGTGTGTGTGGCCCCCCCCCTTAAGAAATGCTGTGTACGCCCCTGAATACCGTCACTAATGCTCTACATTTTGGGTATGACTGGGATAATTTGGAATGTTCAATGCGTTTTCTTTGATACCTAAAATTTCTGCTTTTGTTAACTTCAGTGTAAGAGGTGGTTCACTTAGTTTAGTATCATTCCAATTAATTAGTTCATCCCAGTCCTTTGCATCAAAATTAAGATTAAGAACCTTGAAATCTCTCAATTTTAAATTTTGACCAGTCTCATTTCGCATGTCCATGATTTTGTTAACAGTTTTTTCACGTTTTTTCCTAGCTGAGTCACACAACATTGCCAGAAAAATGTGCATTTCGGGATATATAGTTCTTAACAGTCTCTACTGATTCGCTAGGAAAATGCTTAACCCAATTAATAGTAAACAACACATGCCTTGGGCCATCTATGCAATTAGGTCTACACTTGATGTCAAACCAATTAGGACCATAATTTGTCACAATGAAGTGTGTTATTGTGTAAAGTTTCTCTGTTGGTTTCACTGTTGAAACATAACGCCTACAAACCCTATTAGCAAGAGTTAACCATCTAACATGACTAAGAGGACCTGGCTTTATACGAGTAAGGTGTTCATCAACTGTACCATTTCTGATTGCTGAAATAATGCGGTATAACTACTGCTGATCTCCACTAAGATCCTCAACAATGTGTTGTCGCAGATATAATAGTTCTTTACCACTAGTTATAGGTTTGAATTGTACTACTGGATTGTTTTCACAAAAGTGAATGGTTTTCCCAATAGGACCAACAAAGGTACTTGCCCCAGATGTTGTACCATCTAATGTTTCAAAAATATGTCTTGGAGGTAATTCATTTTGTATGAAGCATACAAATGAATCACTGAAGTGACCCACCAAGTGCTTTCTCCATAACATGACTCACACCTCCTTTATAACCAGTGTTGCTATTTGTGCTATCACAGCCTATTACAGCTATATCATTTTGTAGATATCTCTCTTTAATAACTGACAATACTGAATTTGCTATGTTTGCAGCCTTACTCGATGCTGGTATCTGATGGGTAATATACTCTCCACCTGGTTCAGCAATCATTACATAGTGTTCTTCACTCTTCTTTTCACTGTACTACCTATCAGTGACTTTCACTTTACTTAAAATCTGATCCTTTCGACCATCGAAGTACATGGAAGTAATAGGATTAATTTTATCACTTGTTAATGTTTTTCGAAGTCTTTCTCTTTCTCTCCGCACTTTACTTCTGTCTATTACGAGATGGTCATTTTCTTTGGCGATCATACCAACGTATATCAAAGTTGCAGTTGCAATAGCAGCAGTAGCACGATCTGATACACCAAATCTACCTGCCTGCATTGCAACATGCCGCAAAGACATTCTCATTTCGATTCCAGTATTTTCAAAACCACAATCTTCAGTTTCCATTATCCCACTGTCACTGTCTTCATCTGAAAAATTTTCTACTAAGCTCAAGGGTTGAATTTCAGTAGAACGATTGATGGTTTGAAAATAAAAACCCAATCTAATAGACAGAGTTTATTTCCACAACAGTTTCGATGCCCACTGGCATCCTTCTCGGGTGGATACAGAAAAACGAATGAACCAAAACAAGAGGGAAAAACAGTCCAGGGACCGACCGTTAAGAAATTCGCACCTAGGTTAGATCCCATTCTCCCGACACCGGAAGGGCATTTTCATTAAAGGGACCCGCTTATAAGTACATTCGCACAAATTTAAAACTATCCTGTTCTAAATATACAGATTCTATTATTTTTTACATAATTATTACATTTATTATTAAATTTATTACATTTAATATTGCATTATTATTTATTACAGAAATTATAAATTTATTATTACATTGGTTATTACATTGTTGTTTACTATACAGAACTTATAAACCGAAAAACGAATGAAAAAGGCGAGAAGGAAACAATCCAGAGACCATTGAGAAATTCGCACCTAGGTTAGATACCGTTCTCCTGACATCGGAAGGGCATTTTATTACAGGGTCCCGCTTATAAGTACATTCGCACAAATTAAAACTATCTTCTTGTTCTATACATACAGATACTAATATTTTGACATAATTACTGCATTTATTATTGCATTTACATTTTTTATTTTTTTTACCCTAATTATTAAATTTATAATATTACCTTTATTATTACATCTGTTGTATTTATATTTATTTCCATATTTATTACTTCCATTATTACATTTACTAAAAGCGAGTAAGGAAACAATTCAGAGACCTTTAAGAAATTCACACTTAGGTTAGAACACGTTCCCCCGACTCCGTAAGGGATTTTTTGACCAAGAATCTCATTAAAAGGTCTAACTTATAAGTACCTTCGCACAAATTAAAATTATCTACTTTTTCTATACACACAGATTCTATTATTTTTCTTTTGACATAATTATTACATTTATAAAGTACCTTACTTCATTCCCAATCTATAGCATGATTATTTTGGCTGGCGTGATAAAAAATGGCATTATTAGTATTACAACTTCTGAAGGCATATTTGTGTTCTTTAATACGGGTTTCAATATTTCTTCCAGTTTCTCCCACGTATACTAAATCACAACTTTACCGAAGGAGAAGGCATTATTGGTGACACAGAGTTTTATCAGTTCTAAAAATACAGATGTGGGCATGCCTAGTTCTACGTTACATGTTGGCAATTTTCTATCTAAAAAACTAAGTACATCATCAATGGGAACTTTCATAAACAAGGACTCAACGTCAAAACTGATCATTCTTCCCCGTTTTAAATCTAAGGACATAACTTTGTTAATAAAGTCACAGGAATTAGTGATGTGCGAGCCTGAAAATTTACCAACTAATGGGGATAATTTATCTGCAAGAAATTTAGATAACCTGTAACTAAAGGAACCCCTGTGTAAAATAATGGGACGGAGTGGTATATTAATCTTATGGGTTTTGGGTAGGCCGTAAATGTGGGGTAGTTTGGGGTTAATCTGTAGAAATCTTTTAGGATCAATCGCCGGGACATCTTTTAATAAGTTCCTGATGGTTTTGTTGAATTCGGCAGAAAGACGCTTTAGGGGGGACGATCTCACTTTGGTGTAGGTGAATTCATCACTAAGTAACGCTTCCATTTTTTGTTTATAATCACACTTGTCCAAAATAACCACAGTGTTACTTTTGTCCGCTTTAGTAACAAATATTGCTTCGTTCTTCATGAGCTTGTCTAAAGCTAACCGGAATCTTTTGGGAATAGAGTCCATTGAGTTGAAATGTTCCAGAAACTTGCTCAGAATCAAACCATTTAAACACGGAATATCCACCCTGGAATTAACTACGGAAGACACAAAATCTAAAACAATGTTTTTATGGGGTTTAAGGGCAAACGACAGCCCTAAATTAAGAACTTCCTTTTCGGATTTGGATAAGACATATGTCGATAAATTTAAAACGGAACCTTCCACCGCACACTTTGACCAAGCACTTTCATCACATAAATAGGATAGCTTTCTGTTAAGTCGTTGTTCCGTGCGTCTAGTCTCCACGTCGCATTTATAATCTGCAGTTTCAAACAGCGCCACAAGTAGTTCACACGACACATGCGATTTAAGGACGCGTAGACAATTTCTTAGTTTGAAATACGTATGGTCAATTTCTCTTTTAACACACGGAATACGTTCCTTCAAAATTTCCCTGGCAAAATTCGGAAACGGTGTATGGTCCTTCCTGAAGGTAAACGGTATCAAGGACTTCGGGCACACTTGCTCCACTAAACACTCTTGCAGGAACTTGAGTTGCAGCTTCTTGGTCTTCACAGCCACTAGTGTTTTTTCATATAGACGATAGGAAGATATAAGTTGGGGAAAGGTAACTAAGAAGAAGGCGAATAGATGGCGTCTGATCGTGGGATCCATAATAAATGCAAAAAACTTCACTTTTTTCTACGTGAAGGTCAAAATATGAAAATAAAAACCCACTCTAATAGACAGAGTTTATTTCCACAACAGTTTCGATGCCCACTGGCATCCTCCTCCGGTGGATACAGAAAAACGAATGAACCAAAACAAGAGGGAAAGACAGTCCAGGGACCGACCGTTAAGAAATTCGCACCTAGGTTAGATCCCATTCTCCCGACACCGGAAGGGCATTTTCATTACAGGGACCCGCTTATAAGTACGGTATCTAACCTAGGTGCGAATTTCTCAATGGTTTCTGGATTGTTTCCTTCTCGCCTTTTTCATTCGTTTTTCGGTTAATAAGTTCTGTATAGTAAACAACAATGTAATAACCAATGTAATAATAAATTTATAATTTCTGTAATAAATAATAATGCAATATTAAATGTAATAAATTTAATAATAAATGTAATAATTATGTAAAAATTAATAGAATCTGTATGTTTAGAACAGGAAGATAGTTTTAAATTTGTGCGAATGTACTTATAAGCAAGTCCCTTTAATGAAAATGCCCTTCCGGTGTCGGGAGAATGGGATCTAACCTAGGTGCGAATTTCTTAACGGTCGGTCCCTGGACTGTTTTTCCCTCTTGTTTTGGTTCATTCGTTTTTCTGTATCCACCTGAGGAGGATGCCAGTGGGCATCGAAACTGTTGTGGAACTAAACTCTGTCTATTAGAGTGGGTTTTTATTTTCATATTTTGACCTTCACGTAGAAAAAAGTGAAGTTTTTTGCATTGATCGATGGTTTTCTTTACTTGTTCTGAGAGCTTCCTCTTGTATCTCTTTTGTAAAATTTTTGTGGCATGCACATCTACACTACCTATCTACATTTTACGATCATTCCTCTGATCAAGTGGAAACTGTAATTCCTCTTTTGGTACTTTTTTTACCTCTCCGACATATGCAATCTATGTGAATTTCTTCACAATCATCACTGCATCCTATGTCCGTATGAGATTTTAAATTACATTTACAGGCACACATATCAAACAAATTACTGAGACTATTCATATATTCATTTTTTAGTTTCACTGATGTTTTTGATCTAGTCAACGTTGCTCCTCTTTCTATGAATCTTGCTACCTTTTGAAACACAGCTTTTTCCTGAACTGTGGGAATTGATACTTGCTGCCAAAGTTTTAGTAGCTCCTGAGTTATTTGTCTGATGATTGGCTTGTTAGCTGCATTTTTCCTTTCTTTGAGATAAAGAAAGTACTTAGCCATTTGTAAGTTAGTTGGCAAAAGATTATGAGGCAGCTTCTTAGGAGTTCCAAACATACAATGCTGCTTAGAATGTCTTGTGCTCACAAATTTTTTCCTTGCTGAATAGCATGGGGAACTTGAAAGAGTAGATGCTGCTGCATGGAAAGCTGTTGGTGTAGAGTTGCTGCAAGAGGGGATGTTGCTAGCTTGATGTGAAGAAGGATGTTGTTTCAGTTGTGGAGACACTGGTGTGTGAGATGCTGATTCCATCTCTGCTCTTTTCTGCTTAAGGAAAAACAACAAATATTTACGCAGTTTACTCACGTCAGTCAAATGTACCTTGTAACAAGTGTAACAGAATATTTTTTTAGCTCATTTCTCATAGCATGCTCACTAGCTTCTTACCTCTGGATTCTGTACCTGGGGGACAACTACTGCAGCTGGTTGTCAGGCGAACTGTGGTGCCTGGGGAGTTAGAAGACACGATGTGTACAAGTATACAGTACGACCTTGGCAGGGATACTTAAATCTGGGAATGACAATTTATAATTGTGGTTTCATAATGACATTAATGGAGGTTATTCATATAATGTAATGTTGACGGATGTATGCTAGATGAGAACTCTATTTTTGGTGTTTGTTAAATTGTATTCATGCAAAAATGGGGCGGTTAGAGAAACCTGGCACAATTTGTATCATCATATTCGTTTTTATCAGTAAAAACTACAATAAAATATCAGTGTGCCATTGTAAATTATAATTTTTACTCCACCCTAATATACATATAATAATAAGATTTAATGCCTGAAGAACAGCAGTTTCTGATCAACATACTCGTACGAAGGGAAAAGGTGCAACTCTTACATGAAATTCATTCTTACACACACACACACACACACACACATATATATATATATATATAAATAATATTCTTTGACAATGCCAATGTCACTTTAATTAAATCACTATTTCTTCCAGTGAAAAGACCACCTTTGTAATGAATGGCTCTATAGAATTAATTAATAATAATAATAATATTTACAGTCTAAATCTTAATTTAAGAAATATTATTATTATTATTATTATTATTTTTATTATTATTATTATCATCTGCGTTTTGGGATCACTTGTATAAATACAACATACAAAATTTTTCCCTGCTTCATAAATTCTACTATTATTAACCCTTCCCAGCCGGCTATACTTGTTAAAAACAACTTTCGCAGACGGTTATATCATATCCTCGCAAATGTTAAAATAAATATAAAATTTCAATAATATACAGTATGTAGACGGATACCATTTGGTAACTCCCGGCGGGAACGGGTTAATAGTCAAGATGATGTGGTATTATACACCACACAGTGTTTCATTAAAAGCTTCTAAATTGCCGTAAATACGAGAAAAGTAAATAAAACTTGAATCTTGCATAAATTTTAGCTTGACTCTTAAGAAAATGTCCCCAAATTACCATTAAAAGTTGTATTCAGGAAATGACGCTAACATTGATAAATGCGGGCACTTTTTTCTTCCTCTTGGCTCTTTCCGCGAATTTTTCCCTTAATGATCTTTCAAATGACAAAAATGGTTTCCAGATGGTCGTATTTTTTTCCAAATCAAAGTTGAAAAAGAATGTGTTCATTTATTATGTGAGTTATTCGTCTTAAGGCGTCCGCAGTGACGAATAACTTTGCTTTAAAGAATACGTTAATATTATCGTGCGACCACCGTGATTACGAGTTAAACTTCCCAAAGGATTACGGATGTTGGTCATTATTTATCGTTTGAAGAAACTTGGAATACAGTAGTTGGTCAGATAAAATCACTTCATTCACGATCAAAGAATTCGAATGAGTCGAGATTTTATGTAGAATTTTTGTATTCTATCTTGAATTAAAAACTCGCTTCACATCCACTCGGACGATAGCAAATGCCAAGTTATTTGCCATTTAGGATCACCTGAAGATCAGGGCCCCCGTGTATTCTTGCTTTTTGCTTTACAGTACCAAATATAATAATAAATTAAATTGAATGCCCGGTTAGGTCAACTGTATAGCCTTGACGATTGGTCAGGTTAAGTCGTGATATTTTCGTTAGGATTAACGGAGATATCATTTGGTAATTGAGGCTGGGGTCCCTGATCCTCAGGTGATCCGCCATTAAAATCGAGGACCATATCACAACACCTCTTCCTGTATGATCAGCGAAGTTAAACGACATTGCGTCTAGTAAGTATTTTGGATCAAGTGATTGTCTTCCCCGTTCAGATGATGTAAGGACCATTGGTTTGGATTCTACATTAAGTTGTAGACCAACACTCTCTGTCCTATGAGCCTGGTTGTTGTCAATAGGCCGGAAACTAAATGAAGCATTTAGCAAGTACATAAAATTTTTGTTAAATTTTGGGTCAAACGTCTTTTCCTTTACTCAAAGTAAAACTATTCAAACAAGTAAACAAATAAATCGTATAAAGCGACATTTCTCACTATTTTACACCGCCCACAAAATGACTCCTGACGAAGACTTTAAGTATCGCCGTAAAGGCAGGAGGAGCTTACAAATTTACCCTTCCTCGAGAGAAAATAAATCAAAAATAGGCCGTTACGCGTGAATGGACTTAATTTTGTTTTCTTTTCATGGAATAAATTTTTTGAAAAGTCGGACGTGATGATGTCGTCGTGAATCCGAAATGTTTGCAGATGAAGAGCACCAAAATATGACCTTTTTCCAGAACAAAATTCATTCTTACATACCTAAAATTCACACACCCGTACATACACGCGTGTTTGGCAACCTCACGAAATCGCAACATTTTTCATACGTTCCATTGTTTTGTATGGATTTCCATGTAGAATTTAGCTTAATATAAATACCTATTTAATTTAACCTAACCTAACCTAAATTTCATTATATCCTTTCTTTCATCATATTTTTAATCATTGAAAAAAAGGTTTGGAGCTATTGTCGCTACCCGCACGGTTGTGTAACGGTGAGCACTGTGTATCCTAAAAAATTGTTGCAAAGATGTTAGGTAGCTAAGAACACACACACACACACACGCAACAAACACTTACGTAAACAAATTTATATAACCTTTGGTTAGCTTCCGCCCGAATTGTTCATTCTGACGAAGGTCAAGCTTTTCACTCCACCTTGGACCTACAGTTTAACGTGGAATCCGAACCACGCCCCATCAGCAGCCCAGCGTCTTAACCACTAGGCCACTTAGGGTACCCATTTATCTACCAACCACTTTCTTCATTGTGTGGAAGGATGAACAGCTAGGTTTTGCTGCGCGCCGGCTGCCGTCGGGTCTCGAACCCGGGGCCGATGGATTTGTAGTCAGCGACGCTAACCACTACACCACCGAGGCGCATATATATATATATATATATATATGAGATGAATTTCACAATTAAACACGTGAAATGACTATATATATATATATATATATATATATATATATATATATATATATATATATATATATATATATATATATATATATATATATGGCAATTGAAAATAATGTAGACACACTTGGAAATTACAATATTTATTCTGGATACTAATAACACCGAATAAACAAAAATATTTACATAAAATGTTCACCATTTACACGCAAACATGCGGCGCAACGCCCCAAACAAGATGGGCACGCAGTAGTGTTCCTATTAGTTGAGATTTTGGGTACTTCCCAAACAATCACTTCCTGTAAGTGTTGCAAATTTTGCAACATTTAGCACATCGCCATATGCAAAATGATCGTGAGTAGTGCGTTCCTTGGGGAACCCATACTGACGATCTAAAAGAAGATTGTGAATATGGAAGTGTTTAAAAGTCTTACTAATGAGGATAGATGCAAAAACTTCACTGTTCTACGTGAAGGTCAAAATATGATAATAAAACCCCACTCTAATAGACATAGTTTATTTCCACAACAGTTTCAATGTCCACTGGCATCCTCTTCGGTTGGATACAGTAAAACGAATGAACCAAAAACAAGAGGGAAAACAGTCCAGGGACCATTAAGAAATTCGCACCTACGTTAGATCCCGTTCTCCCCACACCGGAAGGGCATTTTTATTAAAGGGTCCCGCTTATAAGTACATTCACACAAGTTACAAATTTAAAACTATCTTCTTGTTCTATACATACAGATTCTATTATTATTATTATTATTTTTTATTACATAATTATTACATTTATTATTACATTTATTACATTTAATATTACATTTAATATTCACATTTAATACAGAAATTATAAATTTATTATTACATTGATTATTACATTGTTGTTTATAATTTCTGTATAATAAACAACAATGTAATAATAAATTTATAATTTCTGTAATAAATAATAATACAATATTAAATGTAATAAATGTAATAATAAATGTAATAATTATGTAATAAAAAAATAAGAAAAATAATAGAATCTGTATGTATAGAACAAGGAGATAGTTTTAAATTTGTGCGAATGTACTTATAAGCGGGTCCCTTTAATAAAAATGCCCTTCCGGTGTCGGGAGAACGGGATGTAACCTAGGTGCGAATTTCTTAATGGTCCCTGGACTGTTTTCCTTCTTGTTTTTGGTTCATTCGTTTTTATGGATCCACTCAAAGAGGATGCCAGTGGGCATCGAAACTGTTGTGGAAATAAATTCTGTCTATTAGAGTGGGTTTTTATTATCATATAATGAGGATAGATTCAAAAACTTTAAAAAGGCAAGAAATCAAGGTATTGCAATTGGAAAGTTGAAGAGTTGAGAGCGGACACCCTTCTCTGGGATAGGCTGCATGAAAGCGAATTTCGTGTCATAAGGAAAAGTACCAGACAAAGACAAAGACGAAAGAGTTTGCCTAGGTAGAGTGTCACCACAGAAGCATAGTTCTGGAGAACAACAAGAGGGACTTCATCATAGTACTAATTGGGAAGATTTTAAAATACTTGTAAAAAATAAGGACAACTGAAATGAACATTCGAAAATGTGCATTTACATATTTTGTAAATAATTTTAATAACGGTTCGGGAACTCATAAAATGGACCATTCTTGTTAAACAGGAATGCAGAAGGAATACAGAATACAGCCATGCAGAAGAAAACAACATTATAAGCCCAGAACAAAAAGGATGTAGTAGAAAAACGTATGTTAGAGAACAACAGAAAGAAACAGAGAAACTTAAGTATGGCATGGATTGACTATAAAAAGGCGTATGACAGTGTACCCCACTCCTGGTTGAAGGAAGTGTTGAGACTATATAAGATCCACCCCACCATCAGGATCTTCTTAGAAACAACTATGACATGATGGGAAACGGACCTAACTCTCCATCATAGTAAGGGAACTTTAGAGATGAACAGTGTGAAAATCAAGAGAGGGATCTACCAGGGTGATTCAATATCTCCTCTTTTGTTCGTTCTGGCACTAAACCCACTTAGCCAACTAATAAATAACCTAAACAGAGGCTACGTGATGAGACCAAGGGAAAAGAGCAGCCCAAAAATATCTCACTTGTTCTACATGGGCGACCTAAAACTGTACGCCCCAAACAAAAGCGAGCAAACAGAAGAGATCAGGGAGGTCAGAAAGTTCTCAGATGACATCCAGATGGAGTTTGGTCTTGAGAAATGTGCCACTGTCACACTAAAGAAAGGCAAAAAGTGTGAATCAGAAAACATCAGGGTGGACAATATCGTGAAAGAAGAACTAGAGCAAGAGGCTACATATAAATATCTGTGAATGGAAGAATCGGAAAAGATGGAAAATAACACCATGAAAGAAAGACTGCGAAAAGAATATTTAAAAAGAATAAAACTAATCCTAAAATCCCACCTAAACAGTAAAATTAAGATCCTATCCATAAACTCACTGGCAGTACCCGTACTGTCATACAGTTTTGGCATAATCAATTGGACACAGCTATAAATCAACAAACTGGATACAATCACCAGAAAAATGTTCCATGCGCATAAGATCATATACAAGAACCAATGCACAAGTCTATACCTGCCAAGGAGGGTCTGTGGATTAGGGCTTGCGCTAATAGACCAAGTGCACAAAGCCACAACAATAGGATTAGCACAGTACATAAAGGAAGGAGAAGGAAGGCTAGTCAAATTTGTAAGAGACCATGAACATGAAAAGCCTCGAACAACATCACTTTCAAAGAAAGCAAATGATTATCTAGTGGACGCCGGCATAGGACCTGAACAGCCTGAAGACATTGCAAATAAACCTCTCATGGAAAAAATAAGCACCATAAAAAGAAGGTATAACAGGAAAAGATCAGATGAAAAGGAGAAGAACTGGGAAGAGCACAAATTCAGCAAAGTATACAAAGAGGAGGAGCATACATAGAGAGGGATAAAACCGTGGAGTTCCTGGTAAGAGGGTCACTGAGACCAGAAGATGAACGGCTGGTGGTGGCAGCACAAGACCAGGCGCTACGGACAAACTGGTTCAAAAGAAATATCCAGGGTAAAAATGAAACTGGGATGTGCAGACTGTGCTCAAGGAGCCCAGAGACTGAGTCACATACCATCTGGATGCGAAATACTCCTACACAGAGGAAACTACACAGACAGACACAATGCAGTCTGTAAGCTAATACACTTCAAGCTGTGTAAGAAATATGAAATAGGGCTAGAAACAGAAAAGCATTGGGAACATATTCCACAAGGAATAGAAGACAATGATAAAGTGCTGCTCCTATATGATCATGAGATACCAACTGACATCAGAGTATCAGGATGCAGGCCAGACATTGTAGTGAGAGAGAAGGAGGGTATCAAATGCCTCTTGGTGGAAGTAGGAATCCCAGCCTACTGGAATGTGGCTAACTAGGAAAGGGAAAAGGTCTTAAAATACCAGAGACTCAAACATGAAATAAGGAGAATGTGGAATGTAGAACCTGAGATCATCCCAATAGTGGTGGGAGCGACAGGGGCAGTAAAGAAATCTACAGTAGAGTTCCTTGACCAACTGCCCATAAGTATAACATCTGGAGAAATTGTAGGGGAGATACTACGATACAGTACCTTTATCTTACGCCTAGTACTAGGCTGTACCTAAGAATTCCTTAGGGTTAAGGTTTAACCCCGGAAGTAAGAAACTCTCTCCAACTGGAGTAGAAGGGAAAAAACAAAGTAAACGAAAGAGAATTAAAATACCGTTGTCCCTTAATCATAATAAGGGAGATAATAAATATTAATTAATTTAATTAATGGTATAATGTTAATTAAATAATAATAGTTAATTAATTTAATTAAATAATAATAAATGTTAATTAATTCAATTAAATAATAAAAAATGTTACTAAAAGTTAATTAAATAACTTTTAAATATTCTTTCAATCAAAATAAATTAATTGTTATTAAAGGAGATTAATAAACTGCGTTGATTCTCTTTTAATTAAATAAAAGTAAATGATATTATTACAGTCGTTAACATTAATTACAATTATCATGATTTGAATGAACAGTCAAATATGCTTGAATGCTTGGTTTAATTGTGCAGTGAGAAAAATGCGAAGTTACTGATCAATGTTCATAACAAAAGGACAAAGGCACAATAGTTAATTATTAATTGGCGAAAAGTAATTTTGCGCGAGCCAATTAATTTGATCCGTTTAAATTAAATAATTAATATGATCCCGTGGAGTTGGGGTGAAAGCTTTGAAGACGCTCGGCATGGTGCACGGCGCCAGATCAATGACGAGAAATGCGAGAGATTTTCTCGGGCAAGGTGCTAAGGAGGTGTGACGTCATCTTCTTGGAAGAGGAGGGGTATTATATCGATAAAGAAATGTCGATAGACAAAGAAAACCTTAAATGGAGAGGGAAAAAGGCTTCTTTGTGAAGGCATGAAAATGCTTAAGTGCTTGCAGGTGTCTGTTAAAGAAATTCTCGACGGTATCGCTGAAGAAACTCCTAAAGCGCGTTTCACCTTTTAACCGTTTTATATTTCACTTATTGTCCATACATTTATACTTTATATCATTTAATTTTTAATCTTCTAATTTAATATATATTGTAACATACTATTAATTCTCGCTAATTAATTATCGCTAATTGTTGCGCCATTTTAAATTATTGTTCGTTTTTGTTTATTATACTTATTTATTCCTATTTGTTTTTAAACTTTTTAATATTGATGATGGAAATTGAACTTTTCCGAAACGTCTGTTAATAAACATGTACCATCTTTTCGTCCTCCTATTCCTCGCTAAGCTACGCTTCCCTAAGAACAAACCATTCAACCAAGTTATCATAGAAAGATACGACCGAGCCACACTGAAGAAGTACAAAGATTCCAATATATATATATATATATATATATATATTGAATAATTTGATACTTGTTTCACTGTAATATGTATTATGTATGATAATTAGAATATTTTTAATGGTAATTATGTCGCAAATGACATGGCCTGAAGTTGAAATAAAAAATACATTTTTCTAGTGAATTTTGGTGTGCTCTATTCAAATATAACCTTCATTTCTTGTGCAAATGAACAGAAATACGTGTTTGGGCCATGCAATGACAACTGTATTTCTCTTCATTTGCACAAGAAATGAATGTCATATTCGAACAAAGCACACCAAAATACACTTGAAAAATGTATTTTTGACTACATTTTATACAATAAAGCATAACCTAACATGTTCATGTTACGAGATCTTGTAAACGACGTATTACCACAGGAAACGTTCAAAACACCTCAAAATTAACCAGAAAAGTTTGCTCTCGTCATTTTCGTTTAAAGTAAAGAAAACATCACGACTTAACCTAACCAATCATCAAGGGCGTACAGTAGACCTAACCGGGCATTCAATTAACCTAACCAGGCATTCAGTTGACCTAACCGGGCATTCAGTTGACCTAACTGGGCATTCAATTAATCATTTAATTAATCATCTAGGGCACATGACGAATCAAGTTCTCAAAGTCGAAACCACACGAACTGCACGTCATAATTCTATCACAAACACCACCAAACTAAATCCAATTAGAAAAAAAAATAGCCAGAACAGAAACCAAGAAACTAATTAAGTCGCAGAGTAACATGACGTCATACCACCCCCGACTACAAATACACTATATATATATATATATATATTATATATATATATATAATTTTCTACAATAGTTTGCACAAAAAATGAGTGACAAATTTGAATAAAGCAACTAAAACTCCCTCATAAAAAGTTATTTTGATTTACAGGTCCAGCCCATGTCATTTAAAACATATTAACCTTTTTTAGCTGGGATAAATTTAGGAAATAAAACATCGCCTTACCTTATTTATTTATACATGAACTCCAATCTTCTTGGTTTTAATGCAAATTCTTCAATTATTTTGTCGTGCAACATTTTATTCTTCTCTAGCGATATTACAATTTCTTTCTCTATGGCAATTCTTGCTAAACTTGACAGCCTTTCCTCTGACATGGTATTCCGTACGTACGTCTTTATTCTCTTAAGCGTTGAAAAACTTTTTCGTTAATATACTGGTTACAGGGATTGTCAAAAGGAGCCGAATTAATTTGATCGTTTCAGGTAAGGCTGTTGTAAGTCCAAGGTCAAGACAAAGCTTTAAAATTTCTTTTGCATGTTTGCACTGACAAAAATCGGAGTCCTGATAGATGTATTTTAATTCTGACGTTAAAGCTTTAACGTCAAATAGATTACTGTACTTATATTCAAGTGCTTCTATTAAGTTTTTGTGGAAATTTTCTTTATATACTGCGAACATTAATGAATTCAACAGCTCAAAAAATGAGAATTCCTGAGTGCATTCAAATTGTTCCTTTAAGGCTGTTACAGAGGTATTGAGAATGCTAAAGTAAATTTCTTTAAAGTTTGTCACTTTTCTTCTGAGTCTCTTAGTAGGGGGAGGAATGGTCGGATAACTTACTATGTCACATGTCTTTTTAAGAATTTCATTGTAACTTTTGTCATTGATTTTTCCTTTGCACTGTAAAACATCAAATAGTTTTTCAGCATTGCTAAGTAGTTCTTCAAAGCAGCAAATACAAAACCTAAATAAAAAGTCATCTAGTTTTGCGTAAACGTTTTCAACTTGGTTTAAACTATCTTCATCCCACGAGATTTCATCATTCAAAATGTCGTACCACCTCGCATGCAACGCAACAGATTTTATATAAAATGAACACTTTCCATATGTTGTGTATTAAATTTCCTAAAATTTACTGTACCATGCAAAAGTAGAATATATAGAAATACCCAACTGCCACTATGATATGCAAATATTGCTTTTAAATGTTTAGTAATTCAAGATAATAACATATATTTGGCACAGCAGCAAGTCGTCAGGCAGATGGGAATTTGCCTGACTTCGAACATTAAAAACTTGGTTATTCGTGGATACAAAGCAAAGTAATAAATCAATTAAAATACTAATTAACTTTACGTATAGTGAATATCCAAATGACTTTATAACATTATAAATAAATCATAAGATTTACATTAAAACATGTTTCAAAGAGAGACGTCAGGCTTAAAATTGTTTGCTTGACAAGACGTGGACTTGTGCATTTTTATGCGAGTTGTAACGCTTTGTTATTTGAGAAGATGCATAATAATACAGTAATAATTAACTTTATGTACAGTCACAGTGTATATGTAAATAGCTATATAACCTTATTCATAAATCCTAACATGGTCATTATAACATTTTTAGACACATATCTTCCCTCTCTTCCCGGTCTCGCTCCCAACACTCACTGGGGAAATGGGGTTTAGATGATAGATGGATGGATGGATGGAAATTTTTAGCCTGACAACTTGACAAGAGATGGGATTGTGTATTGTTAGTTTTTTATGTTAGTGTTTTTAAGTCCCTAGCAGGAGAAATAACAGGTCAGGCTCAACTTGACCTGCCTGACACTCCCCCCTCCATCGCCACTGATTATATTATATATATATATATAAATAAAATCTAGTTCTTGCCAGCTCCCTTTATTCCCTGACGAGATGTACATAAACGACCTTGGAATCGCTTTTCATTTTCTCCTGTGGGTTTGCATCACACACACACACACACACACACACACACACACACACACACACATATTATATATGGTGTTAATTGTTATATTGTTATATTGTTAATTGTTATATTATATAAAATAGACTCGAGTTTAAGGCGTAGAATGAAAGCAGTTTTCCTATATAATAAATTGGCTCAAGTTATTTTTCTTGCATTTCCAACATGAACAAATGAATGAAGAATTCTTTCGAATATTTTCTGACGTATACAATGATATTTATGTGATCCCGAGGGTCGTACATGGCCATGGGGATAATACGATAATATATACATTTCTGAGCTATTATGCCATATATATATATATATATATATATATATATATATATATAAAGTGGGAGCTTACCCAAAGTGGACATGACCACAGATCAAAGGGAATGGAAGGAATGACCAGAAAAATTTGCAGCAATTTATATACAGGGTGATTCATGTGTTTCATAAATCGCAGGATGTACTCTTGAGACAAAAGTAGAGAAAAATATCATATAAACATATATCGAGAGATACCCGTAGGTTTCGAGTTGTAGCACGCGACAGAGGGAATATCTCGGTGCTGTGTATCCTCACAGATGGATATGGCGCGGTGGTCCTATTCCGTGGCTACCTCGGTCACCAGATTGAAATCCTCTTGATCATTACTTGTGGAGTCATTTAAAAAGCATAATTTATGTTACAGAAGTCCGAGCACGTGATGAATTGTGGCAAAGAGTTCGAGACAATTGCGAAACGATCCGCAATACTCCAGAATTTTTGAGTGTCAGACAATCACTGGTGCGACTTGCTGAGGCATGCATTCAAGAAGTAGGAAATAATTTCAAACATTTACTTTAATGAAGCAAATGTATCACAGTGTATTTGCATGAAATGTAAAAAATCTTTAGGAATTTCATTTTTTTGTCGCGTCCTATAGCTCGAAACCTACGGGTTTCGCGACTTATGTTTATATGTTTTTTTCTTTACTATTGTCTCAAAAATACACCCTGCGATTTATGAAACACATTTATGAATCACCCTGTATATATGAAAATGAAAAAGTTTATTGGCAGACCACAGTCCATACGACAAATATTAATAATACGAACTGACAATAGAATACAATGACAATTCACATCCTAAGGAGAGAAATATATACAATTAATGAGAAATACTACAGTAATGTCAAAGTTAAGTGGAGTTACAGACAGCCGGTTTCGTACCATGAATTCCATAGCTTAGAAGACATACGGCAGGACTGATGAATAGCTTGGATAATCGGGTTGGTTGATTTTTAATTATTTGCATTAGACTGTATTGAGCACGTCTTGTTACCTCCGGGAAGCTCGGGGACATTGCGGGTAGCAAACATTTGCGAAGCTGAGCATCTCGAGGGTAATTAATGTAAGAGTCTAAAAGACCTGCTGTACTGTACATCAAATTTAGGGTTCTGCCAGAACCTTTTTTATAATTTTATATATATATATATATATATACTAGTGATGTAGGTCACATCCGCATCCGCATCCGCGGAACATCCGCACATTTTCTCGCATCCGCATCCGCACTTTGGACTGCGGATGTCGTGCGGATGTGGACCGTTGAGATAAAACGTCATTAATAAGCGGAAATTATCAAATTCTACTATATTAATAGAACTAGTTCATTGTGCGCAAAAGTGATGCAAGCGACAAGACGAGAGGCTGTTCTTGTATGAAGTTACTCTCTTGCAACCTACTTAGATCCACGTTACAAAGCTAAGTTATTTTCACCTAGTACATTAGAACGAGTTAAATCATCACTTGGCAAAGCAGTTGAAGAGCTTCAATCTCTTGAATCTGTCGCTTCGCCACCCACCAAAAGAATAAAAGTTTCAGTGACAGAACCAACACCTTCAACAAGCAAATCTATCACAGAATCTGTCTCTCAGTTTCTTGAGTCAAGCAGCAATGACGAGACCTACGCGATGTCAAAAGATGTAGTAAAAATGATCGAGAGCTATCACCAAGAAAAACGCCTGGCTGCATGTGACAATCCTATTAGTTGGTGGAAAAATACGCAGAATATCTATCCATACTTGAGTAAACTTGCAAGGAAACATTTAGCCTGTCCTCCAACAAACGTACCAAGCGAGAGATTATTTAGCAGTGCTGGATTAATATATGATGAAAAAAGAAACAGACTGGCAGCAGAAAAGGCAGAAAAATTAATGTTCCTTAAGCATAACCTTCCTATAATGAAGTTTGAACATTAAACGATGAACATCTTAGTTTACTTTATTTTAATTAATCATTTATAAATATGCCTAATAAAACTTTAAACTTAATATAAATAGTTATCAAGCTAATTAAAGATCTCTTTCTATAAGGGTGGAGGTTGGGGAAAGAGGTCGGTGGGGTGCATTTGAGTTGGGTTCACGTCCCGCATCCTGGTAACACAATTATGGTTTCTAATTGTGGCTGAAACTCAACAAAATATGACGAATTTATTTGCAGACGAATTCACTAATTGATTTCTATATTAGTTAGATGCTTGATATTATTTTATATGTTCAGAGAAAAGTACAGCAATTATTGTACAATTAATCAATTATACTACATTACAGCTACAGCTCTCTCTATATAATAACTTATTATATACGTTAAACACAACAAATCTCGAATATATCCTAAAAAATAACGAAAATGTAGACATCCGCATCCGCATCCGCGCATGTTGAAATCAAACATCCTCATCCGCATCCGCATCCGCGGATGTGAAAAAAATGACATCCGCTACATCACTAATATATATATATATATATATATATATATATTAACGTACAGAACGACGCTTGTATAGAAGAACATTCCGCGCAAGATGAGGAGGGAGAACGAACAAATGAAAAAAATGAGGTAACCACCAGGGAATCGAACCCGGGATCTTCCGATTGCCGGTCAGATATGATAACCACTACACCATGGGCCTCACTCGATCAGAAGTCGTAATTCTCCTCATCTTGCGCGGAATGTTCTTCTATACAAGCGTCGTTCTTTACATTAATTATACTGTGTGTTGTTTGCAGTTGAAATGTATATATGTGCGGCATGCGGAAGGTGCCCCCCCGGGGCATTGGTTTCTGCGCGTATGTAGGAGAATTACGACTTCTGATCGAGTGAGGCCCATGGTGTAGTGGTTATCATATCTGACCGGCAATCGGAAGATCCCGGGTGGTTACCTCATTTTTTCATTTGTTCGTTCTCCCTCCTCATCTTGCGCGGAATGTTCTTCTATACAAGCGTCGTTCTTTACGTTAATTATACTGCGTGTTGTTTGCAGTTGAAATGTGTATATATATATGTTAAACACAGACCGTGCATGGAACAAGGAACTCTTCTGGGAAAATTAAATCCACTATAGTCCGAATAAGTAATGGTAAATGACAAATACCATAGTTTTTCTTTTTCATGATGCTAGCCCGACATGGGCAACGGGGCAACGGGTCTCTCGCAAAGAGGTCCCATAAATATAGCTTCCCTCACCAGCTATCTGCAAAGCAGACAGGATCCAGCTTTGGGACATGGATCTAGGGTTTAAAGCAAGCCTAGTCCCACTACATTCAGAACCTCTATATAAGTAAAAGACTCGTTGCATTCACGCCGGATTGAATAAATCAAAGAAAAAGGGGTAACTATTGTATTTTTAGCCAAAAAAAACAAAACTTAAACCTCAACCGGGACATTGAGCGTCCACTTTTCAAGGCACGTAACACGTCCGTTTAATATACACAAACTCAGAATGGTTCTCTGAGAAACTTATATGTTAAACACAGACCGTGCATGGAACAAGGAACTCTTCTGGGAAAATTAAATCCACTATAGTCCGAATAAGTAATGGTAAATGACAAATACCATAGTTTTTCTTTTTTCATGATGTCCCAAAGCTGGAGCCTGTCTGCTTTGTAGATAGCTGGTGAGGGAAGCTATATTTATGGGACCTCTTTGCGAGAGACCCGTTGCCCATGTCGGGCTAGCATCATGAAAAAGAAAAACTATGGTATTTGTCATTTACCCTTACTTATTCGGACTATAGTGGATTTAATTTTCCCAGAAGAGTTCCTTGTTCCATGCACGGTCTGTGTTTAACATATAAGTTTCTCAGGGGACCATTCTGAGTTTGTGTATATTAAACGGACGTGTTACGTGCCTTGAAAAGTGGACGCTCAATGTCCCGGTTGAGGTTTAAGTTTTTTTTTTTTTGGCTAAAAATACAATAGTTACCCCCTTTTTCTTTGATTTATTCAATCCGGCGTGAATGCAACGAGTCTTTTACTTATATAGAGGTTCTGAATGTAGTGGGACTAGGCTTGCTTTAAACCCTAGATCCATGTCCCAAAGGTGGATCCTGTCTGCTTTGCAGATAGCTGGTGAGGGAAGCTATATTTATGGGACCTCTTTGCGAGAGACCCGTTGCCCCGTTGCCCATGTCGGGCTAGCATCATGAAAAAGAAAAACTATGGTATTTGTCATTTACCATTACTTATTCGGACTATAGTGGATTTAATTTTCCCAGAAGAGTTCCTTGTTCCATGCACGGTCTGTGTTTAACATATAAGTTTCTCAGGGGACCATTCTGAGTTTGTGTATATATATATATATATATATATATATATATATATATATATATATATATATATATATATATATATATTAGTGATGTAATAACTTTGACTATATACTGTATTCAATCGTCGTACTTTATATATAGCACCAATCAATTTCAACTGAAGTAAATCAGTAGCTCTATATATACTGTATATATATATATATATATATATATATATATATATATATATATATATATATATATTATATATATATATATAGAGCTACTGATTTACTTCAGTTGAAATTGATTGGTGCTATATATAAAGTACGACCGATTGAATACAGTATATAGTGAAAGTTATTACATCACTAAAATAATTTTGAAGATAAGGAGGGTGAAAAAATATAAACTACCGACATTCTTTAATGATTTGAACTACTCGGAGCGTATTCGACACTGATACAGGTGAGTAGTATAGGCGCGTTTGGGGAGACAGACATGGATCAATTTGAAAATGTCCCCCTCACCATCCTTCATGACCCTCTCCCCAAACGCGCCTATACTACTCAGCCTATGATTCGTGAGAGTAGTGTAGCCGCGTTTGGGGAGACAGTGAAGGACTTCAGCCTATGATTCGTGAGATGCACTCTCTCCTTTTGCGCCCATACCACCACCACTCAGGTATCTTATATACACCGTCTGCCAAAAAAAAGGGTTCACTCTAAAAACAGCCATGAAATCAATATTTATTAACCAATCATAATGAAACTCGCACAGAGCAAAACTATGTATACAGTGTATATGTACACCAATTTTCAGATTATTATATTCAAAATTACTGATTTAATGAGGATTGTTTATGTTCAACAAATTTTGTTGGTGAACATCGTTCCAGTTTTGAATTCTGGGATTCCACAAAGGCGGTAAAACTTTGGTAATAAAATTTTCATTCTCATTTTAATTATAAAATACATCATAAGATTTATAAAATATAGAAAGATTATTCGTCATCATTCGTCAGCCAGACTCCTTACTGAGCGGACGCATTCCCTGGGCTCTGTGATATTGTTTCTACTTTTGAATATTGCCGATTAAGTTACTTTTGGAAAGTTCTGAATTTTATATACTTGCGTTTATATTTGCATTGTTATAGTTAAGTAACTGAATATTAGTGGTTTTTAGCGATTTAGAAGTTTTCATTGCGTGCCGGCTTAATTTAACTTAAACTTGTCACGGTTATAAACTTTAACTAATTTAACTTACGCGATGCCGTCGCAGAAAACGTCGTGTGCTCGGTGTGTGGTTAATCGGTGGTATACGGATTTTAATGATTATAACGGCGGTCCTTTGGCGATTACCGAGAGATCGGCTTGTTTCTTTTGTGATTTAAGGGAAGAGATAGTTGATATAAAACGCAGTGTACGCGAGGTGACGGAAAGACTTGCAACGCTTGATGAGGGCAGGGGTAGGGATACAGTTGACAAAGGTCAAACCTATACTAACGTTGAAGACGTTAGTAATTTGAAGGGTGAAGTGAGGAACCTAGTTTCTAGTATAGGTAGCTTATCGGGAAGATTAGATAGAGTTGAGGAAGGGGTTAAGGTTGGTCCGAGATTAGTAGACGGGGAGGTATTTAGAGAAGTTAAGGGTGGAGCTAGGCCACGTACGTTAGGTGATAGGAATCCCCCCCTATCGAGGTTTCGAACCCTTTCGCCCAGTTGGATAGGGATGTGAACGGAATCCAACCAAGCGGAGGAGGGTCCGTCTACCAGGGGCCAGGGTTGACAGAATTAGATAAAAAGTAGATAGGATTGATGTTGCTTCCCGTCACTCGATGTTGGTGACGATGGTAGGGGGCAACGACTCGTATATGCCCGATACGAGAGTGCCTGACCTTTTGGAGAGAGATAGGGGGTAATTAGGTCCCTGAAGGTAAGGTCAGATTGGTCTTTAGTTCTAGGTATTGCCCCTAGGCACGGTTTGGGTCTTACGATTACATCAAAAACAATATTTTTGAATACTAATAGCTGCGGATAGTAAACATAATCCAAAAAGTATTTTTAATACGTCAATAATCGTAAGCTGATAAAAGATAACATAGGCCCTCCAGTGGACGTTAACGGCGCTTTGGCTTCCGACGCTCAGGTGATGGCGGGTATTTTCAATAACTTTTCTGCGACAGTTTTAACCGTACAAGACATAAATAATGTCCCAGACGTGGACGATATCGTTCCATTTAGTAGCAAAACTATTTTGAATGAAATAACTGTTTACAAGGGTGAGGTTGCGCATTATATCGATAAGTTAAAAGTGTGCAAGGTTCCAGGCCCTGACGCGCTTTATCCCAGACATTTGAAAGATTTGAAAGACGTTATCGTAGGCCCCTTAACGAAGATTTTTAATAAGTCACTGGAAGCGGGGATTATTCCTGAAGACTTCAAATTAGCTAACGTTACGCCCATTTTTAAAAAAGGCGACCGCACAATAGCTAGCAATTATAGGCCTATTAGCCTAACGTCAATTGTCGGTAAACTTTTGGAATCCGTAGTTAGGGATCGTATCATCGATCACTTAGAAAGTCGCGATTTGATTAATAGTAGTCAGCATGGGTTTCGACGTCATAGATCTTGTTTAACTAATTTGTTAGAATTTTATAACGAAATAGTGCGCGAATACGATAGGCATAGAGCGGCTGACGTTATTTATTTAGACTTTAAAAAAGCGTTCGATACAGTTCCGCATAGAAGATTAATTGCGAAGGTTAAAGCGCACGGTATACGCGGTCAGGTAGCTAACTGGTTAGAGGAATGGCTTCGTGCTAGAAAACAGAGGGTCGTTGTTAATGGTAGTGAGTCGGGGTGGTTGGATGTAGGTAGCGGTGTCCAACAGGGTTCAATGTTAGGCCCATTGCTATTCGTAATCTATATTAACGAATAACGATATAAATGTAGGCTTGACCAGTAACGTGTCAAAATTCGCGGATGATACTAAAATAGGCGGTAAAGTTGTTAACGTGGACGATAGAAATAGGCTCCAAGACGATGTAAATAGGATTATGAAGTGGACGGATAAGTGGCAGATGCAATTTAACGTAGACAAATGTAAAGTTTTGCATATAGGTTTTCGTAACAATAATTGCACGTACACGATGGATAATAGACAGTTAGCGAGCGTTGACGAGGAAGTAGATTTAGGCGTACGCGTATCTAAGGATTTAAAAGTTAGGAACCAGTGCCTGGAGTCTTGCGCAAAAGCTAATAGGATGTTAGGCTTCATAGCGCGTAATTTCGAATTTAAATCGAAGAATATTATATTGCCCCTTTACAAGTCCCTAGTCAGGCCTCATTTAGAATATGCCGTTCAGGTTTGGTGCCCGTATTTGCGTGAGGATATTGATAGGTTGGAAAGGGTTCAGCGTCATGCCACGAAACTAATTCCGTCATTGCTCAACAAGTTTTACGAAGATAAAATTAAAGAGTTAGACTTGCATTCACTCGAAACTAGGAGATTAAGGGGGGAGCTTATTGAAGTTTTCAAAATCGTTAATGAAATCGATAACGTAAATTTTGACAAACTGTTCACTTTCGATAATAGCAATACTCGTAATAACGGATTTAAATTGCGTGGCAGACGTTTCATTACTAACATCGCTAAAAACTATTTTACGTTTAAAGTAATTGATAAATGGAATAACCTTCCCGCGTCCGTCGTGAACTCTACCAGCGTTAATATGTTAAGAATCGTTTAGATAAGCATTTTAAAAATATTAACGTTGTTTAAAATAATAAGACAATTAGCAACAGGAGCACTCGGGGTGGTGGTCGAGGATGAGTCTGTTGACGATTAATGCCAGCTTGTGACATGCCAGCGTGTGATGCCAGCAATAAAATTATTAAAAAAAAAAATAGACTAACACGAACGTAGATGTAGCTCGTAGCGTAAACTAACCCACTTTTTTTATACTTTACCTACTTTTTTTTCTTTTTTCTTATCCTCTCCTTACTTGCATGTCTGTAACCCTCTTTACTTGCATGTCTGTAGTTTGCATGGTATGACAGTGAGTTAAGACTGTGTTGCATGATTTGTAAGCGTTCTTATTTTACTTCTTTCCATTTTTCACCCCTTTCCTATTCTCTTCGACTATTTTTCCGACTTGTCGGCAGTGGCCGGCGGATGATGATGGGGAGTCTTTCGTTCTCTTTTTCTGAATGAATGTTAACCCACGAATGATAGGTTTTGCTTCATACTTAGCCCCTTATTCTCCTTTCTTAACCCCCTTCTCTTTCCTTTCTCTCGGGCTAACCTTAGAGTGGATCTTAGGGTCTTTGTTAGCCTTAGCTTCTGTAGATCTGTATTCCTGTAGAAAATGCCTCCATTAAAAAACCATGAATATAAAAAAGGATTTTGAATTTCGAAACAACTTAAATCCTAAGTTTACAAAAGAAATCAAATTAGCATTTTACTCTTTTGGAATTCCTATTAAAAAAATTGTGCAATGTGTTTCCCTTCTGTTTCAACAATTTTCTTCAATCTTGAACGAAATTCATCAATGGTTCGATCGATCTGCTCCTGTGGTATCTTTTCCCACTTCTCCACAAGAAGCTGACACAAGTGATCAACATTTCTCACCCTGCTCCTGTAAACTCTCTGACAAATTTTTCCAGATTCAATAGTCAACAGGGTTCAAGTCAGGACTGTTAGGTGGCCAATTTTGGGATTCAAGTAATTCTGGGACATTATTTTTTAAGTATTCCACAGTTGCTATTGCTGTATTGGACGCTGCTCCGTCTTGCTGAAAAAGATAATAACCACCGTTGGCCAGATTTTGCATTTCGGGAAGCATGTTTCGCAGCAGAGTATTTCGATGGTACTCGGCAGTGACTTTTACACCAGGCTCAATAAAATGAATGGATGTTTTTCCTATCATTGATACGCCAACTGACACCATGACACTAGCTGAGAAATGACTTCTGGTTGCAAAAAGTCTCCTATCAGGTATTTCATTCTTACATTGGACGTGCGAGTAAACTCTGTCATTTTAATTGTTCCGAGGTGGCTCCACAGTGAATCTTTTATCGGTAAAAAAAGCCTTTGAAAGTCTATCACATGTTACTCGCCGTAAGATTTGTTTTGTTCTTTGAACTCGTTTCTGCTCATCAGTTTGAGTAATCTTTTGCCCGTGCATTCTTTTGAAAGGTTTTAGTTGAAGATCTTGTTTAATTATGCGTTTCACACTAGTTTCTGATAATTGTAACACTTTTGATATGCGAGCTGGTGTCATATGGGTTCCTGGCTGGTTTTCCTGACTTAATATATGTTCTTCGACGTCATCAATATTGTCTTATATGCGAGCAGTTTTTGGTCGCCCACTTCCCTCTCATCTTTTGATTATCCCCAGTCTCGTCAATTTTCTTTAGAAGCTTTCCCAAACCGCCAAGAGTCCATCCTTTGTTGGGGAATTCGGAGAGTAGTTTCGTTCGTCCATATCCCTTTTCTAGTCTGTAATGCTTAATTATAATCTTATCTTCCTCTGAAAATGGCATATTCATTATATTTTACAACCCTGCAAAAAAAAAACCCCCATCGTATATTAGAATTTACAAAAGTGAAAATGGGAATAAAGGATTCTTAACTAGTTTGTCGAGCATGAGTTGTAGTATTATTAGAGAAATATTTAATAAATCGTTATTTTTGATAGCTTCGAACTGAAATTTGGTTTACAGGTTGAAGTTTTATGTATCTTTTACGTGTATAAGTTTCATACTGATTGTTTGAAAAATGTTGATTCCATGGATGTTTTTAGAGTGAACCCCTTTTTTTTGGCAGACGGTATATATATAATATATATATATATATATATATATATATATATATATATATATATATATATATATATATATATATATTTCCACCAGGATTTGAACCCCGGACCTCTCTCTTGAAGTTGTGCACATGTAAAAAAACGTAGCAAGGAATCAAAATGAAATACAGGGTGGACCATAAGTCGCTCTACCTTCGTATTATAACGAAACGCACTTCGGTAAAGCGACTTATGGCTCACTCTGTATATTAAAAACTTAAAGAAAAATAAAACTTTTGAAAGAAAATCGTTTTCTTCATCCTTGCCAGACAATCTGAAAAGGTTTTGTTCTAAAAAAAATTTATAATTTTTAATATTTTTATTTTGATCCATTTTAAGCGGGTTTTTTAAAAATTTATATATTAGATACCATTATTATATCATTTTACTGTTACTAATAGTAATAATAGTATGATAGTATAATGGTATAATAACAGTATAATAGTTTTGTTGTGTAGAGATCGAAATAAGTGTTAAAATTCTTTGAATAATTTCCTGACTCGAACATTAGTTAGATATTCCAAAGCGAAAACGAAGCACGAAAGATTCCCATCCATGGAAATCACTCGATCAGCTATCCAAAACAAGTTTTTTACTTCGTATAAATGTGTCTTTGGTCCTTTGAGCTGCAAAGTCAAAGGCGTTTTCCTGGACCACGCTCAGTGGCCTTTAAAAAGGATTCATTCTGCTGCTTTGAGGTGTAGCCTGACTATCCACGATGGCTAAGGATCTTGTAGTCAAACGGGTGAGGTGGGTGGCCGCGACGGCTACGGTTCCTTCAGGTAACTGAGTTGGCTATAGTTGCCATGCTGAGACTCTCCCTTATCACCTACGTTAAGTATTAGAGTTGATTGATAGCAATGGCTACAACTCCGGTTTCTCAGTTAGGTAGATGTTAAAAGTTTGAACTAGGACTTAATGATAGGTAATCTTAAACTTATAAACTCATACTATTCCTTTACTATTATTATTATTCATTCAGAGTATGAAACAGACCTTTAGGTTCAAAGATTCAAATTGGCTGTTAGATATTATTAATATATCATTTTAATTATTAATATATTACTTTAAGTTCATTATTTATTGTTAACTTGAACTCAACTGACCTATAAAGGAATCTGGTAAGAACTGAGTTAGCTTTATTGAAAGCGAATTATCACCCGCCATCTTTATTTTTGATAATAAACTTAATATTCTTTATATTAATCTCATTTTTACTAATTCTAACTGTCGGCCTTACCTCAGCTTACTCTCTCACTAGTAATAATTTAAAGCTTATCGTCAGTGTTCAGATTTTGTATGATTTCCTTCTCTCAGATCATAGACCACTAAAACTAGTGATTAATTTTACCAACTTGTATAATATACAACATAACAATTCATTATGTAAGAATAAGCGTGTCAACTAGACTAAGGTCAATATGCGCAGAAAATAGGATATAAAGATAGGATAGAACACCTTTTTAATAATTTAGAATTATTGCCTCTTGACTGGAGTAATTACTGCTCAAATGATTCTCACTTCAAACTTATGCAGTGGATACGAGTAGGTATTAAAGTGATATAGTACCCATACTGAGGGAAACAGGAAGACCTTTGATTAAATCTTTAACTGCCACACTGAAATTATTCCGGGATGGAATTATTGCATCACTTCCCTAAAAAGAAAATCCAAAGATGTTTACGGTTTATGTTGTCTCTTTGGTCGACCGAGAATAATTATTGATCCAGTTTACGTGAATATCAAAGCAAATTAAATTTTAATATAATTATAAAAGTCTGATAATGTATATTGAAAATTAAACATAATAAATTATTCTTAATATAATATTCAATAGTAAGAGTTGATATGATTCCAAGATAAGGCCAAAGAAGAAGTTTTGCATTATTATGTCTGAGGTTGATATTTTAAATGAAATTATTTTTTAGCGACACTCCCCACCTCATCCCGACAAAAAAGGATTTTCGAGGGGTTGGTTTCTTTTGCGAAAACGACAAAATACAGTACTAACACCTCCTTCCCCAAAACACGTCGTATCACTATATAAATGCAAGAGCTGAAACACGATTTCAATCTAAAGACGAGAACAATTGATTGTAAACAGTCTGGTAATGAATCACATATCCTACTGTTTTCTCAGTTGGAAAAGATGTTCCTCAAATTTAATAAAAAAAGTGCAAAATGGGCAAAATTCTGCAGCTAAAGTGGCACGTGGATATAGAAAGAAAAACTGCAAATTGATGAGACCTGCACATTTACATAAAAAATTAGGCACAACTACCTTCGTCATTGGTCACTGAACGTTACAATTTCCTTCAAACCATCATCTTCATATAATAATAACGACCTGCAAACAGCACGAGACGATTTCGTGGTGGTAGAAATGCAGTGTCACAAATCGCTCCATCATTAAGGAATAACTTTCCTGCTGTGATCAAACGAGCATCATCCATTTTCAGCTGCAAATCTCGCTTAAAAAGCTATCTTAATAATTTTAGCAGCGTATCATACAGAAGATATTCCAGAATTTTAAGGACTGGTGCAATCTTCAGTAGTTTCAAAGTTAAATTTTGCTTATCTTGTAACCAGCTCAGTGATACTTTGTAATCTTAGAGATATACAAGGGTGGGTCAAAAAGTTCTAAGCCTAAGGTATATATAAACAAGGTAGAACTTTTACTTTGATTTAATTTTTCAATATAGTGACCCTGTTCTGCAATGCATTTTTGGTATCGTTCCCGCAGCTTCTCGATGTCCTCTAGGAAAAAGTTGTTGGGAACCTTCTTGGATCTCCTCACAACATCTTTTAGATCATCCTTATCGCTGAACCGCTTCCTAAGAAGATGCCCTTTCAGAGGTGGTAGTCCCTCACTGGATTCCAGGTCTGGTGAATAGGTACGGGAGGCAGCTTTTCGGAGGTACACTTCCTAACAACAGCTCTCGCCATTCTTCATATGTGCGGGAGGCGCTGCCATGCAGGAGCAGCATCCTGATAGAGATTAATCCTCGACGCCTCTTCTTAATGGACTCACGCAGGCGTTGTTTGGAGGAAGTTTTCAAGTAATTTTTCTGCATAGTGTTTAGTAGTATACCCCGCAAAATGGGCGAGTGCAATTGCAATGCAACATTGCAACAGTGCAATATCGCAACCGTGCAATATCGCAAGCAACAAGATGAGAGACTTATTTAAACCTCCCTCCAAAGTTATATATATATATATATATATATATATATATATATGGTGTGAACTCCAAGGGGCATAGAGTAACCTAATGTGGCTGCTTAGGCCCACAAAAGTATCTGAAATGTACATATGTGGTGTGTATAGAAAAAGAAAACCAAACTATATATATATATATATATATATATATATATATGTGTGGGTGTGCATGCATGTAAATGTGGGTAACCTAACCTAAAACACAAGGAGGAGGAAAGAGATTAGATCCTTTCACTGCGGCGTCTCGAAGCATTTTGAATTCTTCACTAGCCTTCCTGGGTGGGTTTAGCATCACAGACAGTTGGTTTAGAAGGCGTATGGCGTAATCGCCCTAGTTTAGTGACCTATATATATACGTATATTGGCTAGCTGGAGCGGCACCACCACTCAGAGCCAATTCTTAAAGTAAAATGTGGCCTTCCTGTCGGTTCACGAACCCCTGCCAGTCGAAACAGCTTGAGAATACAGCCAGTCGCCTTAGATACACACACATATACACATACACACATTGTATCGTTTATATATATATATATATATATATATATATATATATATATACACAGGGTGGGCCGTAAGTTTCCATACATAGGAAAAATAAAAAAAAATTTATGGACAACCATTTTTATTTATATAATATGCTCTACATGGTTGCCATTGTTTTGAAAACACATTTCAATACGTGTTCCCCACTGTTGATGAACACGCATTAGCACAGTTGACGTTATGCTTGTAATGGCGTTGGTGATACGTTCCTTTAGATGATTTATGTCTCGTATCTTTTCCTGATACACCATGGCCTTCAAGTGCCCCCAAAGATAGAAATCAAGGGGTGTGAGATCTGGGGATCTGGGAGGCCACTCCACAGGACCACGCCGACCAATCCAAGCATCCGGAAACTGCTGATCCAAATACCGACGCACGTGAAGACCATAATTTAAATTTTTCTATGTATGGAAACTTACGGCCCACCCTGTATATATATATATATATATATATATATATATATATATATATATACACCCTTCATTTCCGTTAATATTTGTTTATATGGTGTGAATAAAACACAGCTATCGCGTTCTCTCTATTTAATATATATATCGAAATACAAAATATGTATATACATTAGGGACATAATACACACATGATTTATTTATATTTACATCAAAAACAATATAGCCAGTAGAGGAGAATTGTATTAGACGCAAAACCAGGAATAATTGATATTATTTAACATATGTGTATATACAGTACGTATAAAAAAAAACAATACAAAGTATGCGGGTGTCTATTTTCAATATAATGGGCTTTCAACTCGTTTAACATTATTTTTGTACCCACTTTACAATTGGGAGTCAAACTATCACGCTCTTTTAGACCTTTCAGCAGTAACACAGTATTACATCGCCGACTTAACTACGGCTTTTACTTACCAACACGTGATAGACCAATATGCTTTCAAAAAACGACACAGACAATAGACAAAGCTATTAATCTTCTCATTAACGTATTAAAATACGTTTATGAGGCCGTAATAGGCCAATAAGGTATCACAAAACGACACAGACAATAAACAAAACTACTGAACTTCTCGTAACGTAATACCATGACTAGGCCATGTTGTAAGGTATTGGTGACTATGTGCTCTTTTAAACCAAAACAGAAATATGGTGAACAAAATTTAAAGCAAACACAAATTTTTCGTCTTAGTATACAAATATATCTTTACATCTTATTATAAAAATATTCATTTAAGTGTGTAATAAAACTAGATTTTATTTTTAGGGTAACTCATTTATTTTTCTCCTTTTCCCCGCATTAAAGATTCTATCATACTCCTAAATTTTGTAAACAATTTTTGTATTAATATATACAAATATTATAACTTATAAAAAATATTAATATAATTTTAGTGGTAAATATGGATATTACGGCCTCCACCCAATTTTGATGCCAAAATACATTTTCCTAGTAGTGTATGATGTGCTTTGTTCAAATCTGGCCTTCATTTTATGTGGAAATGAACCAATCAAAAGTTATGAGACTTCAAAGTTTTAACATATTTTGGTTCATTTCCCCATAAAATGAAGGCCAGATTTTAACATTGCACATCAAATACTACTAGAAAAATGCATTCCAGTGTCCAAATTGCTAGAGAACCTACCTAACCTAACCTAACCAACCTAACCTAACCTACCTAACCTAACCCTAATATCAATGGAATCATAAAGATCCACACTCTCTGCATTTAAAATACGACTGTACCACACCATGTTTAACAAAAATTTTTACAGCAGAATTATCACTATTGTTAATTTCCATAATAACATCTTCGAAATACATTTCACATCCTCTACACGCCATATTGGAAAATCAACTGATGAAGGAAACGGAAAACACGATACCTCATTTTTTGTTTTTTTCCACCCAAATAGATATACTTATGATAACGTCATTCAAAAAATGGAGTTACGAAAATAATTTCTTTAAAAGCCTATAACATTATAAATACGCAATTGCACAAATAATAACATATACCATTAGACTCCTAAAATTATGCTGAAACGTTTGATAATAGCCAGTATTGTTAATTTGGTGGAGGCCGTAATATCCATATTTACCATTTTAGTTTTTCTCTCTCTCTCTCTCTCTCTCTCTCTCTCTCTCTCTCTCTCTCTCTCTCTCACGGCTTGATAAAAACTTAAGGATCGCCCACTAAAATTCGTTCAGCCAATGAATGATCTACATTCTGAAAGTGCGGAAGTTTCAACGTTTCATTCTTGGCAAACACGCCAATAAATTTGACGCGTGTGAATCGGTCACTATTCATCGCTCTCTGGAGTGTAACCGTGCCCATTCTTGAAAGTCCGTCACTACACCCCTAAACCTGTCAATTTCGATTAGAGCTTGTGCTTCGAGGTAAACTACTCCTCTAACAGAGCTGGGCAGTATTTAAATACATTTGTATTTAAATACGTATTTAAATACATTTGTGTATTTAGAACTGTATTTATAAATACATTGTTTTTCATGTATTTAAATACAGTATTTAAATACTTTAATGAGTATTTAAATACAATGTATTTAAATACTCAAAATATAAAAATGTAAATACTTTTACTGGTTTAATACACGTTCTGTACTAGCACAGTACGACGCGTCGACAGTGTAGTACAGCATGGTTCATGTTTCAACGTGTCAGTTCAATCAGTTGTGTGCCACTCTTAGTCGAAAGCGGTTGATTTCTTTATCGTGTGCGTGTCATGGCTTAGTGAATTAGTGAATGCATATGTTAAAAGTTGTATGTATTTAAAATGTATTTACAAATGTATTTAAATACAATTGATGTATTTTGTATTTAGTATCTAAATACATTCGTAAAATGTATTTAGTATTTAGTATTTAAATACACTTCTCCCATGTATTTAGTATTTAGTATTTAAATACATTCAATGTATTTATTGCCCAGCTCTGTCCTCTAATAGGCGCGACTAGAGGCTTGTCGAACACTAATCTGACTGAGATATTTCCGCTCTGCTGGAGACTTATGTGTGTGTTTATGCTCCCACAGAAATCTGGCGAGAAGTCAAACGGTACAGGTTCGAACTCTGGACGAATTCATTCTGCGTTATACCGGTTCCTAATCCGTCGCAAGCACCGACACTATGCGCAAGATTGCTGTACGCTCTCGAGCAAAGTGAAAACTCGTCATCTGTAGAATAACGCATTTCCAATGTCCCACCTAAAGCCACTCCGTTGACATACAGAGTTACATTTTTAAGGCCAAAATTTTCGAATTTAAATGCAGATTTTTTATTTGCCATTCACAGAAGCGTGCTTCTGCATTCCAATTAATATCCTTTTAGGAAGAAGCCAGAGAACAACATTTCCTATTTGCTTGGATGTTAAACCTGAAGGAACTGTAAACATCTTAAGTTGGACTCTATTAATTAGGTATTTCACTGTGGCATGTAGTAAATTTTTCTCAATTTCCATCTGCTTAGCAGAGCTTAATTTCACAAGGCGTATGCGGAAATATGTCTCCATAATATGAATCACTACAGGCTTCGAACCCACTTCTTGGTCAGCGCCCAGATTTAAACAAATCTCAGGGCTCGTACGGGTGAGTTTTAATTTCATATCGACCCCATTCACAAGCAATTCCTCCTGGAATGTGAAATCTGTGTGGAGGCGTCCATAGCAGTCGTATATCTTCTTTTCAGAATTTTGAAACTTGTCCTTTTTACTACTTTCCTCTTTAGCTTGATAATAACCTTCGGCAGTTAAAAAGGTATCCTTAGCTTCTTTTGAAAAGTTGAGGACATTTTCCAGATAGGATCATAGGTGGTAGTAGCCAGACCCTGCCGAGATGTTGACCTGATTTAAATACACGTCACACTGAATGAATATGGTGTGTAGAAAGTTAGTTTCTGGGTATACGACGTAGTCGTTTTCGCAATCCGTTCCATCTGAATGTGCTATCCGTAGTTTAGCTAGCGTACATGTGCACACAGAGCTTTGGTCAAAAAAGTAAGGGCCTGAGCTCGAGATCACGAATTCTATAGGAGCACTCGGCGAGTGTTTAGCGGAATAACTGTGATAGAGTCGCTATGCTCTATAGATATTTGTGTCGGGGCCATGTCAAAGAGGGCCAGCTCCGATTTATAACACTGTGAACTACATGGATGGATGAAACGTGCCATGGCGCGTCAGAAATAGTGACACCTCTCTCAACAAGTAGTAATCAGTCTATGATTCATGAGAGCAACATCCTTAGCTTATATGAGTTAAAAAGTGGTCAATCATAGGTTTCATGCGCTTAGAACATTTCTTTTTTGATGTCCTTTTACGTTTAACACCACGAGTTGGTAACCCCTTCTTCCTCCGTACAATGCGCTTGTTCTTCCCGCCACCACGCATTTTTTCTTTGCATCTTTGACAATTTCGTCCCGTGTACGTTTTAAATGTTTTTTTAGAGCATCTTTAGGCTTAGTACCGGCCATTATGTCTTCTATCGTGTTAAGACCTGATTGTAACGCTTTCCTGCCGAGATATCTGGCACCACTCTTCAGCAAGGGGACAGCCGTACGCAGTATATTTGAAAAAATGGACCCAATCACGCTTCCGCGCTGATATCTCCCCCCTCGGGAGACTGTGAACGGCCTTTGGGTCATTCTATCGTAGTGCGACGGAAGTAAAGCTTCACTGTTAAGCTCCCGTCACCGAATGGAAACCTTTTCCCCTCAATCGTTCTTATATATATTGAGATACTGGTTAGTAGGTTAGTTGCGACTTTGACATAATGAGGCTTGTCGGATGCAATGCTCATGCTCTTCCCTCTATGATTGGGAATGTGGGCGATGCGAAGCAGGCACGCTTGGGTATCGCCAACAAACTGGTGGTCCACAATATTGCTGTAAATATAGCACATGTCCGGGGGAGGGTCTCCAACGTTCAATTTCTCCAATTTTAACTGATACAATAAACTGCACAAGTCATGTTGTGATTCGTGAAAAGTATCTCTTTGGAAGGTTAGTCCATATCTGCCCTAGATTATAATTTTGAACAGTGCCCCGTCTTTAATATTTCTGTTAGCCTTCGATTTTAGAGTCAAAGTATGTACCGGAGTATCTTTGTTTACGATTTCGTATACTAAATCAGACGTAAGATTTGAACTTTCCAGACTCCCATTTAAGTCTCTCACAACATCCTCGGCTGTGTCATAATAACCCGGTCCTAGTGTTACTTCTGTACTTCTGTAGTGTAGTACTGTGTCTCCCCACTCCGGGCTGAGCGTATGGTATCGTTCCGAGTTACTCCAGCCTTTTCACACTCATCACGGTTTCTAAGAATCATAAAAACGGGCTCTTTCTTGTCAATACTTAAAAACTTGGTAGCCAGTTGAAATTTGCATAGTCCAACCTCATATGATTCACGGCCCAATTCAATGGGCCCATGCAGTTGTGTTAGAAAGCTGGCCAGGGTATTGTTATGATGTACAGACAGAGAAGAAGAGGACGGGAGTGTGACGTAAAAGTGATTAGGAGCCATGTTGTATACTATTTAAGCTTCATTATTGCATCCGCTTTTATATAAGTGTTGAAGGTTTCTGGGTGCCCTAGCCATTTTACCAGGTACATTTTTCTATTTCCTGAACCCTTGCTTCCTAAATTTTTTTCAATTTTAAACACTTTTTTCCTAAATTAAATGTCACTTTCTGCATCTCCTCACCATAAAAGCCACCACCAACTTCTTCCCCATTCACATCTTCAACGTAATACAACATCACCTCGTCTTTAGGCCTCATAGCCCTAACTTTAAAAATTTCACGAGTTCAACCCTGCTCAAACCCCTTCGCGAATTTATTCCCCGAACGCGACAGCCTTACATAATCGTTGATTTTGAAACGCACAGAGCGTGGCGGTGCTCTACGATCACCTTTTCTCGCCTCACGTTCTGTATGCGTACCTCTTTTTAAAATTTCGTTAGGTGTTGTTCCAACCACTCGGTAGTGTGAACGATTGTATGATGAAGCCAGTGACTCCAGAATGTATTTCGGCTAAAGATGTCTTATGTATATAATTGCTAGTTTAATAACTGATATTGAACTCTGCCAACATGTTCTGAAAAGCTCGGCCTATAAATTCTTTCCCCATGTCCATACAAAAATAGCCAAGAATCCTGTTTTCCTTCAGCATCAACGCTTTGGCGGCTTTAGTAACTGTTTCAGGCGGCTTATTTTTCAGTGGAATTAGCCATAAATGTCTAGAGAATACATCTATTATGAATAGAACGTAACGGTAGCCTCCATTATACACTGAATATTTCTGCATGTCTGCTAAATCTGCCTGTCAAATAGAATCAATCGAGGCTGCCAATGTCTTGGCCGTTTTAAACCTTCTTCTCATCGGCTTATGAATTGTATAAGCATCCTGCTCCCGCAAAAACCTCTCAACATCTTTTTTCCCCTATTCCCTCCTTATAAACGCCTCTGTACAGCCTATTAACACCCCCGTAGGAGGCTGGATTAGAAATGTCATGATAGCTTTTTGTTATTATTTTAGCCATTTGCATATTTTAGAGGCACGCGGATAAGGTTATGCGTTGCTGCTTCGTTTCTTCTTCTTTCTCTTCAGAGATGTTACCGCGTGTTCAGCTGTGGTACATGCAAGGCTTGTCCCAAGTCTTTTAACCTGTTCAGATTACTATCAGTGTTTTTGGGATGTTTAATTGCTGTAGTCTAACTTAATATGCTCCCATCCTGCTGGTGAGGTGCCTATCCCACTTTCTCACCAAATCATGTACGATATCAATGATGTTCGAACCCTGTACCTTTGACCCTTCAACAACAACCTCACCTGTATCGGACCATTGGATAACGGGACCCTCACTCAATATATTATAGACTTAATCCTTTATTCCTCAATGTATGGGGGAAACTGTTTTTTAATACATGCTCAAGATGTTGCGGATTCGCACCGTTATTCTGTATTTGTTCAGGTTCGCCATGGTCAGTAATGCCGCCATGGTCAGTAATGCCCCCATGTTTGATAACTCCGGGGAACTCCAGCGGTTTCTTATAATTTTCGTACTTATGAAGAAATTTCTGCAGAGCTTCTTGGTATAAGATTCTTTTTTCATGAGGGGACTTTTCTGATTGATGAAGAATACCCTTATGTTAAGATGGTGGGAGAACACTGTAAATGTCTCGGCAAACGTTTTATCCATTTCTAGCATGAGATCGTCAATTATAATGACCGTGTGCTCGTTACCCTTTATCGAGCCAACATCATAAACACCTTTGTGGAACAAAATGTCATCTTGGTACTCGTTGAATACGGTCTGGTATGTCGAATAACACCATATGACTTTATGCACAAAATTTGAGAACAGCTCCCCCTTATCTTTAATGATTTTAAGCATAAACACAGTTTTGCTACAGCCTGTAGGGCCAGATATAATGCAGGTAGAAGGCCTGGTGAATCTGAATTTTTCTACAGAATCCATCTCTAACACGTCACATTCTTAAGTGGAACATTTACAAACTATAGTAAAATTTTAAGTGATGCTCCTTATATTCTACAGTCTTGTTTTTCTTCTTCCCCAGAACGGTGAATGATGACGAGGATGAGGTAGTATGCCAGCAACATGTCCTCATCATAGATATTGCTGATGAGGCTAATGATGCCGATGATAGTGTAGTTATTGTTGAGGCTACAGACTACACCAATAACCCCGCTAGCGTCCCGCAACCTTCAGCAGCGACATCTGTAGCATCCCCAGTCGACAATTCGAGGAGAAAACGGGTGCATGACGACATTGTTGAACCACCTTCCACGTCAGGCATAAAGCGCGTAAACCGCGCCTCGAATGCGTCGACCGTTAGGCCCACAGTAATAGATTCCCAGCCCTCTACGTCTTACTTCACAACCTCTAAAGTAGTTCCTTCTACAAATAAAACTGTGCCCCCTTATTGCTATTCAATAATACCCGTGCCCTCCACAGCAACATCTCATTCTGTAGACAGTAGCATAATATTCGAGTTGGTACGCATCGCCACCCCTACCCCAGCCCTAACTAGAAACAGGTACGTAGTCAGGGTCGACCCGCGAGCCATGTATAACAACGGTGTTGAACACGGACTGCGGCGTGTAGTTGAACGTATTGTGGAGTTTGCCCTCCAAAGGAGTGAGGGACGTGAAGTCAGGACTCGACTGTCCCTCGGGTTCGAGTCAGATGATGGAAGTAGAGACGATGTTTGGGTAGTAATACCCTACAGGCGTCTGGCTGCTGTAGATGTAGATTACATTTTGGGCCGTTTAATGCAGGCCTCTCAAAGCAGCATGGACAACTTCATGATAGATATAAACCACGTATTCCGTGTTGCGGGACATACGGCCACACCTTATACGCTTAACTTCAATTCTCAGTCTATTTACAGACAGCATATAAACTCCGAGCGTGGTTGCGGCTTTATAGCAATAGTCTTGGCTCATATGTTTACTGTACTAAATACAGTGTTCAAAAAATTTGGTTGCCGACGGTAGTGCAACGTGCACGTAAACTGGTTGCAGACTGCAGGCTCGAGTTTGATGTGATATGGGGCCTGAAGAGTTGAGAAGGGTAGAGCAGGAAGTGAATGTTCGCATAGTTGTATTTGATTGGATGATCGTCGTACGACTGTGTATGTTTTTAAAAGCAGTGTGAGAGAACGTACAGAACCTCTACTTATTTTAGGTTTATCAGGGACAACGTATCTCCCCATCCGCAATATAAAGGTTCTTTACGCGAGTTATGATAAAAGCCGAAAATATAGAAGACGTCACCAGTTGTGTAAGGGTTGTCTCGAGTTTGCAGATGATATGTGAAAGTCGTATAGTTGAAGCTGAGAAGAGGGACTGTAATGTGAGTAGACGCACATTTTTCAATAATAGCTGTTTTGAATTCCATAAATCAAATGGAACGTGTAAGAAAATGAAAATTTGCGAGTGCGGCATGCTTCATATGATGGACAGTTGGGGAAAGTTCGAGCATAAATGTGATGACATTTGTTGTACTACATGTTATGAGAAATTTAAGGCAGATGGTAATTATAAAACATGTATTTTATATGAAAGACGCCAAACCTAAAAATAAACCTTGCATAACTCTATACTACGATATAGAGACTTACACAAACCCCGAAACAAAAGAGGTTATCCTACATTTACTTGTAAGCCAGACTATCTGCAACGAGTGCATGAACGTCGAGTGTGATGACTGTCGCAAATGTGGTAAACAAACAAACATTTTTAAGACGACTGCACACGACTCCCCTGCAAAGCTCTTTGTGGCCTATATTGTCAAGTTAGCGGACAAGTTATAAAAATGACTGTATATTCTTGCGGATCGTCAACTTTGATTCGTTGAAAGAGCTATTGAGTTTAAAAGATGAGGGTGACCAACCAACCCATCTGATTATAGGAACTCATAACTTTCGGGCACAGATGCTGGGGGGCGTGAAGAAGCTTAGGGGGACGAAAGTGTGTCGTAACACATAGAGGAAATGATACCAGGTGGCTGGCACCTACGACACTGTTCCCTTTGAATACCGTGAGGCATGAATATTTTTTATATGAATAATTGTTATATTAGAGTCTATTTACTTGTTGACGAATTTTTACATTTTATTTATTTTCTATTTATTACATGTATTTAATTGTTTCAGCTGGCGTTTCATTTACTCATTTGGGTGTGTTTGTGTGGCACTGCCCACTGTATGTTGCTGACCAATAAAAAGAGTCACGTGACTCCTACTACTAATCGGGACATATCTCCTCTCCCCCTCCGTACTCAGTTGACCCGTGCAAGCCCTGGTTCTCAGACGTGTCTTTTTAACTGTTAATGAATTCTCGCGTAGACGAAAAATAACGATGGCGTCCAATGATATTGCATGCTTTGCATTCCTGAAGTGGTACTCGCTAAATTCTACAGATGTGGTGAACATCCAAAGAATTTCTAGTCATCCATCCTTTGAAACCTTTAAGGCCGCATTAAATCGTACGAAGCATGAGGAGCAAGACGTCCAAATACTCTATGGATATTCTGGTGAGAGCATTGTGGGGTTTCGCGGCTCAAACGATGTAATGGAATATGCTGTAGGATTAAACTGTACTAAAGAGTACATATATCGTGAAGTGAAAGAATCCACGCTTGCAGAAGAGAAACAAAGGGTCTGGGTTGTGAACCTTGTTGATGATTGGTGTGACAAGAGTATTATACCAAGTTACACCACACTGAGTGCGCGTACACTGGGGCGGTGAATGTAAATCTTGTGATTGTGGACAGTTTAAAATATTTCTACCACTACATCCATGTATATCATGACGAGGTTCGGAGCGAAATTGTAGCTAAAGATTTATGTGATTTTTTAGTGGAGTTTAGGAACGAGTATCGTTTGTCCAGCAAAAAGCACGAGTATGGACACATGTTTCTCTCAAATAGATCGTCAGAGTGTTAATAAATGTGCATAATTCGAGAAGGTACAATGGTGAGTACATTTACCCCTGAAAGTTGTAGAAGATATCTGGTGCGCATTCCAGGAAGTGTGTGTGATAAAACATTAAAACAGATATTACTTCATGTATCGTAGATGGAAAAATTCTCTAAACGCCTACCCTGTATAATGAAATACAAATATTCGGATGATTCACCAGTGCGCATCGAGTATTTCATGTTGGAACAATCTCGTACACGAATCACTAATGCTTGGCTGCGATCATGACGCAACCCGTGTAACTCATACCCACCCCATACCCCCAACCTCCCAACTCCCTCGCATGGGTCCCGCCGAGTCAAACAGCGCACCGGGGGCTCATAGTCACCTCAGAGCTTGACCAGACTGGACGTTCTCGCCTCGCAGGATCAATAGAAAACTATTAAAAGATGGAACTTCCGCTGAGCAACATCCTCAATGCAATATACGACGTGTCCGTGTTGAAGTCTGTGCGCGTAATCAGGCGTAATACCGGTGCTGTTAATTATGTACTTCAAACGAAATGTAGACAATCAACGTCTGGTAGACGCAAAGTTATTTATTTAAGTGTTGAAGAGATGAACACGATCTTCGTGGTGGTTGAGAAGTGGGGTAAGGACAGTTATAAGATACCTGTGGTTGGAGGCACAAAAAGAGAGCAGATTAGTGATGCACCCTCATACGCTATTATTTGTACGCTATGCGTAAACCGTGATACAAACCAACCATGCGTTGATATACGGTTGATGTGGAAGAATGCTGATGATAATAACGCCCTTATCCCCACACGAAGCCATTTCATTCTCGACAGAATGTTTGAAGTCGTCGATTTCCGTAAATTGAAATCTATATTAGACGCACGTGTAGATGATATGCGTTATTTTCACACGGTGCTTGAATACGCGTATACCGTCCTACTCAATGATTTTACCAAGTGTAGGGCCGAACAAGACGAGAATGGTTTGGAACTGGATGCGTATTTAGAAGGTGCAGACTCTTCGAAATATCATGAACTCACCTTCACTGTTCACCCTGAAGAATTATTCCTTTATATAAGAGGCAGTTGTCGGCACGATATGTCGATATGAGTTGTGAAGAAGATTTTACAGTTGAAAAGGTTAGCGTTGAAAGAATAAATGCACGTTTAGAAAGGAGTGTTTATAAACTTGAATTTAATGGTGATGTTGTAACAAACGATGCCATCTTTGTGCGCGCTTTTGACTGCATTCTATCCTCGTTTAAAGAGCGTGATAGTTTGACTTCCAATTGTAAAGTGGGTACAAAAATAGTGTTAAACGAGTTGAAAGCCCATTATATCGAATATAGACACCCGCATACTTTGAACGGTGGATTAATGTAAAATCGCCTTTATTGTGCAGGACAGAGCAATGAGAATGTAAATGTTGACTCGATTACGTGCGAGTTTACTATTTTATTTAAGAGTGGTAGAAACTAACCTTAGAACATGTATTTGCATTATATATATATATATATATATATATATATATATATATATTAAGCATGTGATGTGTATTTTGTTGTATATATGATTCTTCTTCTGTACTAGCTGTATTATTTTTTGTTGTGATGCATATATGTGCAGTATATATATTTTATTTAAGCGTGGTAGAAGCCGAACTTAATCCATGTATTTGAAACCATTACTGACGCGTATATATTATATATATATTAAACATATGTTTTGTAATTTGTTGTATATAGAATTCTTCTGTATTGGCTGTATTATTTTTTGTTTTGATACGTATATATACATATGTTAAATAACACCAATTATTCCTGTTTTTGTGTCTAATGCAATTCTCCTCTATTGGTTGTATTGCTTTTGATGTAAATATATATAAATCATGTGTGTATTATGCCACTAATGTATATACATATTTTTTATTTTGATAATTATATTAACTAGAGAGAACGCTGTAGCTGTTTTATTTACACCATATAAATAAATATTAACGGAAATGAAGGGTGTATATATATATATATATATATATATAAGATACAGTGTGTGTGTATCTAAGGCGACTGGTTGTATTCTCTAGCTGTTTCGACTGGCAGGGGTTCGTGAACCGACAGGAAGGCCACATTTTACTTTAAGAATTTACTCTGAGTGGTGGTACCGCTCCAGCTAGCCAATATATGTATATGTAGGTCACTAAACTGAGGCGATTATGCCATACGCCTTCTACACCAACTTTCTATGATGCTAAAGCCACCCAGGAACGCTAGTGAAGAATTCAAAATGATTCGAGACGCCGCAGTGAAAGGATCTTATCTCTCTCCTCCTTCTTGTGTTTTAGGTTAGGTTACCCACATTTACATGCATGTACACCCACATATATATCTATCTATCTATCTATCTATATATATATATATCGGATGAATGTCACAATTAAACACGTGAAATGAATGTATGATGCAAACCCACAGGTAAAAAGAAAAAATGATTACAAGGCCTTTCGTGTATTCAGAAGTACACTTCGCCAGGGAATTCCCTGATGAGGTGTACTTCTGAATACACGAAAGGTCCTGGAATCATTTTTCTTTTTCCTTGTGGTTTTGCATCACACACACACACACACACATACACACATATATATATATATATATATAGTTTGTTTTTATTTTTCTATGCACACCACATATATATATTTCATATACTTTTGTAGGCCTGAGCAGCCACATTAGGTTACCCTTTTCACCTTGGAGCTCACACTACACACATATATATATATATCCTCCCTCCGACAATCGATGGGGTGTCGGGGGGGGGGATGAAATTGCAAAGCTGTGGAAAAACCACTACTCTAACATTCTTAACAGTGTGAGTAGGGATAATCTTAAGATAGACTGCAGCGAAACGACTGTGGGAGGGACAAGGGAAAATACTTTGATATCAGTTCTTGAAGTAAAGAGGTTAATTAAAGAATTAAAGACTGGTTCTGCGTCAGGGGTAGATGACCTATCGAATGAGCACTTAAAATATGCCAATGACGTAGTATGTCTGCATATATCTTTGCTCTTATCAGCCATGCTTGCTCATAGCTATATCCCTGTAGAGTTCATGAGGGTATATATCTTGTCCCTGGTCAAAAATAAGTATGGAGACATTCTGTCCAGCAATAATTACAGGCCCATTGCTGTCGCTTCCTGCTTCTCGAAACTACTAGAAAAGCTCTTGTTACGCCGATTAAATGATTTCCTATGGACATCTAATCAGTTTGGCTTTAAAAGGTCCCACTCAATTGACCTGTGTATCTATGTACTTAAAGAAACAATATCTAAATACATTGACAGTAATTCAACTATTTATAGCTGTTTCCTAGATATAAGTAAGGCATATGATAGGGTGAACCACAATATTTTATTTGCAAAACTAGAAGACAGGAAGGTTCCAATGTACATATTAAATTTATTGAAATTTTGGTATTCCCACCAATCTTTCACTGTTAGGTGGGGCAATGTACTATCCGAGTGTTTTGGCTCCTCTTGCGGGGTGAGACAAGGCTCCTTGCTCTCCCCTATGTTGTTTAATGTGTATATTGACGGATTAATTGTTTCACTTAATGAGGCAACAGTGGGATGTTGTATAGATAACACAAGGATAAGTAACTTAGTTTATGCCAATGATATGGTGTTAATAAGTCCCTCTGTTAGAGGTCTGGATCGGCTAGTAAAAGTCTGCGAAGTATATTCGCAGGAACATGATATTCTTTTTATTGTTACAAAAACTAAGGTTATGCAATTTCACCGGAAAAGCTGTAATCAGCCAGCTGACATTAGGTTTAAAATGAGAGGTGAAGTAATTGAGGAAGTACAAGAGTTTAAGTATTTGGGTCAAACTATTACCAGCTCCTTGAGTGATGATTCGGAGATAGGAAACCAATCTCGAAGCCTTTGTGCTGAAGCGAATATGACTATAAGGAACTTTCGGTTCTGTACAAGTGAAGCTAAAGACACTCTCTTTCGTACTTTCTGCAGTAATATATACGGACAGCAACTGTGGGTGAATTATAAAAAAGGTTCTTCTGGCAGTACCGTAAATTTGCTGTACAACAGGTCTTTTAGACTCGTACATAAATTACCCCCGAGATGCTCAGCTTCGCAAATGTTTGCTACTAGCAATGTCCCCGAGCTTCCCGAAGGTAACAAGACGTGCTCAATACAGTCTGATGCAAAGAATTAAAAAATCCACCAACCCGATTATCCAAGCTATCCATGAGTCCTGCCGTTTATCTTCTAAGCTATGGAATTCTTGGTACGAAAACGTCTGTCTGTAGCTCCACTTAATTTTGACATTACTATATTATTTCTAATCAACTGTATATATTTCTATCATTAGTATGTGAACTGTCATTGTATTGATCTTTTCAGTGTATTAATATTTGTCTGCCAATAAATCTTTTAATTTCGTTTCATATAAATGGGGGGGGGGGTAATAAGCCTAGCATCTTGTTGCATGCAATGTTGCATTGCATTGACACGCGGCCTTTTTTGCGGATATACTACTTGTTCATGCTACTTAAATAAGGTTCGGTTTTCATTCTTTTACGAACTTATTGTTTATTTTTTTATGAATTTGTCAATTAACATAATTTCATTCTTTTACGAACTTTTTACGTACAGTTTCATACTACTTTCTTATTGTAGCGGAATGAAGAATTTTTGGTATCGTCCCCATTTTGATCATTTTGCTGGTTGTTCTTCGTTCTTCCGCACTTATGGTTACCCACATTTCGGTGTTATGACTTTGTCCGTTAATTTGTTCTGTCTCTATTTTGTCTGAATGCTTTGTGACAGCTCAGTGCTTTTTAATTCGTTCCACATTATTCGGACAGCTTTTGTCCTTATTCATTACACTTTATCGTTTGATCTCAGTCCGATAGAAGACGAAAACTTCTCTCTCTCTTGGAAGTTTATTCATTTCCGAAATGCAGTTCTTCAGTCCATACTGTTATATTCAAATACATCATGCGATTTGTGGACCTCAAATTCCATAATTAGGTGCTATTTAATTATGACAGAGTAAAATTCAGTTTAATTAAGTTTCTCGCTTTAGTCTAAATCAGGTGAATGTGAGTATTAAACGGGGACTGACTATGTAAATTGTATCATAGATGAATTTAATCCTTTCAATTAACTGCACCTAAGTTACAATTTATAATTTATAGCTAGATGCTACTCACTATTATTAACAGTACACGGTTGCGTGGCGGGAGAGTTATATATAAACTGAAATACTTTCTACTCTTAAATTATCGCATGACTGCATGATTAATAGTTTATAGTTTAAGTACAAGTTAGGAAATGGATGCCGCGTTCGGAGTAACGATTATTTGGACAAGTCGGGTTCAAAGAAGCGATCATAAGTTTCCCCCCCACCCAAAAAAAAATATATTCTATTCTCCTATACAAGCGTCGTTCTTTACGTTAATTATACTGCGTGTTTGCAGTTTAAATGTGTGTGTATATATATATATATATATATATATATACATATATGTGTGTGTATATTTTGGTACTGCGGACCTTTAAAAGAAGGGAGAAGAGAGTAATGATTCCCCTGCTGAAAACACTGATCGTACCAAAACTTGAATACTGCTCAGTGCTCAGCCTTGAAGTCCTCATACGACAATTCACGGAAACAAAATGTAAAGATTTGAATCTTATCAGGAGTTGCCACATCATTTTCAATCTTGTTATGAATTGGTTGAATATACTTGGTTGGAAATAGAAATACACCAATAGGAGTGCATTAACCCACACCAGATAAGTTTTTATGTTAAATTTGTTGCGTCAAAACTTTTCCATCGAAATAGTTTGAGATTGTGAATTCTTGGTCATGTTTGTGTAGAGCAAGCCTGAGGTGATATGAATGTTTTTCTGATTAGAATGGGTGCATTTATGTTGTCTCGGAGAGGAAACACACACTCGCAGTGTATCGTGCTCGTGATGAATCATGCATTCGGTTCTATAAAGCCAGGAGTGTCTGCAATGCAAACTAACGACAAACACAAGGAAAATATTGTGAATTTGACCTCTCATTCGTTTATAACCTGAAGCATTGTATATATATATATATATATATATATATATATATATCTATTTTTTTTTATTACTGTTTTTGACAGATGTTAAGGGATTAAGTCATACGTAAAAAAGTCTTCAATTTTCTTTCTACATAAAGCACCGCCTCGCCCATACACCCATTCCAGGCAGGGTACAAGCAGCCCGCAGCATCATTGACAAGTATATATAAAGTGTGAACGTACTAACGAGGCTTAAGCACGTTATTCATCACCGAAGTAAATATATATATCAGTGAATAAATATAAATTGAATTCTATTCCAATTAAAATTATTTTCGTTTTTCAGTACCCCTCATGTCTGCATCTCAATTAAATGGGTACGTAAAAATGGCCTTTCTTTCAGTCCATTTTTGAAATGTTGGTGTATTGTAAGACTAAAACGGTGGAAGAGATTAATTTCCTTAATCCTTGGATTAAGACATGCAATTTAACTTCCAAAAAATTATGAAGCGAAAAATTAACAAAAAATAAATAAAAAATGGTAACTTGTTTTGAGCCAAATTGAAACATTCTGTCATAAACTAAAAAAAACAAAAACAAAAATCAGCATTTTAAAATAGTTTCCGTTTAAAATTAAAAAATAACTGAAATAAAACTTTTGCTTCGAATTTCTTTGGTTGAAAGATGTAAAAGTTAAATATAATAAAATAATGTTTTAAAATTTTCTCCAAATAAATAAAAATAAAATAATTTTTAAATATTCCTAAAGCAAGGACGGTAAATTTGCACAAGATTCTACTACTTTTCTTTCACCACCTTCCTCTACAAAAAAAAAAAAAAAATGGTGTCAATAATCCAGCAGGGTTGAAAGCACCTTAAACAGAAAAAAAAAAAAAAAAAAAAAAGCACAAGATTGTCCCTGTAAAGGCGTTTTCTAAGTGATTTTTATCGTTAATATATATATAATTATATATATATATATACAGTATTAAACGATAAATATCACTTAGAACAGGATTTTACAGTGATATTTTTTAGCAAAGGTTTGGTTCCTCATATATGTATAAATGCGGCTCACTGCGCTATATTTCGAATTGTTATTTGTCAACACCAGTGAGAGTCGAACCCCCAACCTCACTGTCTTCACTGAAGAAACGGTGCTGCACACTGAGCTACGGGCTCTAGCAAATTCATAGATTGCATTGTACTGCAATACACTGAAGGAGAATACATTGCTGAGTTTATTCTTCTTTCGTGAGCTAAGCAATGACGTAATAGCAGTCCTAAATGTAGATGAAAATATTTTTAACTTATATATACAGACGTACTAAGCAACTGTAAGAACCCAAATTTAAAAAAGTTCAAAAGGACCAATGACGCATCTCCTTCGGATCCATGGCATCGAAGATTCCCTTTGTTGCTTATCTTATACAGTATACACTATTACCATGATACCATGCACTTTTGATTTTGGTACGCAATACTGTTGCATTAAACGTTTAGGCGTGAACGCTGAATGGCTAGAGAAATGCCGTGGATGTCAAAGATCGTCTGGCCCTGTCCGCCATACTTTTGGACTCGAACTATACAGAGTGGTCACAAAATCCCTTTGCAGTGAAATTAGAGTATATCTGTATGTTGACCTTGTTTTTCATGTAAAGGGAATTCGTGGCCACCCTATAGGTTTTCTTTTAAGGATCTCAAGAGTTTAGTTAAATTTATAGACCATTAAAGAGTTAATTTTTTCTCTACAGTTCGGTATAATTTTCATGCTAAGTTAAAATTTCTTTCTTCATTAATTTTACCTAAAAACACCTAAAACGTATTCGTGGCTACGTCGAGGCCCGCTGTTCCTTCAAGGCTCCGGTCGAACCTACATGAAGTCTATCATCAAGTAAGGCTCTCTACAACCTCACTCCGCTCGTTACTTTCTCCTCGTGAATCTACTCTCTCCACGTAGCGCCGTTTCGACCCCAGCCGGCTAAACACCCTTCGAGGCCCAGGTCCGTAACCCTCCTATTAAACTACAAGCCACAAACCCATTTCGCTCTTCACTCATCCTTCACTACAACTCGATCGGCGCCCGTTCAAAAAGTATTTCAACAGGTCCTTTACAGTCTCCAAGTTCGTCTTCGGCGAAACGCAATACAGTCAACCTTCACCTAGACCTAGTCTCCAAGTTTATCATCGCGGTAAGCTACTTCGGCCCTCACTCGGGATACAGTGTTTTGTTACGTCGTGCTGCCAAAAGCTCTGTCTAATCACGTAGGCCCTAAAGTGTTTCCAGTACCGGTCAAACTAACTCTCGCATTAAGACCGCAGTAGAACTATTCAAGTGTTGTACCAATACCGTAGTTTTGTATCACCCTGTTATTGTGCTCATTCGTATAATTTACTTATCGTGCATCTTATTGTTTATGTGCTCTTTTATGCATTTAATTCTTAACGACCTAATCCATGTACTGTATCAACCGTACGGGCATTATTTCCATTATTTCTGTTATCAATCGGCTTCATTATTTATTCTGTGTTCACTCGACATATCTTACCTAAATTAGTGTTTATCATCATTGTACTTACTTAACAATTAGGCTGTATAACCATTTGTTATTGCTAATACTCAGCCATCTTTAGCATAATGTAAATGCCGTTATATAATTGTTAATGCAAAAACGAGCAATAAGGTTATCTGATGCTGATTTCCTTGATCATTTTAGTACATTATTTAAAGAGCTAAACCTACTAAAGCTCAATGATATAACCAAACTGGCACATTTTATTTTTATTTACAAGTGTAAGAACAAAATCATTAATTTACAATGGGTAAATAGATATTTTTTAACTCATCAAGAAATCCACTCATATCAGACCAGAAATAGATCAAAGCTTGTTATACCTCAATTTGGATTGTCTTCATCTCAAAAACTACCCATTTTCATTGGATTGAAACTATGGAATGACTTAAATGCCGATATAAAAAATATTGTGAATGTAAATTTGTTTAAAACAAAGTTGAAATCCCAATTAATAATGGCATACTAAAAAAAAATCTAGGATTATTATTAATTTCTCTGTTTCTGTTATTAATTTCTCGTATCTATTAAAAACACATTTCTTGGGATTGTTCAGTTCTTCTATCTCTCATGTATAATATTGGTTTCTTTGTATGGTATTGGTATAGTGCCTTCAATGGTGACCTTGTATTTGTCATGTCACTAGTGATAATTTAAGATTAATACATGTTTTAACTATTAATAATACTTATTTACTTACTTATTTATTTATTATTAATTAATAACAACTAGCTGTTTATTTTTAATAAGAGCCCAGTAAAGCCTAAAGCTTAAGGGCCAAATTAAATAAAATAAATAGTAGAGCTTCAGAGTTATTCATGTCATTGTAAATTGAAACGAATGTGTTTATTTTATTATTAATAAAGGTTATTCAGTTCTGTTCAATTCATTTCAATCATTATAAGTACCATTATTGAACTGCTAATAGCTGTGAAAAAATAATCGATTTATTTTCCTAATTAAACAAAACAACAAGGTAATTTCTCTCTCCTTGTTAAATATTGTTTATTTGGGCAGTAGGCCCAAATTGGTGACCCTAATTTCATATAATTTTATTCAGTAATTATAGTAAGCATACTTTCTTAGCCACATCAAATCGGTGATCCGTAGGCCACTATAAACTGATGACCCTGAAGTGACTATAAATTGGTGACTCCAGCCTTATCATTAACAATCAATCATTTTCAATCAATTAACCATTATCATTATTATAGTGCCAACTTTACGCTATAAACCGGTAACATCAAATTGGTTAACTGTAGGCTACTATATATATATATATATATATATATATATATATATATATATATATATATATATATAGAGGGTGTCCATAAATGTTTACCCTGAAAACAGTATGCTCTCATGTTTTAATGACGAATCTTACATCCGTTTTCTTTTTACAGGTGATCTCGTACACGCATAGAGTTTCTGTGCTGGTGGTTTGTTCTACCGCATTCGCCGCTAGGAGCGCTGTAGTAGCTGTTCAGTTAAGATGGCGTCTGTGACAGAGAAGGCACAATGTGTTGTGTGGCTTGCAGAAACAAAATCTGTCAGTGTTCAGCGAAGGTTCAGAACAAAGTATGGAAAGAATCCACCTGATGTGAAGTTAATTAAGTCGTGGATGAAAAAATTCTTGGAAACTGGAAACGTGGAAAAGGGAAAGAGCAGTGGTAGACCATCAGTTTCCGATGGGACGGTGGAAACACTGAGAACACTGTTTCCGCAACTGTGTACCTGGATATGCTCACCAATTACGCCATCCCTCAGCTGCAGGACAGGCAGCCAACTGTCATCTTCCAACAAGATGGGGCACCCCCTCATTGGGCCCATGTTGTTCGTGAAACTCTCGACGCAACATTTCCAAATCGATGGCTTGGCAGGGACGGGCCAATCCAATGGCCCCCAAGATCACCAGACATTACCCCGCTGGATTTCTTTCTCTGGGGTCATGTTAAAGATTTGGCTTATGCAACAGTTGTTCCAGATATCAGGACATTGCGAGAACGCATTACGGATGCAATTGCAACAGTTAACCCACAAATGTTGGAAAATGTGTGGCGTGAGTGTGAATACCGTTTAGACAATTTACGTGCCACTAGGGGTATACATGTGGAAGCTTATTAAGTTCATTAACTATGTATCAAAACTGTGTATGTTTATCTACTTATGATTAAAACTGTTTGAATACGAGTGTTTATTTAAAAGTTATAGCATGCTTTAATCAGGGTAATCATTTATGGACACCCTATATATATATATATATATATATGAAAATTATTTCACGAAGGTAACACGTGAAAAATATTTATGATGAATAAAACCACGAAGGAAAGGAAACACAAAATGGTGCTCAAGCGCTTTCGTCTAATGACATCCTCAGGAACACTGAAGTACATAAAAAGGTTAAGCCTATATATAGGTTACAGAAAGAAAAAAAAGAAAAAATAAATAACATACATACACACACACACACACAATATATATATATATATATATACATACATATCTATATACAAATACATACATACATACATATATATACAATAAACAGAGAAGTAAAAATAATAAAAAAATTAAAAATTAAAACCTTAAAGGATTACCAGTGAGGCGTACAGATTGTAAGGAAAAATATCGATTTTTAGCACAAGATCAAATGGATTATAAAAATACAAATTTATACTGGAACTCTGCCGGGTTTTAACACAATGCTGCCTATGGTCAGGTTTCGATATATATATATAAAAAAAAAAATAAAATGCAAATTAAAAGTTAATCGATTTTTAGCACAAGATCAAATGGATTATAAAAATACAAATTTATACTGGAACTCTATCCGGGTTTTAACACATTGCTGCCTATGGTCAGGTTTCGATATATATAAAAAAAATAAAATGCAAATTAAAAGTTAATAAAGTAGAAGACAAGTTTACCAAAGATTTAATGTTTTACACTTCTTATCTAAATCTGCTTTAAAGGAATTCAACATAACAGGATCGAGTTGAAAAAGACCTTTGCTTATGTTGAAGTTATTTGAAAGTTGGATAATGGCAGACTCAAGAATATTTCTATTAACAATGTTGCTTGAATGGAATAAAACTGAAGCATTATTCCAATCAATACAGTGGGCTAACTCTGACAAATGGACAAAAAGGGCACTGGACAACTGTCCTGTTCTAACGGAATATTGATGCTGTTTTATACGTGTGTGCAAATCCTTTCCCGTCTGACCTATGTAAAAGGAATCACATTGTTTACAACCAATTTTATAGATAATGCCTGAATTATTGGTAGGGCTATTTTTTACTACCTTCACACATTGTTTTGGAACTCATTAAGCTTTGCACCAAAGACTGTAAATTCACTTTCAATAACGAGTATTATCAACAAGTTTTTGGGATGGCTATGGGCAACCCCTTATCGCCCCTCCTCTCCAATATTTATATGGAGTTTTTCGAAATTACCTATATTCCGAGAATCCTGGGGGTTGGCATCCCTTGGTTGCGGTACGTCGACGATATTTTGTGTATCTGGCCCATGAATCGTGACCTGGATAGCTTCCTCCTTCAGTTAAATGATCAAGTCCCCTCCATTAAGTTTACTTTAGAAGTTGAGCAAGACAATTCAATCCCATTTTTGGATGTGCGTGTACATAGGGAAAGCCCAGGTTTTAAGTTTAGTATCTATCGGAAAACGACAAACAATTTGTCCTACGTACACTTTTACTCGGGACATGATACCCCCACTAAGAAGGCCATATTTTCATCAATGTTTCTCCGCGCCCTTAGGATCGCCAGTCCGGAATACATCGATGCCGAATTGGAAAAAATCAACGGTATTGGAAGTGATTTGTGTTATCCATCTGCGTTTATGGAATCTTGTCTCAACAAGGCAAAACGAACTTTCTATCGTGTCAATATTAACACTCGTACTTTGTCAAAAAATATTTTAGTACTTCCATTTTTCCCGGGCTTTTTAGGCATTGCTAATGTACTTAAACTTTTGGATATTAATGTAGTATTTTCATATAACAATATTGTGAAAAATATCAGTAAAAAATAGCCCTACCAATAATTCAGGCATTATCTATAAAATTGGTTGTAAACAATGTGATTCCTTTTACATAGGTCAGACGGGAAAGGATTTGCACACACGTATAAAACAGCATCAATATTCCGTTAGAACAGGACAGTTGTCCAGTGCCCTTTTTGTCCATTTGTCAGAGTTAGCCCACTGTATTGATTGGAATAATGCTTCAGTTTTATTCCATTCAAGCAACATTGTTAATAGAAATATTCTTGAGTCTGCCATTATCCAACTTTCAAATAACTTCAACATAAGCAAAGGTCTTTTTCAACTCGATCCTGTTATGTTGAATTCCTTTAAAGTAGATTTAGATAAGAAGTGTAAAACATTAAATCTTTGGTAAACTTGTCTTCTACTTTATTAACTTTTAATTTGCATTTTATTTTTTTTATATATATCGAAACCTGACCATAGGCAGCAATGTGTTAAAACCCGGATAGAGTTCCAGTATAAATTTGTATTTTTATAATCCATTTGATCTTGTGCTAAAAATCGATTAACTTTTAATTTGCATTTTATTTATTTTTTTTATATATATATCGAAACCTGACCATAGGTAGCATTGTGTTAAAACCCGGCAGAGTTCCAGTATAAATTTGTATTTTTATAATCCATTTGATCTTGTGCTAAAAATCGATATTTTTCCTTACAATCTGTACGCCTCACTGGTAATCCTTTAAGGTTTTAATTTTTAATTTTTTTATTATTTTTACTTCTCTGTTTATTGTATATATGTATGTATGTATGTATTTGTATATATAGATATGTATGTATATATATATATATATATATTATGTGTGTGTGTGTGTGTATGTATGTTATTTATTTTTTCTTTTTTTTCTTTCTGTAACCTATATATAGGCTTAACCTTTTTATGTACTTCAGTGTTCCTGAGGATGTCATTAGACGAAAGCGCTTGAGCACCATTTTGTGTTTCCTTTCCTTCGTGGTTTTATTCATCATATATATATATATATATATTATATATACACACACACACACACATATATATATATATATATATATATATATATATATATATATATATATATATATTCTATATATAAGCACTTAATTTTGCTTCCGCCTTAATTGTTTAATTCAACGGTCAAGTTTGTTGCCCCAACTTAGACCTACAACCTAATGTGGAATCTGAACTACAGCTCACCAAAGAAGTTAGAAATTACAAATTCCTCGTCCGGGCTCGATCTCACGACTTCCCGATCAGCAGTCTTAATGACTAAGCTACCCAGGGTACCCATTTAATTTATCTACAACCAAATTTTTCTATACGGAAGCATAATCAACTGGGTGAGCTGCACACGTCTACCCTCGTCGGGAATCGAACCTGGGCCCGATGGATTCGTACTCAGTGATGCTAACATATATATATATATATATATATATATATATATATATATATATTATATATATATATATATATATATATATATATATATATATATATATGTGTGTGTGTGATAGAACTGAGATTAATCCCCGGAGATAACTTTTATGTAATACAAACTGCATAGAACAAGAACCGTTGCCCGCGTTAGGCTTCTATCATGAAAATGAAAAACTTTAGTATTTGCCATTTACAATTAGTTATTCAGACCATACTGGATTTAATATCCCAGAAGGGTTCTTTTATCTATGCACAGTCTGTGTGAACTCCAAGGGGTATCCTAACCTAAGGCGGCTCAGGCCCACAAAAGTATGTGAAATGTATGTGTGTGGGTGTGTATGTTTGTCAGCAACACAGTATTACATAGCAGACTTAACTACGGCTTTTATTTACAACCAGATCTTACTTACCAACACCTGATAGACCAATATGGTCTCAAAAAAACGGCACAGCCAATAGTCAAAGCTATTGAACTTCTCGTGGCAGAAAACACCACAAGGCCATGCATTGCTGGCTAGGTGCTCTTTTAAACAAAAACTGAAACACGGTAAACCAAATTTAAAGCAAAAACAAAATTTTTGCCATAATATACAAACATATCTTCAAATCTTATTATAAAAAATATTAATATAATTTTATAATAAAACTAGATTTTAGTTTTAGGGGTAACTTATTCATTTTTTATAAAAACGTATCCTATTTTTTGACGGATCCTGTGTTTCACAATATATAAAATGTCGGTGAGCAGCAGTCAATTAATTTCAGAAATAAATACACGCATATATATAAGGGAAATATATACAGGAAAAATATATATAAATACATTCTTTAGTAGGTGTCAACCAACACGAATGCATGTGTAGAATAATAAATGAACATTCTTTTACCAGCCAAATCTGACAAACTCCTCATCACCTGGACTGAGAATTGCCAACGAGTTGATTAAACCAATATTGTTTTTCTAAATGTATTTTGTTAATCAAAATACAGTATGTTAATGAAATTTATGTAAATCGTTTTAGATACATGGGTGGCTATAATTTACTATAGGTTTATTTTATATTACTCCCTTTAAACCAATCAGATGACGGAAAGTTGTCAGATGTATCAAGACATGGGTCCTGCCTAATAACTTTATCTACAGTTATTTATGCAAAGCACAACTCTCTGTCGTGTGTATATATATATATATATATATTATATATATATATATATATATATATACGTATATTAGGGTGGTCCACAACAGCGTTTTTTGGAATTTTAAATTCGGTCACATCTCCCCTTATTCTATTCCCCCACAAGAATAAACGTGCCAATTATCTTTGCTCTAGGACCTTTTTATGCACTCGCTCAAAATGAAACAATTTGAATAATGACTTGACAATTTATGACGAACATTTATTGAACAAGGATAATAATGACTTGACAATTTATGACTATATATATAATATATATATATATATTAATATATATATATTATGAAATTATAACAGCGGAACAAATAATGCACACAGTTGAAGATCTTTAGGTCTTCTTGAGACCAGTTTTAGTCGGCTCTTTGAATTCCTTGCGGTGCTGAGCGACTGCGCGGAGAAGGTACTGCTTTTGCGCTTCATCCTTCGTGATTGTGCTGTTGAAAGCCTTAATGAGCGCAACTCCTCTTTCTGCGCAATCGTTAACCACTGCCATCTTCTCTACACGTTCCTTCATTCCTTGGCAAGCTGGATCTGTGTTCCAATCATATGGTGTCTTGGACAGGAATGATTGCGCCTGTTCACTTCCGTGCTGCATGACGAGATTGAAGAAGTTTGCTGAACGTTTGGTGGCATAGAATTCCAAGGGATTGCTCGAGGAGAACGTTTTTCCGTCCACGCGCTTGAGTCCTTTTCTTTTTTCGGGAACAGCTACGATGTTGTGAGCAATCCTTTCCTTCGTGGCGATCCAAGGCTAAGGAAATGTCAGGCGTGATCACAGACTTCAATCGCTTAGGAGTGGAACGTTTTCGTGCTGACTCCTTAAAAACTACAGTATCTGAATCTGATGATTCAGATGTGCTTGAACTAGAAGCCTCCAGTTCTCCATGGGACCATCTCGCATCCGCCTCGCGCTTGGCCTTCTCCTCTCGGTTCATCTCCGCCTCACACCGAATCCTCTTCCTCGTTTGTTGGTCAGCCATTTTCTTGTCAATCGGGCCAAAGTTGGAGGAAGTGGGATTATCGAGCTGAGCGACAAGGAAGTTCTTGTCCTCCTCATTCATCATGGTCTCGAGGGCGTCATGACGTGAAAGAGCGAACACATCGTCAAGGTCTCCGCGAAATATGTCCTCCTTCATTCTGGTATCCGTCATTGGAACGTTTGCTTTTGTCCAAAACGGGATCAAAGCCTCAATGGTCATCACCGCACTGTTATATTCTGTCTTCCTCTCTTCCAGATGGTGGAACATGAATTTCCGGAGGACTTGAAGCTTGGTAGGGAGTCTTGCCCCAGTTAACTTCTCCTCCGCCTTCCCTAGTAACCACACCTCACTGCTAGACCGTGTTTTTGGTTGCTTCGGCGGCATTTCTACACATTCCTACAAAAGAAGCAGCCAAATTTAGTTATACTATAGTAATCAGTCATTAGTGAGACACGTCATGCATGATTGAGCGACCTCTTAACGACAACGTAGACGAACCATACTTCACACAGTTATTCACACTAAGTGTAGGAACAAAAGCAACAATGACCCAAAAGTGAAATCTCAGATGCTAAATTTTCCCTATGCTTGTGAACCACCCTAATATATATATAATATGCTCAGAACATACCATATATCGTAACTTAATTGGAATTACCTGTTTGACAAAGATTTCACCTCGTGCGAGTTAATTACTGAACAATGATTATATGTGGAGAATCTGGCAACTATCTCCACAAGATGGTGTGAAGAAGTAACCCTTTAAAATAATATAATTTTTCTAAAGGTATTCTGCTAATCAAAATATGTTAATGAATTTATGTAAATCATTTTACATACATAGGTGGCTATAATTTACCTATATATACAGGGCTATTCAAACTGATTCATCCGATTTCAACTGAGAATACTTCCGTACCTATCAACCGTGCATCAACTGGGCATACACCACATGAAAGAGGAAATCTCCGAGTTTTAAAAGATCACCGCGAGAGGGCTCCAAAGTCACGTCGTGGCCTAGCCTAGCAACAAACAGTCAGTGTGAAAATGGCGTCCGCACAGCAGAAGGCGTTTTGTGTGTTGCAGTTTTCGAGTTGTAAATCGGTAGGTCGCCGGATCTTACACCGTGCGACTTCTTCCTTTGGGGGTACGTTAAGGATACTGTGTACGTGCCACCGTTGCCCACATCTTTGGATGAGCTCCGAACTCGCATTGTTACTGCCGTAGAGTCAGTGACAACGGACATGCTGGAGCGAGTATGGGAGGAATTCGACTATCGTGTCGACGTTGCTCGTGTAACTAGGGGAAGTCACATAGAGCATTTATGAGGTGAGAGACAAAATTTGGACAGTTTTTCTTTTGGTTGATGTATCATAAATCACTCTGTATTTGTAACATTAAAAAATATTCTCATTTGAAATCAGGTGAATCATTTTGAATAGCCCTGTGTGTATATATATATATATATATATTATATATATATATATATATATATCTTTCTCTCCCTCTCACTCTCTCTCTCTCTCTCTCTCTCTCTCTCTCTCTCTCTCTCTCTTACGGCTTAGTAAAATCTTAAGGGCCGCCCACTAAAATTCTTTTTGAGTCCGTCCCACTAAAACTTGATTCAGCGAATGAATGATCTACATTCTGAAAGTGCGGTGCTTGGGGGAAGGCTTTTCTTCAGCATGCCCCATTCTAGGAGGGTCTTCTCCACATCCTATAAAAAAGAGTAGCAGCAACATATGTGAAACATTTTAGTGTCGGAGAAGCATTTCAGCTGTTGCGTACAAACTTATAACCAAGAATGCAGCCTGACGATCACCCCAACATCAAGTTGTTAGTAATTCTGCTTTGTATATGCCGTGTTCTAAATATAAAGTTGTCTTATTCAATAGTGCACTAAGTGAAATATGTAGAAGTTAATTCTTCTGTATTAACATTTGTATAGAAGTGTGTTTTATGAAGTTTTGTGGTTACTGATTTTGTGATTACGTGTCTTATTGTGATTGTGCCCAATTTTATCTTTTTATTTTTTGTCTCAGGGTTCCATTCTTCCATACACAAATGCCTACCCGAATATGCTTCACCGCCGGTATACCTCTACGGTGATACAATGTGAGTACTGCTATTTATATCCATATACATTCAAAACAGGGATTCATGCATTTATTTCAGTTATATATATATATATGTGTATGTATATATGTATATATAACCCATCCTCGAGGTATACATTATTATTTTACAGAGCTGATGCGTGTGTTCATTTGATGGGACGCGTGGACAATGTATTTTCGAGCCAGTCTCTGCAGGAATTGTCACCACAAGTCCCTGAACCCGAGAAAGGCACTCGCCCGAGAAGTGCAAACGATTCGAGCAGCATCGTCTGTAGCATGTAAGCACCCTATTGTTTAAAGGTACAGCTCATGTAACTAACTAATTCCTCTTACATTAAAAGTTCTTTTGAAATGATTGGCGCGTTAGTTTTTATGTTCTATATTTTAAAACACTGACGAGGTTTTATTTTAAAATAATTCTCTCTCTTTATCCTGTGAAAATAATAACAATAATAACAATAACAATAAAGCATGGCTTGCTGTAATATAAGGTTGTAACATATATTCTGCTCGATTTTTTTTAGTTCATTCAGAACAAAAATTAAAGGACTTATAAGGACAAATTTGCTCGAATTTTTAGTTTATTCACAACAAAAATTAAATGACATAATGACAAATTAATTATCAATATAATTCCCTTCTTTTTCTATAACCTCCTCCCACCTGTAGAAAAGTTTTTTTATGCCACGTTCGAAGAAATCCCTTGGTTTCGAGTTAAAAAAAGCGATCACTTCGTTTTCGATAGCTTCCCTCGATTGCAACTTTTGTCCATCTAGGTTGTGTTGCAGACTTTTGAATAAATGGTAGTCTGAAGGTGCGATGTCCGGAGAATAAGGTGGATGAGGCATTTTTTCCCAACCAAATGCCTCCAATTGGGCAGTGGTGATTCGAGCAGTGTGAGGGCGCGCGTTATCCTGGTGGAATAGAACACCTCTGCGATTAATTAATGCAGGACGTTTTTCTTGTAATGCCATCTTCAATCGTCGGAGTTGGCAGTAGACTTCAGCTGTGATTGTTTGGTTATGTGGCAGAAGCTTAAAATGAATAATTCCTTGCATATCCCACCAAACGCATAGCAAAATTTTCTTTGGATGGGGTCTATTCCTTGGCTGAGGTTCAGGCTTTGTTTCACGGCTAAGCCACTGATGTCGACGCTTAATATTGTTATAGAGGACCCATTTTTCATCCCCAGTGACGATCCGATTCAAAATCGGTGCCTGCAGTTGCCGAGAATGCAGTGATGTGCAAATATCGATTCGATGTTGAAGATTCGCTAGTGACAAATCATGCGGAACCCATTTTCCAACCTTCATTACTTTTCCTAACAGCTTCAAATGACGATGTTTAAAAACCGTTTAGATAGGCATTTTAAAATATTAACGTTGTTTAAAATAATAATAAAATTAGCAACAGGAGCTCTGGGGGTGATGGTTGAGGATGAGTCTGTTGACGATTAATGCCAGCGTGTGATATGCCAGCAATAAATGCCAGCATTTTTCCTTTTCTTATCCTCTCTTTACTTGCATGTCTGTAGTTTGCATGGTATGACAGTGTTTGAGTTAAGACTGTGTTTGCATGGTTTGTAAGCTTTCTTATTTTACTTCTTTTCATCTTTCACCCCTTTCCTATTCTCTTCGACTATTTTCCGACTTGTCGGCAGTGGCCGGCGGATAATGATGGTGAGTCTTTCTTTCTCTTTTTCTGAATGAATGTTAACCCACGAATGTTAGGTTTTGCTACTTACTTACCCCTTATTCTCCTCTTTTAACCCCCTACTCTTTCCTTTCTCTCGGGCTAACCTTAGAGTGGATCTTAAGGTCTTTGTTAGCCTTAGCTTCTGTAGATCTGTAGATATGGATAAGCCGAGTTGCAGGCCAAGTTCTCTTACAGTTACCGTTGGGTTTTCCTCCACTGTTGCTTTCAGCAACTCTTCATCTAACTCATTTGGTCGTCCTGTTCGTTGATAACCTTTCAGACTGAAGTCTCCATTTCTGATCTTCTCAAACCATCTCCTGCACATCCATTCGCTCACAACATCATTTCCATAAACTCTTTGAATGTTTCTTGCGGATTCACTAGCATTAGATCCTTTATGGAACTCATACAGCATCACATGTCGAATATGCTCTTTCGTGGGCTCCATGTTTTTACAATTACTGTAATATCGTAGGGGTGGCGTTGTAACTGTATGAAAAACACCAGAGAAAATATTCATTAGCCTAATCCTACACTAGCCTAAGCCTACACTAGGCTACGTCATTCTGTATCATTCTGTATCGTGATAAAACCTGTGCGAACCTGTCGCCGCGTGTATTTTGCAATATTTCTAAAACTATTTCACATTATCTTGAGGTTATTATATTATCTATCGTCCTTTTTCTAATCGAGCAGAATTTATGTTGCAACCTGATATTTTCTTTTTTCTTTTATGGACGATCCGGTTGTTATACGAAGGTGCGCCCCGAAACACAGAATGTGTGTTAATCGAGGAAACTTTGTAAGTTTTTTCTTTTTTCTTGTGTGTGTGTGTGTTTGTGGTGTGTGTGTGTGTGTGTATCGGGTAAGAATAAACCAAGTATTTTCAACATCTTATTAAATTAAATAATAAAATTTTCATTTATTGTATACATCACATTTTTACTCCATATTGCCTTCGATGTCTTTTGCATATATATACACAAATAGGACTCACCTTGGAAAAAATTAGTCTAAATAGAAAAAGCTATGAAATGGGGAAATATAGTTATTTTTTAGTGATTTCAGGCAACAATTCACATCTTTGTTCTTAAGCTGTGGAGAAACAGAAATTTATTCAGCAGCTCCTCAGACTTTGTTACGGTCAGTTATAGCAAATTTTTGTAAAATATTATTCAATAATTTGACCCTTTTCTTGCTAATATTTTGGTCCTTTCGTGAAAATTATGCGAAGCAGACGTGAAATACCTGCTGATATTAGAGGTGCTATAATTGCACTTGCAAAACAATCAGTTTGAAGCGGCAAGATAGCTCAGCAGCTGAAGATATAACAATCAGCAGTTCAAAAATGGCTCACTCGATTTCATGCAGAAGGTGATGTCAACACCAAATCCAAAACCACGATCAGGAAGACTTAGGAAGTTGTCAAAAAGAACTGATTCAACTTTGAAACGTTTAGTCCTAGCAAATCCTTCAATTTCTGCTAGAGAAATAAAACAGTCTCAGCCAGTTCTCTTCGAGACGTTAGTATAAGGACTATTCAGCACCACCTGCAAAAAGACCTGCAGTTACCATCAAGACATCCAATCCAAAAAACCCCTGCTAACTAACCAAATGAGAAAGAAACGACTAAATTTCTGTAAGCAGTATAAGGACTAGTCAAAAGAAGATTGGAACAAGTTAATGTTTAGTGACGAATCAACGTTTAGAACATTTTGTCATCATCCAGGTTCTGTAAGAAGGCCTCTTGGTTGAAACAGATTTGATCCCAAGTACACCCAAAAAACAATAAAACAATGTCCTGGGGTCATGGTTTGGGGTTGTTTCTCAGCTAATGGAAGAGGAGGATTGTACTTTTTAGAAAAAGGTATTACTTTGAATGCTGATCGGTACTTAGAACTTCTGAAATCAAAACTTCCATTACATATGGATATTCATGGTACAACAGTATTTCAACATGATAGTGTACCTTGCCATGAGGCAAAGAAAGTATCAAACTGGCAAAAAGCAGAAGCAGTTACTGTTCTAAACTGGCCAGGAAACAGCCCAGACCTAAATCCTATCGAAAACATGTAGAATTATATGAAGCAGCACCTCCAAAATGAAGACACAAGTTCCATTCCAAAGCTTATTGAAATAATCAAGAAATTCTGGATTACAAACATTTCTAACGAATATTGTCGAAACTTTCTGAATCTATGCCAAAGACACTAAAAAATGTAATAAAAGTCTGTGGAAATATGACAAAATACTAAGTAAAATAGAATCAAATATAAGAATAATTTATTTTACCCCAAATTTCTATTATTTTCTCATATATCTTAAAAAAATGAGGTGAGTGCAAACTTTTTGCGGGCACTGTATATATAAATCAATTTTAAATAATTACATGTTTCTCAGTTATTACATTTTAAATTAGTTACATAACATAATTCTCGTCCTTAAACATTGCACAAATTATTATTATTAGGGGTACATTTTATAAATTTACACAATATAATCCTAAAAGCTACACTGTGCATATTGTTACAATTTAAAATAATTAACTGATGAAATTACAATTATATATACACATAAAACTTCACACAAAACACCGAGTGCCTACAAACGGGAACCGTTTTTTTATTTGAATGCATACCACTTCATCATTCCGTTCAGTGTCACACAAGTCGAACAACTGCAGAAATTCTGTAAATCTCCCGCCACGAGCCATATGCATGAGAAAACGCAAACAGTACATGCCAGAGACAGTGCTGTAGTAGCTCTGGAATCGGTAAGGATTCCACACTATCTGTCGAATTTGCAGTTGCTTGAGAAATTTTACAATAACACAGTCATTCCTTGGATGTTCGCCAGTGAATTAAAGTAGCACATTCGCTCCCTAATTTTAAAATAAACGGCTATCCAATGAAACCCTTCTCCACCACTAACATCCGTATTTAGAATAAATGAGCCGCAGCCTCTCGTAGTTGGTAGTTTCAACGTTTCATTCTTCGCAAACACGCCAATAAATTTGCTGCGTGTGAATCGGTCACTCCTCATCCCTCTCTGGAATGTAATCGTGTCCATTTTTAAAAGTCTATGACTACACCCCTAAACCTGTCAACTTCGATTAGTCCTTGCGATTCGAGGTAAACTACTACACTAATAGGTGCGACTAGAGGCTTGTCGAATTCCAATCTGACTGAGATGTTCCCGCTCTGCTGTGGCTTTATGTGTGCATTTATACTTGTAGATAAATCGGGAGAGAGGTCAAAGGGGTACATATTGACCCTATCAACGAATTTCTTCTGCGTTACGCAGATTCCTAACTCGTTGCAAGTACCGGCAATATGTGCAAGATTGCTATACGCTCTCCAGCAAAGTGGAACTCGTCATCTGTAAAATAATTCGTTTCCAATGTCCCACCTAAGGCCACCCCTTTAAAGTACAAGATTATATTTTTAAGGCCGAAATTTTCGAAATAAAATGCGGTCTTTTTGTATTTTCCATTCACAAAAGCGTGTTCCTGAATTCCAATTAATATCCTTTTAGGTAGAGCTCCAAGAGCAACATTTTCTATCTGCTTCGATGTTAGTCCTGAGGGCACCGTATACATCTTAAGTTGGACTCTATTAATTGGGTATTTTACTGTCTCGTGTAGTAATTTTTTTCACTTTCTAGTTGTTTAGCGGAGATATGTCTTCATAATATGAAGCACCACAGGTTTTGAGCTCTCTTCTTGGTCAGCACCCAGATTTAAGCAAATCTCAGGGCTCGTACGGGTGACTTTTATTTTCATATCGACCCCATTCACAAGCAGCTTCACCTGGAATGTGAAATATGTGTGGAGGCGCTAGGGTTGCCAACTCCATGAAGTTTGAAAAAAAGGACAAGAACATCAATTCCAATATACTGTCTACAAGGTTAGGGAAAGAAGTAAAATTTTATTTATAATTTATTACAATTTATACTGCATGCTTTTTTATTGCATATTTTCTTAAAGTAAATATTTTTATTGATATACAGATATTGACCCATTGAGTCATGCATTGACAAAATTTATGGTAACAATATTTATTTTTAAATTTATACTTTTCCACTACACGGAACGTTAACATTTAAGTGAAGAAATGAATTTATAAAATGTTACTCGACTTAAGACTTTATAATTATTTCCTTTTAAACAAAAGTTTTGTTATAAAACTGTTGTTTGGAACAAGATTGTTATCAGAAAAGGACAAATGGCGTCCTTTCAGAACTCAAGAAAGGACAAGGACAAACATCTACAAAAAAGGACTGTCCTTTTCAAAAAAGGACGGCTGGCAACCCTAGGAGGCGCCCAAAGCATTCATATATCTTCTTTTTAGAATTTTTTAATTTGGCATTTATACTACTTTCGTCGTTAGCTTGATAATAACCTTCGGCAGTTAAGAAGGTATCCTTCGCTTCTTTTGAAAAGTTGAGGACATTTTCCTGATAGGCTGGTACGTGATAGTAGCCAGACCCTGCCGAGACGTTGCTCTGGTTTAAATACACGTCACACTGACTGAATATGGTGTGTAGAAAGTTGGTCTCTGGGTATACAACGTAATCGTTTTCGCAATCAGTTTCATCTGAATGTGCTATCCGTAGTTTAGCGTACATATGTACACAGCTTGGGTCATAAAAGCACGGGCCTGAACTTGGGATCATGAATTCTATAGGAGCACTCGGCGAGCTAATAGTGTTTAGCGGATTAACTCTGATAAAGTCACTGTGCTCTATAGATATTTGTGTCGGGGGCATGTCAAAGAGGGCCAGCTCCGATTTACAACATAGTGAACTACATGGATGGATGAAACGTGCCATGGCAAGTCAGAAATAGTGGCACCTCTCTCGTCAAGTTGCAATCAGTCTTTGATTCATGAGAGCAACGTCCTTAGCTTATATCAGTTAAAAAAGTGGTCAACCATAGGTTTCATGCGCTTTGAACACTTCTTTTTTTGATGTCCTTTTACGTTTAACACCACAAGTTGGTAACCCTTTCTTCTTCCTACAGCATCACCTCGTCTTTAGATCTCATACACCTAACTTTAAAAATCTCACGTGTCCAACTTGCTCAAATCCCTTTGCGAATTTTTTCTCCGAACGCGACAGCCTTACATAATCATTGATTTTAAAACGCCTAGAACGTGGTGGCACTCTACAAATATTTTTTTATCACCTCACGTTCTGTGTGTGTCCCTCTTTCTAAAATTTCGTCAGGTGTTGTTCCAATTGCTCGGTGGTGTGAACGGTTGTAGGATGAGGCCAGCGAATCCAGAATGTCTATATATCTGTGTGTTTTTATGCGTGAAATAGCGATGCATGCGTTCCTTTCTGGTACGCTGGACTCTTTCAGCTCAAGATGCCTTATGTATAGAATTGCTAGTGTAATAACTGATATTAAACTCTTTCAACATGTTCTGAAAAGTTCGGCCTATAAATTCTTTCCCCATGTCCGTACAAAAATAGTCAGGAATCCTGTTTTCCTTCAGCATCAACGCTTTGGCGGCTTTAGCAACTGTTTCAGGAGATTCATTTTTCAGGGGAATTAACCATAAATATCTATTATGAATAGGGTGTAATGGTAGCCTTCATTATACACTGAATATCTCTGCATGTCTGTTAAATCTGCCTGCCAAATACAATCAACCGAGGCTGCTGTTGTCTTGGCTGTTTTAAACCTTCTTGTCCCCGGCTTATGAAAAACCTCTTAACATCTTTTTCCCCTACTCCCTCATTATAAACGCCTCTGTACAGTCCATTAACGCCGCCGTTGGAGGCTGGGTTAGAAATGTCATAACAACATTTTCTTAATATGTTAGCCATTTGCAGATTTTAGAGGCGCGCGGATAGTGTTGGCCGTTGCTGTTTGGTCTCTTCTTTCTCTTCTTCAGAGATGTTACCGCTGGGTGCGAAGGCTTGTTCAGCTGTGGTACATGCGATGCTTGTCCCAAGCCTTTAATCTTGTTCACATTATCTATCAGTGTTGTTTTTGGGATGTTTAATTACTGTAGTCCAGCTTTCATATGCGCCCATCCTGCTGGTGAGGGCCTATCCCACTTTCTCACCAAATGATGTACGATATCAATGATGTTCGAACCCTGTACCTTTGACCCTTCAACAACAACCTCACCTGTATCAGACCATTGTATAATGAGATCCTCACTCAATAGATTATAAAGACTTAATCCTTTATTTCTTAATGTATGGGGGAAACTGTTTTTTAAGACATGCTCATACGGACTCTCACCATTGTTCTGTACTTGTTCAGGTTCGCCATGGTCAGTAATGCCCCATGTTTGATAACTCCCGGGAATTCCACCGGTTTCTTATAATTTTCCACTCATGAAGAAATTTCTGCAGAGTTTCTTGGTATAAGATTCTTTTCTCATCAGAAGACTTTTCACTCTTTTTAATAGGTCTAACAATTCGCTTTTCATTCTTTTAAGCCTGCTTTTATGGGGGTTCTAGAACCGTATCTGGACTCTTTGAAATTTGTAGTGAAGCATACACCTTGTGTGGAATCACGACTACTTTCTTCATTATATTAAACTAGTCAGTAAAGGCCCCCAAAATTTAAAATAAGATGGGCAGGAATGAGCCCCCTTTTTGTACAATAATTCGCTTTTTCTTCCACATAGTTTGATTTTTACGAGCGAGTATTATGTTCTTGTAACGACGTAGGCGAGCCTTCTGATGAGGTTTCACTGGTACATTACGTTTTATAACGTCTTTAAGACAGATTTCACAGATGCATTTTAAAAAGTCGGCGTCGATATTTTTAACAAACGGCTGTTGCAGTGCCTATGGCAGTCGATGATAGATTTTTATTAATTCATGGTATTTCTTTAACCTCTTTGTCATGCTGGGGTATACGCCGTTTCAGGCTCGTTTGGGAATATATTCGTTCTTAGAAGCACCCTAAACGTGTTTCGCGGGTGAAGGTCACAAACCAAATATCCGTAACGTTGGCTTGTAGCTTCTTTATAAACTTCCAAAAACTCCTTACGCTGATTCGGGAACAACTGATTGGCTAATACCCCAATTTGTGACACATCTCTACGTTGTGCGAATTAGACTAGATATTGTGTATTTAACGACACATCGCGCATGTATCTATTTTTGAAAAATAGATTCTGATTGATGAAGAATACGCTTATGTTAAGATGGTGGGAGAACACTGTAAATGTCTCGGCAAACGTTGTGGAATAAAATATCATCTTCGTACTCGTTGAATACAGTCTGGTATGTCGAATAGCATCATATGTCTTTATGCACAAAATTTGAGAACAGTTCCCGGTTATCTTTAATGATTTTAAGCATAAACACAGTTTTACCACATCCTGTAGGGCCAGATATAATGCATGTGGAGGGGTTCGTGAACCTGAATTTTCCTACACAATCCATCTCTAACACGTCACTCTCTTAAGTGGAACGTTTACAAAATATAATCAATTTTAAGTGATGCTCCTTATATTCTAAAGTCTTGTTTTTCTTCTTCTTCCCCAGAACGGTGAATTATGACGAGGATGAAGTACTGTGCCAGCAACATGTCCCCATCATAGACATTGCTGATGATACCGATGACAGTAGTTGTTGTTGAGGCTACAGACTCCACTCCCGCTAGCGAACCTCCACAAGCGACGCCTGTAGTACCCTCACGCGACAATTCGAGGAGAAAACGGGTGTATGACGAAGTTGATGATTCGCCACCCACGTCAGGTGTAAAGCGCGCCAGGAGTGCGTCGGTTGTTAGACCCACAGTAATAGAGCCCCAGCTCTCTACGTTTACGACACAGCCCCCACAGTAGTTCCTCCTAAATAAAACTATGCCCCCTTATTCCTGTTCAATAACGTCCGTACCTTCCACAGCAGTATCTCATTCTGTAGACAGTGGCCTAACATTCAAACTGGTGCGCAGAGCTAGAAACCGGTACGTAGTCAGGGTCGACCCGCGAACCATGTATAGCAGCGGTGTTGAACACGGACTGCGACGTGTAGTCGAACGTATTGTGGAGTTTGCCCTTCAGAACAGTGAGGGCCGTGAAGCCAGGACGCGACTGTCCTTCGGGTTCGGGTCAGATGACAATGATAGAGATGATTTTTGGGTAGTAATACTCTACAAGCGCTTGGATGCTGTGGCTGTAGATTACATTTTGGGTCGGATAAGGCAGGCCTCTTAAAGCAGCATCGCATTCAACATGGACAACTTCACGATAGATAGAGACCACGTATTCTGTGTTGCGGGACATACGGCCACACCTTATACGCTTAACTTCAATTTTCAGGCTATTTACAGACGGCATATAAACTCCGAGCGTGGTTGCGGCTTTATAGCAATAGTCTTGGCTCATATGTTTATTGTGCTAAATACAATTGCGTATAATATCTGGATGCCGACGGTTGTGCAGCGTGCTCGTAAAATGGCCGCAGACTGCAAGCTCAAGTTTGAGTGTAATATGGTCCTGAAGAGTTGAGAAGGGTAGAGCAGGAAATAAATGTTCGTATAGTTGTATTTGGAATGGATGATCGTCGTAGGACTATGTATGTTTGTAAAAGCAGTGTGAGAGAACGTACAAGACATCTACTTATTTTAGGGCTGTCAGGGGCAACGTATCTCCCCATCCGCAATATAAGGACTCTTTAAGCGAGTTATGATAAAAGTCGAAAATATGGAAGGTATCATGATTTGTGTATGGGATGTCTCGAGTTTGCCGATGATATAGTGAAGCATTGTAAGGATTGCCACATGGTATGCGAGCAGTGTAAAAGCTCCAAATGTGAAAGTCGTGTAGTTGAAGCTGAGAAGAGGGACTGTAATGTACAGGGCTATTCAAAAGGATTCATCCGATTTCAACTGAGAATACTTCCGTACCTATCAACCGTGCATCAACTGGGCATACACCACATGAAGAGAAAATTTCCGAGTTTTACAAGATCACCGCGAGAGGGCTCCAAAGTCACGCCGTGGCCTAGCCTAGCAACAAACAGTCAGTGTGAAAATGGCGTCCTCACAGCAGAAGGCGTTTTGTGTGTTGCAGTTTTCGAGCTGTAAATCGGTAGTCACAGTGCAGCGTGAGTTTCGTCGACGTTACAGAACAGATCCACCGGGTGCTCAGAGCATCCGTCGGTGGTATCGGCAGTTCGAGGAAACAGGATGTTTGTGTAAAGGCAAGTCCACAGGACGACCGCGCGTGTCTGAGGATAATGTGCAAAGAATCAGAGAGAGTTTCCAACATAGCCCGAGGAAATCAACAAACCGCGTCAGTCGAGAATTGGGACTTCCTCAGACGACTGTTTGGCGTGTTTTGAGACGGCGCTTGCATATGAAGCCATACAGGTTGCAACTGTTGCAGGCTCTACGGCCGGGGTACAAGTTAAAACGACAGAACTTTTGCGATCTTATGCAGGAGGCTATGGAGGATGACGAATTTGATCCCCGCCTGGTGTTCAGTGACGAAGCAACTTTTCATTTAAGTGGCAAGGTGAACCGTCACAACCTTCGCATATGGGGCACGCAACAACCACATGCAACAATCGAGCACGAGCGCGACTCACCTAAAGTTAACACCTTCTGTGCCATTTCCCGGGCAAAGGTTTACGGCCCCTTCTTTTTCATGGAAAACACAGTGACTGGTCACTCCTATCTGGATATGCTGCAGAACTGGTTATTTCCCCAATTGAACGAAGATTCCGGCGACTACATTTTCCAGCAAGATGGGGCGCCGCCTCATTGGCATTTGGATGTTCGCCGTTTTCTCAACGAAGTGCTCACTCGCCGTTGGATTGGTCGCAGTGGGCCCCATGACTTGGTGCTCCACAGCTGGCCCCCTAGGTCGCCGGATCTTACACCGTGCGACTTCTTCCTTTGGGGGTACGTTAAGGATACTGTGTACGTGCCACCGTTGCCCACATCTTTGGATGAGCTCCGAACTCGCATTGTTACTGCCGTAGAGTCAGTGACAACGGACATGCTGGAGCGAGTATGGGAGGAATTAGACTATCGTGTCGACGTTGCTCGTGTAACTAGAGGAAGTCACATAGAGTATTTATGAGGTGAGAGACAAAATTTGGACAGTTTTTCTTTTGGTTGATGTATCACAAATCACTCTGTATTTGTAACATTAAAAAATATTCTCATTTGAAATCAGGTGAATCATTTTGAATAGCCCTGTATATAGACGCACATTTTTCAATAATAACTGTTTTGAATTCCATAAATCAAATGGTACGTGCAAGAAAATGAGAATCTGCGAATGCGGTATGTTTCATATGATGGACAGCTGGGGGAAATTCACGCATAAATGTAATGAAATTCACTGTTCTACATGCCACGAGAAATATAAGTTAGATGGTATAAAACATGTATGATATATGAAAGATGCTAAGCCTAAAAATAAACCTTGTATAACTGTATACTACGACATAGAGACTTACACGGATGCTGTAGCCAAAGAGGTTTTCCCACATCTACATGTAAGCAAGACTATCTGCGACGAGTGCATGAACGTCAAGTGTGATGAATGTCGCAAATGTGGTAAACGAACAAACGTTTTTAAAACGAGCGTCATGACACCCCGGTGAAACTCTTTGTGTCCTTTATTGTCAAGTTAGCGGAAAAGTACAAAAAAATGACTGTGTATATTCTTGCCCATAATGCCGCAAAATTTGATACACATTTCCTTTATAAGGAACTGCTTGAACACGAGTCATCAGAGATATTTACAGGCGATACCTGTAAAGAGGAAACAAGCTTATACAGATGCAAATAAGAGGTAATGTTCAGTTTAAAGACACTTTATTATTCATACCTTGTAAATTAGTCAAGCTACCCAAGGTGATGGGCGTAGCCGCCGAAGTTTCAAAAGGGTATTTCCCTTACACTTTCCTCACTAGTGGCACTTTAAATTACGTAAGACTAACCCCTCTCCCAACATTACTTTAACTATGCCAACATGAGTGATAGTGAGCGTGAAGATTTTGACCGCTACTAAAACAGTTTTAATGAAGATAATCCTTACAATATAGCGGATGAATGTGAGCGTTATTGCGTGAATGACGTACGCTTGCTTAGAGTGTTTCCAGTCCTTTAGAAGGATGTACATAGACCGGTTCAACTGCGACCCGCTACAAGACGCAACCACGATCACCTCATTGTGCTTTACGGTGTTCAAGAACAACTTCATGCCTAAAGACACAGTAGCCATCATTCACAAAAACAACCCTAGCAGTTATGGGCATAAGGCTATTTACTGGCTCATACACCTACAGCAACAGGCCGGTGTATACATAAAACATGCCCACAACACGAAGGAAGTAACCATTAAGGTCAATGGTCGTGTTTTTAGGGTGGATGGTCAAAGGAAAGACCGTGCCACTGGTGAGAAGACTGCGTACTTCTGTGACAGTTGCTGGTGGCATGTGGCATGGCTGCCCACGTCCTGAGTATGGAATCGTAGGAGATATCCATGGTAGATCTCCTGCCGACAGTCGTATGGACCCACACCAGCGATCAACTTATAAGCTCCCAGTTCATTCACATCATGAATATGATGCACGGATGGAGACAGATGGACAGCACCACGAAGAAATAAATACCATCAAGCGTTCAATGGTACTGGATCCTCTCAAATGCGGCATAGTTTGTTTGGCGGGCGTACAAACCCCTTCAAACTATACTTTCCATCTGCGGAGGGCGTAAAACTCCATTACTATGACTTTTGTTCTTTATACCACTATGTGATGAAGAACAATCCGTACCCCGTAGGAGCACCTGAAAAACTGGCTAGTCCCGCCCTGCCTACCATCGAAGAGTTCTCAGTAATTTGAACGAGAACTATTTCGGCCTTTCTTTCGTAGATGTGCTCCCCCACCCCCTCGCGATTTATGGATGCCAATCTTACCCGTCGTTATATATCACAAACTCACAAACAGAATAATGAAGAGGTGAGGTGTGGAGGTTTCAGAAGCTCCCCAACCTTTTCGCACTATATATAAAAACTTTTTTGAAGGATGAGGTAGCAGCATCAGGATACCCGTCAGGAGTTGAGACCGAAAATGAAAAATCGGTGTATATTCAACGCTACCGTGATCGTGAAGGGATACAACTTGAACGGGACCAAATTGCAAAGGACCCTGGCAAGCGCTTTAGTGCAAAGTTGTACCTAAATAGTCTTTGGGGAAGTTTGCTCAGAATACAGACAAGGGGAACGTCCATCTAGCCCGAAGTTATAACAAGGTGTGGGATTACGCCAATGATCCCGATAAAGAGGTCATGGAGATCGTGAATATGGGTAACACGTACGGTCGTACATAATACAGTACAACAGAACAGAACTGGCTACAGATACATCACGTGTCACAAACATACATGTAGCCAGTTTCATAACAGCATACTCCCGCATCAAACTTTGGAGTCTACTGCATTCTCTTGGATGGAGGGTTCTGTACGCAGACACAGATAGTGTGATATTCACGGAGAGGGAAGGTGATATATGCCTCCCATTGGGGAATTCTTCGGAGAGTTGACTGACGAGATCAAGGATGAGTATGGAGATAACGCCTCCGCTGATTCTTTTGTGTCAACAGGCCCAAAACGTACAGGTACAGGTGAGGGTGGGGAAGGAAATGAGACATATCTTGAAGGCGAAAGGCATCACGCTTAACCAAGCGAACCGGCGGATCGTCAACTTTGATTCGCTGAAGGAGCTAGTGAGCTTAGAAGATAAGGGTGCCCAACCACCCCAACTGACTGGAGCGACACACAATTTTCGGGCACAGAATCTGGGGGGCGTGAAGGAACTTAGGGAGACGAAAGTATGTCGTAGCACAGGTAGGAAACGCTACCAGGTGCCTGGCACCTATGATACCGTTCCCTTTGGATACCGCGAAGGGTGAATATTGCTGTCATATTAGTGTATATCATATTTACTTGTTGACGAAATTTTACAGTTTATTTATTTTTATATTTATTACATGTATTTGTTTCAGCAGGTGTTTCATTTTCACCTGTGTGTGTGTGTGTGGTGTGTGTGTGTGTGTGTACACATGAAAAACTCTAAGCGTAATCCACTGCATGTTGCTGCCTATTGCCTAATAAAAAGAGATACGTGACTCCTGCTACTAATCGGAACATATCACCTTCCTGCGTACTCAGTTGACCACTGCATGCCCTGGTTCACAGACGTATCTTTTTAACTATTAAAGAATTCTCGCGTAGAATTAAAAAACGATGGCTTCCAATGATGTTGCATGTTCTACATTCCTGAAGTGGTACTCACTAAAGTCTACAGATGTAGTAAACACCCAAAGAATTTCTAGTCATCCCTCCTTTGATTCCTTTAAGACCACAATAATTCGTGCGAAGCATGAGGAGCACGACTTCCAAATACTCTGTGGTTATTTCGACGAAAGCATTGCGGGATTTTGCGGTACAAACGATGTCATGGATTATACTGCAGGATTAAACTGCACTAGAGCGCTCATATATCGTAAAGTGAAAGAAGACACGCTTGCAGAAGAGAAGCAAAGGATCTGGGTTGTGAACTTTGTTGATGATTGGTGTGATACAAGATATTACGCCATATTACGTCACACCGAGTACGCGTACACTGGGGCTGTGAATGTAAATCTTGTGATTATGGACAGTTTGAAATATTTCTACCACTGCATCCATGTATATTATGACGAGGTGCACAGTGAAGTTGTAGCTAAAGGCTTGTGCGAGTTGATATACGATTGATGTGGAAGAATGCTGATAATAATAACGCCCTTATCCCCACACGAAGCCGTTTCATTCTCGATAGAATGTTTGAAGTCGAGGGTTTCTGTAAACTGAAACCTATATTAGACGCCTGTGCTGCTGATATGCGTTATTTTGACACGGTGCTTGAATACGCGTACGCCGTCCTGCTCGATGATTTTATCAAGTATAGGGCCGAACAAGACGAGAATGGTTTGGAACTGGATGCGTATTTAGAAGATGCAGACTCCTCGAAATATCATGAACTTTGGTACAAAGGGCTAGAACAGGGCTGAACTCATCTTCATTGTTCACCCTGAAGAATTATTTCTTTATATAAGACACAGTTGTCGGCACGATTTAGAAACGTACATCAATTGCCAATATGAGTTGTGAAGAAGAATTTACAATTGAAAAGGTCAGCGTTGAAACAATAAACAACCGTCTGGAAAGGAGTGTTTATAAACTTGAATTTAATGGTGATGTTGTAGCAAACGATGTCATCTTTGTGCGTGCTTTTGACTGTACTCTATCCTCGTTTAAAGAGGGTGATAGTTTGTCCTCCAATTGTAAAGTGGGTACAAAAATAGTGTTAAACGAGTTGAAAGCCCTTTATATTGAATATAGATAACCGCATACTTTGAGTGGTGAAATAATGTTAAATCGCATTTATTGTGTAGTACAGAGCAATGAGGATGTAAGTGTGGACTCGATCATGTGCGAGTTTATTATTTTATTTAAGTATGGTAGAACTTAAAGCATGTATTTCCATTTTTGACGCGTATATATATATATATATATATATATATATATACGCGTCAAAAATGGAAATACATGCTTTAAGTTCTACCATTAGACGAAAGCGCTTGAGCACCATTCTGTGTTCCCTTTCGTTCGTGGTTTTATTCATATATATATATTATATATATATATATATATATGTGTGTGTGTGTGTGTAAAAATGAACCATAAATAATTCCCATATTCCTATACTATCTTATTCTTCATGTAATTCTTGTATTCATTTATATAGTTCTTGTATCCATTTTAAAATTCATGTGATATATGGCTCATGTATTTATATAATCCTGTATATTCGTATATATTTAACTTTATATAATGCCTATAATCATATGTATGTACGTGTGTGTATTCATCTTTACATAAGGACCAAAATCGCCCAATGCGAGTTTGGATAAAATTTTTGATTTGTTTTCTACTTTGCCAAATAATTGGTGACCTATTCTTTTTAAAATCTCATAATAATTTTTTAGATTTCGTTTAATAAGGAATCCTGCTTAAGCTTTGCAATGTTCATATTTTGTATACATTCTCTTTTCGTTATAAAAGATGAAATCATGTCTTGCCTAAGCATTTAATTGTACATCTTAAACCTTTAAATTTTACTCATATGCATAGTTTAGTGTAAAGATGCATAGTCCAATTTCTACTTTTAGTTAACTTGGCAAATCATGATAACATCAGATCTGAAAATCTGCGGTTTAAGATAAAAATATGGCTTCATCTTCAAATATCTTGTTTATTCGTTTAAACCTTACCACAGCTAAAAGATTTACTTTACTTTCAAATATTGTGCAAAAATAATGCAGCCTTTTCAACATTTAATAACAATGATGTTAGCAGTTTTTGGGTATATAAACCCCAGTAAAATTGTTCCATAGGCATCAAGAAATAGATTCAAAGGCTGAGCACTACCTGTACCTTTTTGCAGTAAAATCCAGTAAGAAATAGTCTTTATCTTCTCCTTCGAGCCTTGTTCTCTTCAGGAACTTAGTCAGTCAAATTCCCTGATACGCTATAAGAAGAATCCGGGAATCTTCAGAGAATTTTAGTAAGTTTACCAGAATCCTCCGAGCCACTATAGAAGAACTCGGAGAATAATATAGAAGAAACTACCGCAAATAACACATCCGTTGCTGCCACCTAACTATAGCCCCCGTCGACTTCGAACCAACCCAGGCCATAGACGGAGGGGTTAACAACTGGCGACCTCTGCATCCAGGATTCTTCCAGTCTTCCAGACCCTGGAACTAGAACCAACACCCAGTTGACCGGCGTGTCACGACTTCCAGTTCGTCACATTCACCCTTGAATCGGTGTGTCACGACTCCAAGTTCTCCACGCCTAGTTTTCATCCAAGAACAAGTGGCCAACAAGACACGTCTTCAGGACACGTCTCCAAGGATTTCGCCGTAGGAATCTTGTTAAGTACAAAACTTTTTTTAAAATAATCTCTAAACATTTGGAAAGTCAGTATTATTAACAGTTAATAATTAGTATTGAGCCAGAATTAACAAAAAACACAGTGAACATTCCATACAGATACATTTCTTTTAGTGAAACCGAGTTATTTCCACTATTATAGTTAGGATAGTATAATATTATTTAATGTACCATACCTTCACGGACATTCGAGTGAAATCTTGTTTACATTTTTAAAAATTATTTTGTTCACAATCTTTTCAAATTTTCCCCTAGTTAGGCAAATTATTGTGCATTTGTTTAATGTGTATTTTTTAGATAGAGTAGTTAGGAAAACCACTCAAGTGATCATTCCATAGATTAAGATTGGTCAAGCAGACCAAATTAAAACACATTAATAATACATTCACAAATGAGCGATTCAGACGGTGCGCTTTCTGACATCGAAAATTTCCTACATCCATTCTTCCACCTACCCCGCGTCCTTCAAACATATTCCCAAACACACAAACTTCAGATCAAGTACAAGCCAATATGTCTCAAACCCCCGCCCCAGCGTACATTAACTTAGGTAGACTAGTAAACTTTCCCCATACTGTCTTAATTTTTAAGGGGACCATAAATAATCACGTTGTTGAACCACGCGTAAGACCATGGATTGAGTCTTTAGAACAACATTTCTTACACGAAAACATCACCGATGATGATATAAAGATTAGGGAAGCAAAAAGGTTTATCGACCCTAAAGAAGGGAATGCTCACGACACAGTCACCTACGTCCCATCGATTAGCGAAGCTACAACATGGGATAATTTTAAACAAAACTTATTAGAATTTTTTAAAGAAATAACACTTGCACAACCCTTAGCCACGTTAGAAACAGTCTTCCAAGCTAAATGGAAGAAAGAGGAACACGAAGATTTAAAAAATTTTATTACACGAACACAAACTTGTAGCAGAAGCCCTCCGAGCCGCAGAAAATGCGTGTGGCATTACTTTCACTTCAAAACAAAGAAATCTAATAGTAGCAACGACCATTTACCAAAACCTACCGGGAGCACCTAAAAAAAGTTTCAGGAGTTTTTAAATGTTGACAAACCTGTAAGTGTAGCCATAAATAAAACACGGGAACATTACCCAGATTTAGCAAACCAGAACTACCGAAAGGGTAGAGAAACCCCCGTGCATTACATTCAGCAGCAGCAACCACAACACCAACAGCAACAACAACGACAACCCTATAAATCGAGGCCAATGCAGGGAACACCACCCCAGAAACAAGCACCCCCAAGCCCAGAATACACACCCTCCTCCACAGTGTTTTAACTGCGATAGCTTTGGGCACATGATAAGTCAATGCAATTATCCCTCTTATTGCTCCCACTGTCACGAACATGGTCATCGCCGTGGCAATCGCCAAAAGTGTGCTGATAAAGCCCCTGCAGGGTATAGGCCTCACTTTCAGAAACCAAACCAGCAACGTTCCCAAAAGTCCCCCAATCCCCAGGAACCAGTCCATTCCCAGCCTCAGCCGAACCACCAACCAAACAGATTACGACCACAGGGTCAATCACACTATTAGCCCCTGTACAAACCCCAGTACAATCAGCAAGGTCAGCTAGTTCGGTACGTAGAAGTACCCGTGGAGGAGTCATTTTCCCCAGATTACAGTTTTCAAGAACACCCTCCAGCGTATGGTGATCCCGTAGAATATGACCTAGGTCCCCCCATAGAAGACAATTCGAGCCCTTTTTTTAGACCCTACATTGGAGGCAGCAGTTCAACCTCCTCCCTCCTACATTACAGTATGGATATTTTTTAACCGGAATCAATGGGAAATTTACCCAGCCGGAAAGTTAGTAAAGTGTCGAAATAGAACACACCATCTTCGTGAGAATATCAGACAGCTGAATGCTAATAGAATTAGTTCAGTTCAGATTTCCGAAAGAAATAGGAAACCCCCTCCACTTGATAGCAGTTCAAGTCAGCCGGTTGCATCCAGAGGGACAACCGCTCCAGAAATCAGACCCCAGGGTAATCAGTTCCAGTTGTTGAATCCAGTTCGATCAACACAGTCAGTTTCCAGTCAGTCAGTTTCCAGTCAGTCAGTTTCCAGTCAGCCAATTTACAGTCAGCCAGTTTCAGTTCAGTCACCTTCAATTCAGCCAATAAGGCAAATTTTAGTCGCCGAACCAGAGTCAGATTCACAATTTTTCAAATGCCCGACCGAGCATATAACAGTAGCACCTTATGAGAAGATTCGTTTCCTAGAAAAAGTAGTCGACAGTCAAGGAAAGTTATTAGAGTCAGAGCTTACTCTGATTACAGAGAAAAGTAATTTCAAAAGTGATGTTCTTATTGCCCAAGTCCTTAGTCAGAGTCAGAATTCAGCTATCCCTGTTGTTTGTTTAAACAAAGGAAAACGCCCTATAGAACTAACTTCAAATCAGAAAATAGGAACTGTTTCCACAGTAGAAATAGAGTCAGATTTCCCCACCAGTACGATAAATCGTGATTCCAGTTCCTTAGAGTTAAATCCTTCAGTATTAAAAGAAGAATATAAGAAATGTCTGGAACACTCCCTTCAGGAGTCACCAGCCTTACAGGATCCCAAACTAATGGAATCACTTATCGATTTCCTGATAAGAAATAGAGATGTGATTGCCCTAAAAGGGGATCCTCTGGGCCGAACTAATTTGGTCCCTTTTGAAATCAAGCTGGAACCCAATTCCAAACCCATTTCATTCCTCCCCATCGGGTTCCACATTCCAAATTAGTCACTATTGAGGAACACATTACGGACATGTTGGAGCAGGATGTCATTCAGCCTTCAGCTAGTCCCTGGTCCGCTCCTATGATTCTTGTCTCCAAAAAGGACGGAACATCTCGCCCTTGTATAGATTTTAGACGTCTAAACCACATTACCATCCCAGACCGTTTCCCTATTCCAAACATGCAGGAAACAATTCTGAACGTAGGGAAAGCTAACTTCTTTTCATCCCTCGATTTAGCATCTAGTTATTAGCAAATGGAGGTCAGTCCCGAATCTCGGGCATTGACTACTTTCTCCACTAACCGAGGCCATTACGAGTTCCAGGTTTTACCTTTCGGAGTCCGAAATGGGCCTGCTAATTTCGCTAGGTTGATGAATATAGTCCTTTCCGACCTATTAGGTGTCGAAGCTCTCGTTTATCTTGACGATATTATCGTTTACAGTTCGGACACAAAAACACACTTTAACGTCTTCAGAATGTGCTATCACGCTTGAGGAAAGCACACCTTAAACTGAAACTTGCAAAGTGCAACTTTTTACAAGAGTCCCTGGTATACCTAGGATTCCTACTATCATGCACAGGAATTAAACCTGATCCAGCCAAACTCGAAGCACTGGAAAGGTACCCTGTACCCAAAACCATCGACGACGCCCGTGCATTTATTGGTTTTGTCGGATTCTATCGGAATTTCATCCTCCAATTTTCAAATATTGCTAAACCCATTATTAATTTGTTCCAAAAATATTATAAATTTAACTGGGAATCCGATCACCAACATACCTTTGAAACTTTAATTGGTAAACTAACCTGTCAGCCCATCCTACAATATGCTGATTACACAAGACCCTTCTTCATAGCCACCGATGCTTCCTCCTATGGACTAGGAGCCGTCCTATTACAGGACGTAGATGGTGTGGAATTACCCATTGCTTATGCCAGTCAACTTCTCTCTGCACCTCAACGGAATTATTCCACTACGGACCGAGAGGCCCTACCGGTAAATTGGGCTTTGAAAAAATTCCGAAATATCGTCTATGGCTACGATGTAACCATCAAGACTGACCATAAGCCACTCACGTACCTCTTCAAGGACAAGTTACTTGAAGGACGGTTGAATAGATGGGCTCTGTTGATTCAGGACTTTGCGGCAAAAATCGTATACAAACCGGGAAAACTTCAAGTTATTCCAGACGGATTGTCGAGGCTCAAGCCCGACGCCGAAGTGAATAAAACAGGAATTCTTCCCGTGTTCGACTACGAGTGCCTGCGATACTCCCAACAACAGGACCAACACACCCAAAACCTTCGGGCGCGCCTGGAACAAAAGGAACCATCGAAGGTAAAAGAACAGTACAACCTCAAAGATGGGCTCGTACATTTTCGGAACGAAGATGGAAACGACCTCGTGGAGATACCAAAGGATCTCGTCGATATAGCCATTGGACTTTGTCACGACTCACCTTTGTATGGCCACATGGGGCCGGATCGCACCATCAAGAGTCTTTTGGAGCGATACCATTTTCCCGAAATGAACAGAAAGGTACATGAATACATCGCCGAATGTCCGTCGTGTTTAAAACATAAGGGCAACGTACCATCCACAGCTCCTATGCATAAATATCCAGTATGCCAAAGGCCCTGGCAAAGAACTGGAATGGATATACTGGGACCATTCCCCAAAACATCAAGGGGAAACCAGTACATCATTGTGTTTACGGACCACTTCTCGCGTTACAGCGAAGTAGCTGCCATTCCAGACCAGACCTCGGAAACTGTGACCAGAGCCCTAGTGGAACGCGTTATCCAGAATCATACTACTCCTTCCATCTTAATTTCGGATAACGCTCTTAGCTTCCCGTCCAAACTGTTCGAATCACTCTGTAACATGTGTAAAATTAAAAACACACACATTGTGGCATGCCATCCGCAGGTGAACGGCTTAGTGGAAAGGCACAATCGAAAGATCTTAGAGGCCCTTCGCCACGTTGTCGATGCATCCTCCCGTACATGGGATGATTCCCTTCCCATGGTACTAACAGCCATCAACAATGGCTATAATGTGTCCATCGGGGACACCCTCCATTTCGTCCTCTATCACTACGACAAGCGTCTACCTTTTGATTTGCCCGACCAAATCGACCCTGCAGTTCTAACATCTTCCGAGATGGCAGAAGCAAATCAGCAACTAGCTGAACGATCTTTCAAGATTTTTTACATAATCCGCTATGCCCTAGACCAACGAAACCAACAGATGGACCAAGAGCAACATAGGCGTCATCCCCGTCAACGGACTATAATCGTCGGTATGCGATGTTATCTGAAGAGCGTGAAACCGCCAGGGGCTCATCGCAAATTATACCCAAAATGGGATGGCCTATATAAGATTATGAAAAACCTCGGAAAAAATCGTTATGAAATCCTCGACCTCCGGAATCATTCCAAACTAAAGATCATTCACGCTGACAATTTGAAGATAGCTGCCGAACAACACCTTCCCAAAAAGCAGTTGCCAAGCGTTCGAGCCGCCTATCCTTCGAAAGGTCAAGGTATTAATAAATCAAGCAGGGATAAAAAAAACTGAACTGGTTACCGCAGGAACCACTACCCATGACGAAGATTGGTACCTCATAATACCACCAGTACTCGAGCCAATCTCTGAACAAGAGGAGGCCCCAGAACCAAGAGTCCCATCGGACCCAGACCCTGGGGAATCTCCTTCGAGAGGATCACTCAGTGGAACCTCACCATCTCCTCCAACTCCACCATCTCCTCTGTCACCACCTTCACCAATTGATGATCGACGCACGGACTCTACATACCGCCCGCAAATGCATCAACCACGTGAACTAGAACCTTCACATAAGAAACGAACCCGCTCAGAATCCGAGCTTAACGGTCGACCCCCATTGCCACCAAAACGAGGCCGACCCCTTCGCCCACAAACACAAGTATCCACACGGCCACCCCCAGCTCCGTATAATCTAAGGCGTAGAAATGAATAAAATTGTCCCCCTTATAATTTTCCAAATTATTTACTCTTGTAGCCCTAACATTAAAATTTCTACCGGAGTTGTTGTAGAAAAGCTCGCAGAAGGTAAATTTTTGAAAGGACATGCAGGCCTTTTTATCGATTTGCAACCCCCTACTAGAATCAAGATCAATCTCCTTCAGATACAAACCCAATTAAAAACGTTTGAAAGTAAAGTCCAGGGTTCTTTCCAGGGAAAAGATCAGATTAGTCGCGTTCTGTTAGAAAATACCTTCGAAAATATTCGAACTACAGCACGCGCCCTATCAGAAATATTAGCCTCACCATAGATAGAAACTGGAACTCAAAACTCGGAAAACTTTAATCAAAGAAATAAAAGGGGACTGATAGATATAGGAGGGAAACTGTTCAAAGGTTTATTCGGATTAGCAACCGAAGAAGATATTAAAAGAATTGAACTCAAATTGAATCTCTTCGCGCGAAATCGACAATATAATGGACACATGTTAGAACAAACTATTAGGTCACTACACGAAAACAATCGTTTTCTCCACGCCCTTTCGGACAGATTCACATACCTTGAATCCATGTTAGCTCAATACAAAGATCACAAAAGATATCTAGAATTAATAGAGATAATTAACCTACAAGTAACCCTAATCGATAAGTATTTACAACAAATAATTACGATTCATTCCAAGGTTTTGCGTGCAACCAAGCTAGCCCATGGAAAAATCACTCTTTCCACCCTAATACCATGGGAAACACTTTAGTCCTTGATTCACACCGCCCAGACACAATTAAAATTATCACCCATATTCCCACTCAACCACACTAATTATCCCCAATTTCTAGAATACACCTGGACTGTACATGGACCACGCCCCTACACATACCTCATAATTATACCATTTTTCGATGTACTCACTTATGATGTATATAAATTTCACCCTTTCCCAACACCCTACCAAAACAACTCTGATGTCTATCGGCTGTATTTACCCACCGTACCACCTTACCTTTTCCTCACCAAAGATCTGTCAGCCTATTCTATGATGTCAGATAGCGACGTCCGGCATTGCCGATTCCCGCAACCAAATAAACAACTCGTTTGCCCTCCACTCAAACCAGTTATTCTTCCAACTACTAGGTCTTGCTTTATCGACTTAATTCGTGACCAGCATGCTCCGGTATGTTCATTTAAAAAATTTCATCCCCCTAAAACCGTCCAACTACGAATTGGACCAGACATCTGGGTTTCTTTCGCGAACAGGAATGCCGCTACTCTCGAGTGTCCGTCGAATTATTCCCCCATCACAATCCCTATGGTTATTTGACTACCAATTGGTTGCTCCTTGCGTTCAAAAACCCTCCAAATATACAACCCGTACAACGTTACCCTTAATAACTCATACCCCTTCCCGTCACAAATTAAATTTAAACCCGTCATAGAGATCTTAAATCTCTCCATGAAACCTGTAACCATCCTACCCGAGCTACATGCCCCTGAATGGAATGATCAATTGAGCCGGTTTAAAATTTCGGATGATAACCAAAATAACCTGTAACAATTTTCTCAATATCTGCCGTTAGTATCATTATTGTATGTGCTATTATCCTCGGTATATTTGTGGTGAAAAGATCATTCTGGGAACAAAGAAAAACAAGAGACACCGAACAGCATGAAACTATTTATGCACGACCAAGAGTGCATACCCAGACCACGTGAACTAGACTTAACCACCCAACTTATGTTGTGTATATAAATCTGTATTATAAAACCCATAGTTATCATCTAGTTAGCATTAGTTAGGATGTTACATTATTATATTAATATCATTCTAGAGGGAAGAGCCCTGTAAAAATGAACCATAAATAATTCCCATATTCCTATACTATCTTATTCTTCATGTAATTCTTGTATTCATTTATATAGTTCTTGTATCTATTTTAAAATTCATGTGTTATATGGTTCATGTGTTTATATAATCGTGTATATTCGTATATATTTAACTTTATATAATGCCTATAATCATATGTATGTACGTGTGTGTATTCATCTTTATATAAGGACCAAAATCGCCCAACGCAAGTTTGGATAAAATTTTTGATTTGTTTTCTACTTTGCCAAATAATTGGTGACCTGTTCTTTTTAAAATCTCATAATAATTTTTTTAGACTTCGTTTAATAAGGAATCCTGCTTAAGCTTTGCAATGTTCATATTTTGTATACATTCTCTTTTCGTTATAAAAGATGAAATCATGTCTTGCCTAAGCATTTAATTGTACATCTTAAACCTTTAAATTTTACTCATATGCATATTTTAGTGTAAAGATGCATAGTCCAATTTCCACTTTTAGTTACCTTGGCAGATCATGATAACATCAGATCTGAAAATCTGCGGTTTAAGATAAAAATATGGCTTCATCTTCAAATATCTTGTTTATTCGTTTAAACCTTACCACAGCTAAAAGATTTACTTTACTTTCAAATATTGTGCAAAAATAATGCAGCCTTTTCAACATTTAATAACAATGATGTTAGCAGTTTTTGGGTATATAATCCCCAGTAAAATTTTTCCATAGGCATTAAGAAATAGATTCAAAGGCTGAGCACTACCTGTACCTTTTTGCAGTAAAATCCAGTAAGAAATAGTCTTTATCTTCTCCTTCGAGCCTTGTTCTCTTTAGGAACTTAGTTAAATTTCCCCGATACGCTATAAGAAGAATCCGGGAATCTTCAGAGAATTTTAGTAAGTTTACCAGAATCCTCCGAGCCACTATAGAAGAACTCGGAGAATAATATAGAAGAAACTACTGCAAATAACACATCCGTTGCTGTCACCTAACTAGAGCCCCCGTCGACTTCGAACCAACCCAGGCCATAGACGGAGGGGTTAACATTATTTTTTGTTTTGATATATATATATATATACAGGGTGGCCCAAAAAAAATGGCACCAATTTTCAGAAGTGATATCTCAATAACCATTGCAGTTAGGGATTTTAAAAAACAACCAAATGAAAGATAATTCTTTTCTCTTTAAATACTTATTCAATAGCTTGATGGTTATAAACCCATGTAATGCTAAAAATTGGCTTATAAGAAAAATATACAAAAAAAAGTTGCGCATTTATATTTATTCCTTTTATTTTTTCTAATTAATTATCTTCTAATTTACGGTCTTTGAACGAAGTTCTGTGGTTTTAAGTTAAACCTAATTTTCAATAAATGGCTCAATCTGCCCTCCATTATGGTCAAACACAGCCTGTAATCTCGCCCTCCATTTTGAAATTGCCTTTGAGATCGTCACTTGTGAGAGATTTTCCCATGCAGCCTGAATTCGTTCACGAAGATGGTTCACATCACGGATTTTCTGACCATGGTAGACTTCTCTCTCTAAGGCAGACCACACAAAGTAGTCAATGGGGTTTAGATCTGGGCTGCATGGTGGCCAATTATTTGGTTCGATAAAACCAGGACAATTATTATTGAGAAATGTTATTGTTTCCTTGGCTGTATAAGATGGGGCTCCATCTTGCATGAACACAAAATCAGTGCTCGTCTCCTTGATCTCTGACAACATTGGAGACAAAATGTCATTACAGTAGTAAATTGAGTTAATTTTAACGCCTCGCTGAATAAAAATGGATGTTTTGTTTTCAGATGACGCTGCAAGGGAAACCATTATCGAATCTGAAAAGTGTTTTTTTTCACGCAAAAGTCGTTTTGGGTCAACATGAGTTTTTGTCGCCACTGCTGCACGAACCCGATCATTTTTGGTATTTCGTGGTGTTTCGACCGTAAATCGTTTCTCATCAGAAAACCAAATTTTTTTCACAGACTCATTTGACCGAAATCTTCGCAATAGATTTTTACATCGATGGAAACGTCTTTCTTTCACAGGCTCCGATAAAGCAGTAACCTTCACCCTCTTAAATGTATTCAACCCAAGATGTTTTCGAATTATTCGCTGTACTGATGAACGTGAAATCCCGGTTTCTTTCGCAACTTCACGTTCACTTTTACTTGTTCCCGGTTGTTCCTCTTGACTTAAAACCATTTCATTTACTTTTTCAATGTTTTCTGGCGTTCTAATACTTTTTGGTCGACCACTTCCCGGACGCCGTTGACTGCTGCCGGTTTCTTTAATTTTTTGTAAAAAATGTGCCACAGTTCTTTTTTTCCAATTTCTATTTGGAAATTCGTAAAGGATTCTGTTTAATGAATATCCTTTTTCTTCACGTAGTGCTTGTATAATGTTCTTATCAGATTCTCTCAATCCCATCTTGAGCGGTCTGGAATAGAAAAATTTCATTTAAAATTAGGATCAAGGAATAAATATAAATGCGCAACTTTTTTGTATATTTTTTTTGGAAGCCAATTTTGGGCATTATATGGGCTTATAACCATCAAGCCATAGGATAAGTATTTAAAGAGAAAATAATTATCTTTCATTTGGTTGTTTTTCTAAGTCCCTAGCTGCAATGGTTATTGAGATATCACTTCTCAAAATTGGTGCTATTTTTTTGGGCCACCCTGTATATTTAGCTATCTTTGTATATATATATATATATATATATATATTATTTAAGCATGGTAGAACCCGTCCTTATTCCATGTATTTCCATTACTGATGCGTATATATCCATATATACACCTTATGAACCTTATGTTGTTTCGTGCGTTGGTCTCTCTTCACACGGAGGTCAAGCTGGTGGCCCCGCCTCTAGGTCTGGCTTGGTGGAGGAGCGAGTTGCTTTCTTGCGCTCTCCACCGTACATAGCCAGGCACGCCCGGCTCATCTGGTACTGTCCTGAGCCAGGCATCCAGTCTTTTCTTGAAGACTTCAACTTTGACCCCCGTTACGTTTCTGAGGTCCTTAGGAAGCTGGTTGAAAAGTCTTGGCCCCCTGACAACCAAGCTATTTTCCTTCAGGGTTGAGGAGGTCCCTTGTCGGGCCTTTAATTTGGGAACACTACACATTCTGCCTTTCCTATTTTCCAGTGTTGTTTGAATGGTAATTGGGTTTAGTTTTAGGCTTGGTACCAGTTTTTCGATCATTTTCCATATGTAGATTATGATGTACCTCTCTCTTCTTCTTTCCAGTGAGTACAGATTTAGTTTACGTAGTCTTTCCCAGTAGTTGAGTTCTTTGCAGCCATCAATCTTGGCTGTGAAATGCCTTTGCGTTTCTTCTAGTTTATTAGTTTCTTCCTTTTTATATGGGGACGTCAAAACTGAGCAGTATTCAAGTTTTGGTATAATCAGTGTTTTTAGCAGGGGAATCATTACTGTGCTGTCCCTTCTCTTGAACGTTCTTAAAACCTGTCCGGCGGCTCTTTTTGCTTTATTTATCGCTATCTGATTTTGTGTTTCGAATTTCGCATCATCTGTCATTATTATCCCGAGATCAATCGCTTTCATGCTTCTCTGAATTTCCTGTCTATCTGGAGCATAATATGCAGTCTGTTTAAGTTCTTCTTTTCTACCATATCTCAAGAGCTGAAATTTCTCGGCGTTGAATGACATGTTGTTGTCTTCTGACCATTTGTATATTTTGTTCGTGTCCCTCTGCATGGCCTCCACGTCATGTACATCGCTGATTTTTCTGCTGATCTTTGTATCGTCTGCAAAGGATGTTACTATACTATTGCTGTTTACTCCGCTGTCTATGTCTGTTAGCATGATAATGAACAGGAGTGGGGCCAGTACTGTCCCTTGTGGTACTGAGCTGCGTACTTCCGATTCTGATGATGATATACCTTGAATTTTGACGACCTGCAGACGATCACTAAGGAAGTTGTAGATCCATTTTCCCACTTTGCCTATTCCCATGTCTTTAATTTTATGTGCTATTATACCATGGTCACATTTATCGAAAGCTTTAGCAAAATCTGTGTATATACGTAACATCGTAGTTGTCATTGCCTTCCAATGCATCTAGGATATTGTTGTAGTGCTCTATTAGTTGTGATAGGCATGATCTACCTGATCGGAATCCATACTGATTTTCGTTGAATCTTTCCCGTGTCTCCAGGATATCATAAATTTTCTCTCTAACTATTCTTTCAAATACTTTGGTGAGGTGGGACGTCAATGACACTGGTCTATAGTTCTTTGCTTGAGATCTGTCCCCTCCTTTATATATAGGGACAATGTTTGCTCTTTTCAAGATGCTCAGTATTTCCCCAGTGTCTAGGGATCTTCTCCATATCCAGTATAAAGGTGTAGCTATTTCATTTTTACAGTTTTTAATCAATAATGCGTTCCAATTGTCCGGACCTGCAGCTGAATGTAGTTTCATTTGTCCTATAGCTCTCGCTACATCTTCTGGTGTAAAATCAAAGTCTGTTATATACTCTCCTTGCAATTCCTCTTCAAAGAATGCATTTATGTCAGGTATCGCTTTGTCACTCTTTGGGGTACTGAAAACTTATTCATATTGAGCTCTCAATGTATCAGATATTTCTTTTGGATCGTCGGTTAGTTCATTATTTCCCGTCCTTAAGGGCCAATAGAGGCGCGCGTTTTTGTTTTCCTTTTTGCATAGCTGTAGAAGTATTTTGGATTTTCCTTTATTGCTTCTACCGCCTTTTCCTCTTCCCTCTCTGTATGGTCCTTAATCAGGGCTTGTATTTCCCTATCGATACCCTCCAGTTTTTCTTTTATTGCTTTCCTGTCATTATCTCCGCAGTTACCTAACTTCGCCTCCACTCTCTTTCTTTTGCGGAATAGTCTTCTCTTTTGCCTTTCTAGCCAGCTCCTCTTTCCTTTTGGCTGTGATTTCGGAGCATATTTTTCTAAAATTCTCAGCGTTTTTTCCTCCAAGGTTGTTAGCATTTCTTCAGTTGTTTTATTCTCGAAAATTGTTCTCCATTCTATTTGGGCCATGTGCGATCTGATTGCTTCCTAATTTATAGTCTTCGAGTTTAAGTTAAAGGCCCCGAATTTACTTCTTTCCACAATATGTGTATTGTCTTCTAATGCTGCCGTCATATTTGTTGATATCTCGATTAAGTTGTGGTCTGAGATAATGGTTGGGGTTATTTTTATATCAGCAATCAAGTTCGTGTTATTCGTGAATACCAGATCCAGGCAGTTACTTTTTCTGGTATTTTCTGTTATCTCCTGTGTCAGCATAAACTAATTTGTGAGAGCCATCAACATTTTTGCTTGTTCCTGGTCTTCTCTTGTGCCCCCCTTGTCCTGGTGAATATATATATTCCTATTCACCTTTTTGTATTTTATAAATGGGAAGTTAAAGTCTCCGCAGATCATTATATTGGGGGATGGAGGGTTTATGGCCTTTATTAGCTTTCTAATGTCATTAATGGCCTCCGAGAATTTTTAGGTTGGGGTGCTTGGAGGTCTATAGATGACTATTACTATCAAGTTTAGTTTTTCTATTTTCACTGCTAGGAGTTCCACATAGCTGTTTGATTTACTTATTATCGTCTCTGTCATATGACCTTCCTGTACATATATAGCACAGCCACCTTTCCGTCTCGTCGTTCTATCCGCTCTTAGTAAGTTGAAGCCCTCTATATTATCTCTTTCTTATCAATACAATGTTCGCAGTTTTCACAATTTCCTTGGCAATCTTTAAGATGAGTTTCTGTGAGGCATGCGATGTCCGCCCTTGTTTCGTCCAGATCCTTTCAGGTACGAAACCTTATTGAGTGATTGGTATGGTCTTATTCCTTGAATATTAGCCAGGACAATTTTTATGTTCTCTGTTTTTCGTTGCCCCTTGTGCATTTCAAGTTCGTTTTCCTTCGATATCGCTTGATTCGTTGCTCTATGATCCTCCGAAAGAGATCCGTTTCCTCCTACTTGTATTGGTAGCTTCTTGCCCGGTAGCGATTTGGCTCGGGGGTTTCCAGCTGTGTCAACTGCATGTGGATGACATTTAGCATTCGTAAGGTGTCTGCGATGTTGAAAAAATTTTCTTGTTCGCTTATTGTGTTCCTATTGTTGTTCCTATTGTTATTTTTATTCCTACTGTCATTTAAACTTTTTCCTTTGTTCGTTGAGTCCGTCGGGAGATGTTGATAGTAACATTTATTCCCGAATTTCCAGGTTCCATATTTTGCGTAAGTTCTGCAAATGTCCGGGTGGTAGAATTTACATCAGTCTCCAAATTTACAATGACCATTATTATAGAAGAAATTGCATATTGGGGGATGTTCATATATACATTGTCCACTTTTAAATCTGCAATTATCTTTATATATCTTTATATATATATATATATATATATATATATATATATATATTATATATATATATATAAATACATATATATATATACATATATATATATATATATATATATATATATATATATATATATATATATATATATATATATATTAGGGTGATGCACAAATCATGACCATCGTGGATTTTTAGGGATACCCCCTCATTTGTTCCAATTTGTCACAAAAACACCCTGTGAGAAATTCCAGGTCAAACAAATAACATTCAGAGGTCGCGCCCGCCAATTGAAAATTTGAAAATGACAAAAAATTAGAGTAAAATCAAATTTTTTGAATTTGTTCTTATTTTTGTTGCAGGTTTGTTGCAGGTTGCAGGTTTTGTGCAGGTTTGCTGCAGGCAGAGTGGTAGGTGATGCGTATATGAGCAAATAGCGTTCAAGGAAATCGGTATCGCAGTGTGCTTGTGGCAGTGTCCAGGAGAGGTGCTATATCAGTGAGTCTCTCCGCCTCAATTTCTCTTCTATTTCCTCTATCTTAATTGTGACAAAAATGAGATCAAGAAGCTCAACAGATATCTGGCTGATCGGCCAACAAATAGATAAATTGAATCAAAGTAAGCTTCCATCAAAGAAAGAAGTAATTTCCTTATTCATGAATTATAAACATATCAAGAATGAAACTGTCAGAGAAGCATTAACTTCAACCGTTAATGATGTATTGGAAGTGTGGCAGAGAGCAGGAATACCAACAACCCAGAAATGTAATGTTGTGAAGAAATTAAATAAACTGTATGATGAGTGGCAAGGGCTGAAGAAGAGCAAAGGAAAAAAATCGAAGTTTTCAATAGAGAAAGAGAATACATGGAAAGAAAAATTGGATGGACTCTTTGATATTGCGCATGCAAATGCTAACGAGTTAATAACTATTGAGGAAGATAGAGAGTTTCTACGGCTACAAAGGGAAGGTCGAAAGGGTAAAATGATGGCAGTTGATAAGGATGAAGAAAAACGTCGAAAGGAAGCTGCGAAGAGACATGAAAAATGGATAAGAAAAGGTTACATGAATCAAGTGCATTTGATGAAACAGTTGTTCTTGCAAGCAGCAGCAGTTCCTGCAGTGATTCACCTGCATCTACGGAAGAAGAAGTAGATCTGGAAGTGCCCTCAACATCCAAAAGAGGCCTTCCAAGAAAAAATTTCAAGATTATGAATGAAAATCTGCTTTCCTCATTGGATGTTGCTAAGATCAGCGACCGATCAGCCTCTTTAATAATTATTCCAACGATCGCAAATGTTGGAAAAGATCCAGAGAATTACAATGTTAGCTACTCATCGATTCGCAGGGCAAGACAGAAATCAAGAAAGAAGTTCAGTGAAAACTTGAAAGAAGAATTTCAAGCTGACAAACCCTTGATTGTTCATTGGGATGGCAAACTCCTCGAAGACATTACCGGGAATGAGGTTGTTGATCGGTTGCCAGTCCTAATCTCTGGCAGTGGAGAAGATCAACTGCTTGGAGTGCCAAATATAGATCATGGCACAGGAAAGGATACTGCAAATGCAGTACATCAGGCGATCATTGATTGGAATCTAATAGATAAGGTAAAAGGCATGTGTTTCGATACAACTGCATCGAACACAGGTCGTAAAAACGGAGCTTGTGTCCTAATTGAACAGAAAATGGAGAAAGATTTGTTGTGGTGTCCTTGTCGACACCATATCCTTGAAATCATGTTGGAAGCAGTGGTATCCCCTGCATTACAGGCTTCATCAGGCCCTGACATTGTTATTCAAAAGATTCAAAACAAACTGGAATAAGATTAATCTAACTTCATACGATAAATTAGAAAATTATCCACAAAAGGAAAAAGAGGAAATCATCAACTTTGCAGCAAGAAAAATCAATGAAGATCAACCTCGCGACGATTACAGAGAGTTATTGGAACTGACAATCATCTTGCTTGGCGGTACTCCAACGACTGGAATAAAATTCAGGAAGCCTGGGGCTTATCATAGAGCCCGTTGGATGGCGAAAGTCATTTATTCAATGAAAATCTTTATGTTCAAAAGTCAGTTCAAAATAACAGCAATAGAAGAAAGAAATCTAAAAGAAATTTGTTGGATTTCTGTTTCAATTTATATTAAGTATTGGTTTTCAGCACCCTGCGCAGCAAGTGCTCCACGAAATGATCTGAGTCTTCTCAAGAATCTTCACAGCTACAAAAGCACAAATGAACAACTAGCAAATGCTGCTTTAGAAAAATTCAAGAATCATTTGTGGTATCTCTCAGAAGAGTTGATCGCATTGGCTTTCTTTGATGATAAAATCAGCTTTGACACCAAAAGAAAAATGAAGGAGGCTCTTACAAAATCTTCGGAGCCAGATCCTCCAAAGAAGACACAAATAGACATCAAAACTATTGACAATAAGCAGCTTGAAGATTTTGTAACTGCTAACACAAAGTCCTTCTTCAGTATACTCGGATTGTCTTCAACGTTCTTGAGCAAACCAGTAGAAGATTGGCTTCTCGATGAGAGTTATTGGGTTGCAAAGAACGTAGTGAATCACATGAAAGTTGTTAATGATATTGCTGAAAGAGGAGTGAAATTGATTGAAGATTATAACAAATTAATTACCAATGATGAACAACAGAAGCAATATCTACTGCAAGTTGTATCAAATTATCGGAAGAAGCTTCCGGACAAAACTAAGAAAACTCTCGTATCTTTGACGCAACAGTAAAATTTACGAGTATATCCATTCTATGTATCTATTGTAAATATCTATTGTATTGTATCTGTTTTATGAACAAATGGAAAAGAGGAAGGTGGTATGATAGGCCTCGTGGGGAACTTCCACTCAAAAAAAAAGTAACGTGACGCTTGCTGTACCTCCTGGGTGTCATGGAAATCAGCAAATTTTCAAATGGCGGGCGCGACCTCCAAATATTCGAATTTTGACCCGAAATTTCCCCAGGATCATTTTTCCACCAAATTAAACCAAATGAGAGGGTATCTCAAAAATTTGAAACAAAAAAATTTTACTCCCCCACTTTTGCATCACCCTAATATATATATATATATATATAGATATAGATATATATGTGCTGTGTATTTTGTTGTATATAGAATTCTTTTGTACTATCTGTATTATTTTTTATACGTGTGTATATATATATATATATGAAATGAAAATGAAAATGAAAATGAAAATGAAAAGGTTTATTGGCAGACTATAGTCCATATGACAAATATTATTAATACAATGACAGTTCATATACTAAGGATAGGAATATATACAACTGATTAGAAATAATACTGTAATGTCGAAGTTAAGTGGAGCTACAGACAGACGTTTTCGTACCAAGAAGTCCATAGCTTAGAGCAGTGGTTCTTAACCTTTTTACTACCATGCCCCCTCTAGGAATTGGTCCTTCCCTCCACGCCCCCCTTCAATCAAAATAACATTCTCAATAACTTCTCAATATTAGCCCATGCTCTCGTTAAGAGAATAACAAATACAATTAGAGAAATTCCTGTTTCTAGGGGGGCGCGCCCCCCAGGTTAAGAACCACTGGCTTAGAGGATAAAAGGCAGGACTCATGGATAGCTTGGATAATCGGGTTGGTTGATTTTTTAATTCTTTGCATTAGACTGTGTTGAGCACGTCTTGTTACCTCCGGGAAGCTCGGGGACATTGCGGGTACCAAACATTTGCGAAGCTGAGCATCTCCGGAGTAATTTATGTTCGAGTCTAAAAGACCTGTTGTACAGCAAATTTAGAGTTTTTCCAGAACCTTTTTTATAATTCACCCACAGTTGTTGTCCGTATATATTACTGCAGAAAGTACGAAAAAGAGTGTCTTTAGCTTCACTTGTACAGAATCGAAAGTTCCTTATGGTCATATTCGCTTTAGCACACAGGCTTCGAGATTGTTTTCTTATATCCGAGTCATCACTCAAGGAGCTGGTAATAGTTTGACCCAAATACTTAAACTCTTGTACTTCCTCAATTACTTCACCATTCATTTTAAACCTTATATCAGCTGGCTGATTACAGCTTTTAGGATGAAAATGCATAACCTTAGTTTTTGTAACATTAAAAAGAATATCATGTTTCTGCGAATACACTTCGCAGACTTTTAGTAGCCGATCCAGACTTTTAACAGAGGGACTTATTAGCACCATATCATCGGCATAAACTAAGTTATTTATCCTTGTGTTATCTATACAACATCCCACTGTTGCCTCATTAAGTGAAGCAATTAATCCGTCAATATACATATTAAACAGCATCGAGGAGAGCAAGGAGCCTTGTCTCACCCCGCAAGAGGAGCCAAAACACTCGGATAGTACATTGCCCCACCTAACAGTGAAAGATTGGTGGGAATACCAAAATTTCAATAAATTTAATATGTACATTGGAACCTTCCTGTCTTCTAGTTTTGCAAATAAAATATTGTGGTTCACCTTATCGTATGTCTTACGTATATCTAGGAAACAGCTATAAATAGTTGAATTACTGTCAATGTATTTAGATATTGTTTCTTTAAGTACATAGATACACAGGTTAGTTGAGTGGGACCTTTTAAAGCCAAACTGATTAGATGTCCATAGGAAATCATTTAATCGGAGTAACAAGAGTTTTTCTAGTAGTTTCGAGTAATTTCGAGTAGTTTATATATATATATATATACACATATATATATATATATATATATATATATATATATATATATATATATATATATATATATATATATATATATATGATGAATTTCACAATTAAACACGTGAAATGAATGAATGATGCAAACCCACACAGAAAAAGAAAAAAGAAAAATGATTCCAAGGCCTTTCGTGTATTCAGAAGTACACCTCGTCATCTGACAAGGTGTACTTCTGCATACACGAAAGGTCTTGGAGTAATTTTTTTTCTTGTCGGTCTGCATCATCGTACATATGCATATGTTAAATAACACCATCTATTCCTGTTTTTGGTTCTAATGCAGTTCTCCTATACTGCTATGATATTTTTGATGTAAATATATATAATTCGTATTATCACTGTTTTTGCACCACATGTATATACATATTTTGTATTTCAATATACATTAAATAGTCAAAACGCTGTAGCTGGGTTTTATTTACACCTTTTAAACAAACATCAATGGAAATGAAGGGCATATATATATATTTAAACGATACGGTGTGTGTGTGTGTGTGTGTGTGTGTGTTCTTGAGGCAGTCGTTCACCTCACGACTGGCTGTGAGGTGAACTGTGAGGTGAACGGTTGCCTTCTAAGCCTGATGGCTGTGATGCTGAAGACACCATTATGCGATGCTCCATGGCTACGAACAGATGGATCTTCTCTCTCTCCTTGTGTTTAGACTTTCCACCCACACATGCATATATATACTATATATATATATAATATATATATATATATATATATATATATACTTTTGTGGGCCTGAGCCGCCTTAGGTTAAGGTACCCCTTGGAGTTCACATACAACTCATATATATAAAATAAACTTTTCTATACATACATACACACCCACATACATACATATATATATATTTTTTTGTGGGACTGAGCAGCTAGGTTAGGTTACCCTTGGAGTTCACATATAGATATATATATCATTTGGATCAGCTAAAGATCAGGGTCCCCAGCCTTCTTTAGTTAGCCTTATAGCCCTTGACGATTGGTTAGGTTAAATCGTGATATTTTCGTTAGTTAGCCTTATAAGGCTAACTAAAGAAGGCTGGGAGTCTTGATCGTCAGATGATCCTATTATTTTTCTTGGGGGGTGTTAAAAACACTCTGGTCATGTTGCTTACAACGTTGCAAGATGCAATGCTGTAAGGTTGTATTGCAATTGCACTCTAACATTTTGCGGTCATACTACTTACGCTTCCTGGTGTCATGTATATAAATATATAATCTGCGTAATACGTTACGCCTACGCCATCTACTGGTGATGTGACCTTTGCCGAGACACCTGTTGATTATACTGTAAATGTTTAAATACCTCTTTAATAATGAAATAGTTCCAGCTTAAAGTTAAGGAATTTTAATGAGATATAAAAAATACATTTTATCCTTTATAACACTATTCCGAGCAATAGACGAAATGATTTTGTTAAATCTCAATTTCATCACTAGCAATATCCAATTGGGACGAGCATATAAATGTGTTAGTAGGAGTGGGGGAATCTAACATTTTTTAGGACGAGTGATTCCTATAGCTATTTTGGCTGCTGAATATGAATCCGGCTAGTTCTTGGACTTAAAATGAATTTTTGACCTGGTTCAGTGTTTTTTTTCAAAATGGCGGCCAAAAATTCGATTTTTTGTTTTAATGATCAAATAAAACCGCTACCCTTCACAAATAATGTCTTTTCATATGTTTTCATGGTCGCTGAACTCGAAAATGAACAAATGAGAGACATTAGGAGTGTGGTCAAACAGATGGATGACGAAAAATTTGAAAAAATACCCGATCCATATCGAACATAAGGATGACTGAGGCCTCCCACCTCCAAATCTTTATAACTGATAGAAAAATATAATTAATTGATAAATGCTTGCTATATTTTCAATCATGGTTATGTTCATTCTTCAATGTTGTTAAGTATCTAGTGTGTCGTAATATTGATGTTTTATTTAGGCTTACCTTAGTGTTTTGGCTTGTTCTGGTGTTCTGGTGTTTGGCTGCTTTCTCTTTTGTGGTTTCTTGTACTCTCAATGTTGTGGTAATTTACTTTAATAATAATTGTATATACTTATTACTTTAATAATAATATAGTATATATACTTCAATAATAATAGTAAATAATATAGCAAATACAATATTTGACATAATCTAATAATAATAATATAGGGGTGTCAGGAAATGATTGCCCCCCCCTGTAGAGAAAAAACTAGAAGAGATAGATAAAAACCGGCGAGACCACTTGAAAGAGCGTTAAAATCTGAATAAAAACCATTATATTCTATTCCTGTGATTTTAATTCTTACCATTTTTTTTCCCACAGAAACCATGGCATCATCTATTTTGAACGATTCAGAGAAAAAGCGAGTTCTTGATCGCATTCGAGCTGTCACATTTCGTGAAGCAAAGGAAGCTGGTGCAACTTTCATAACTCGACACTGGGTGGCTGAGAGATTAAAAAGATCAGAAGACTTTGTCAAAAGGAATTGGAATAAGAATCCTGAAGATTGTGAAACAGAATTTCGTGGAGGAAGACCGGAGAAATTATCTCAAGAATCGAAAGACATTGTGCTTGCTGCATCACGGCGCCGAAAGAAGAGCTGCTCTGAGGTAGCGAAAGAGATACTTATCCGTCGTGGTAAGATAGTCAATCGGCAACTTGTGCATCAATTTCGAGTTCGCCAAGGCTTGAGTGCTTGGCATGAAATAGCTAAGCCACGGAAGAGTGATCTTAATATTGAAGATCGGCTATGGTTTTGTGATTATCTTGAGGAATGGACGGAAGACGATTTCCTTCACTTGGTTGTCAGCGATGAATTCTTCGTTTATGTCTCCAGAAAACCAAATTTTCAGAATGATCGGGTTTGGGCAACAACTCCTGATGAAGTCCCAGACGACCAGAAGTATCGAGAAATAGTAAAAAATCCAGCATGTGTGGGTGTTTTCATTATGTTCTCTATTCGGAAGCTCATCTGGGTTATCAAACCAAGAGGAACCAGTTGGGATGGGCCTTATTTTCGAAATGTAATTTTAGCCCAACATGTAATTCCGTTTTTGAAAGACCCGAGTGTGTTTTGGATGTTGAACAGGCAACCTTTCTTCACGACAAAGCCCCCTGTATGAAAGCACTTGCGACTCAACAACTGCTTAAGGACAATAACATTGATTTTTTTCGGAAATAATGAATGGCCTGGCAATTCTCCCGATCTTAATGTCTGTGAACATGTCGGATCCATCATGAATGATCGGGTGGAGTCCTTAATGCTGGAACAACCCATTCAGAATCAGTATTCAACAGAAATTATGACTGCAAAGATCAACGAAGTCCTTGAAGAAATGAGTCATGATACCGATCTCTTTGAGACACTTCTGGGATCATACCCCCGTCGATTAATGGCCGTCAGAGCTGCAAATGGGGGCAATACCCGATATTAAAACAAGTGTTTTTTATTCAAAATTAAACGCTCTTTCGCGTGGTTTTGTCTGTTTTTTTCTATTCCTTTCAGTTTCTTCTGTACAGGGGGGGACAATCATTTCCTGACACCCTTATATGATACATCTAGCATTACTATAATTTGTATTACCTATCATATTTCTGTGTTATATGCCGACTAATGGGGTTTTATTGTACTTGCAGATCCTAATGCTTTGTGACTGCTGATTGATAATGATGGCTGGTAAAAGGAAATCACGCAGCGCCGCCAGAAAAGAACTTTCTGGGGAAACCTACATAGAAGTGGACGAATTTAAACCGACTGGAAAGTTGCCACCAGGGAGAGTTGTGATTGGTAGGATGCTTGCACTTTTCAAAAAAGGAGTAAAAGGACAGAAAAAGTCAATGACTCGAGATGATGCCAGCAAGATAGTTGCAAATGAACTAAGACGAGATTGGATTAATAAAAATGTCTATCCCATGCATTGAAAAACTGGCGAAAAAAATAAGAGACGATTATGAACATTTTAACAAACTGAGAAAGAATGAACGCTGCCAACAAAAACCTAAAAGTGTCGAATGGTACCAAAAAGCGAGCGGCTTTAGTGATCAGCTCACTAAGAACGCCTACAACATTAGAACTGACGATGAGGATTACGAAGCAGAACTTGCAGAAGAATTTGGGGTCAAAATGACTGATGAGGATGAGACTTTTTATTGGGATAATTGCTTTGGTGCGTATAAGGCTATATGTACAAATGCAGTACCAAAAGATTGTGTGAGACAAAAAAAGAGGAAAGAAATTCGTGAAAGATCAGCGGAGAAAAAGCGAAAAGCAACAGAAAGCAACTTGAGAGAGCAAAGGGAGCTAGAGGGATCAGAAATTATTGAAATGTTAGCAACTTCAGGCGTTTCTGAAAACGATCCGAGTTTTGAAAAACCAACAACGGCAAAGACAGTTCCTTCTACTGATCGTAAACTTCGCTCATCGGAAGAAGACCTAAGCGAGGAGAAGAGTAAAGAACAAGAAGCTGCATTTCCGACAGTGAAAATCAGAACTGGCAAAAAAAGTCTGAACGAAAACTTGATGCGGTGTATAGTCCAGTGTCTTGCAGAGACAAGAACTTCTCCTGAAGAGCTTTCGAGAGGTGATAGTAAGCGTAGCCAACATTGTTTTTGATCAAGATTGGAAGCTGAAGGCAGATGATAATGAGAAAGATTGTGAGGGTGAGATGGAGAGTGAAGACGAAGAGTTACAAGTCCGTCACCAGTATTCAGACTTGATGTATGTATTTCCGAGCAGCAGATCAATAATGCAATACTTGGGAGAAACTTCATACTTGGATCTATAGTATGTCGCTCAACAAATCCTCAACAAAGAGGATAACGTTGTGAGTGTAGGACTTGACGATACGACTAAGGCTGCCGGCCACCGGCTGTACGACGTGAAGGCTAACTACATCACCATCGCTGGTCCATCTGGCATGAAAAAGACACTGACAACTAGATATCTGTAAAACGTCAGCCATTCCGGAGAGGATGGAGCCAGAGCTTACGAATTCAAATTGAATTGTCTAGCCGTACTAACAAATTCTACCACTGACGAACTCAAAACTCAAATAGACTTCTGGATGTCTGATCGAGCTAGTGAATGTGGAATACTTTTACAGCATCTTGGAATCGAATCCAACAAGATCTTGAAGTGCTTCGCTCCTGATATCATTTTAGGAGTAGGTCACGCTATAGACAAAGTGTTTAAAAACACGGAACAGAAAATTGGAGTATATAATCTACTTCAAGTTACGGCAGGAGAAAAAGTTTCCTGTTCTCCTGGTTCTTCCATTCATACGTTAGGACTCATTGCAATTGCTAAATTGCTCTCTCCCAGCCAAGCCTCCCATTCGGTATCCCTATATAATGACTATAAATCTTGGATGGCGGATAATGGACTCAAATGTGATGGATTCAAAGGATTCGTGGCATACCGGTTTGGGAGAATCGCTGAGTTAGCAAAAGAATATTTGGCGAGGCGAGACTCCATCCAAGCTTTCTTTGATGCCGTAGTAGATGTCAACAGTAACAAGCTAGTTCTCACAGTGTCAACTTTCATCCAAAGTCAATGGTTCATGTGTTGTTCCCAGATTTACGCAATGATGGGTGAAGTGATGATTTTCCCTATGATGGAGCTTCTTGGAATTGACAAGAAGGGTGACGAGAAAAGTGAAAGAACTTGGTCAGTAAAACGTTTCTTTGAAGGTAAGATGATTGAATTGAATTAAATGACTTGATGGCTGTAAGGAAGGAACCAGCCAGATCTGGTAAAGATAAACTTAAGCTCCAGTTCTAGACTAAGTCATTGATACTGTAAATAATCAGCTGTCTTGTATTGACTATTTAACAAGATCAGACGATGACACTAATCCAGACTTGATGTATACCCCTCTGATAAATTTAGGATGCGAATCAGAATTTTCGAAACTTGACAATCGAATCAAGGCCAGTGGTGGTAGCACATCCATTCAAACGCACTCAAGAAAAAATGTTATTGTGACTAACACACTTCTGATAGACTCTTCGTTCGAATCAAATATCTTGAGGATAGGAAGGCATCCTGGAAATGGGCCAGGGGTTCAGAAAAAGTTAAGAAAGTGAAGAAATTAGAGAAAGATTTTCTAGCTACTGTGTATGCTGCAAAGAAATTGTCCCTACTGAAAAAAAAAGAGCTCAAAAAGAAAAAAAGCTGACAAAATATTGGCGGTTTTGGAAAATTGCAAGAAACATGGAGGCCCTATGACTCCAAACAACCTGAATGTTCTGTACAAACTGAACGAAAAGCAGCTCCTCACAGAAATTGCCTATTTGAGACCCACCATCACACCAGATATTCGTCAAATGAGACGTGTTAAAGTGAGAGACGGGAAATTCAAAATAGAAAAATTTAGTGTGGATGAGTCGAGAAATTCTATTAAGAATGCTTTACGACCAGAGGACAATGTTACTAGTGATAGTGATAGTTTATTGAACAATGTATTGTAAATATGATCAGGGCCGCATTTAGAGGGTGGCGCACCGGGCAAATGTCCAAGGCCCCGCGCCCGATGGGCCCCGCAAATTTCAATTGAAAAAAATTAAACGTCACGTATTTGCCATCTGCGACGAGTTTTACTTTTTCCGGCAGGCGGCATGGCATCAGGCATTCTAATATCCGCTTTGATGGTGTTTAATTTGTTGTTCTTGTTAGTGTTACTCATTTCTAATGTTATTACTAACTTGCTTCTTGTTGTTTCTGTTGCAGATTCATGATTTATGTTCTTATTGTTGGCATTGTAATACGTACAACATGGAAACGAGCCGTGACCGGGATCGAAGGAGGAAATATAAACCCGGTAGTGAAAAGCGTAAGGATAAGAAGCGCAGAGAATAGTTTCTTGCGACGGTGCCGAAACTGACTAATTGGATTAAATCATCAGCAACTAAGTCAGCCCCTTCAACAGGCCCACCAGCTGTCTCCGCTACTTCAGCAGCTGCGTTTTCAGAAGACGCGTCTACGTCAGTGCGTTCAGCAAGCCCAGCAGCTGCCTCCACTACTTCAGCAGTTGCATTTTCAGGAGACTCGTCTACGTCAACCCCTTCAGCAGGCCCACCAGTTGCCTCCGCTACATCAGCAGCTGCGTCTTCAGAAGACCCATCTATGTCAGTGCGTTCAGCAGGCCCACCAGCTTCAGGACATGCAATTAATGACATTGGTTTGTGGCCACAAGTGCTGACCAATGACTTTAGAGAGTTCTGGATAGAGCGGGGAACATCAGATTGCCGAAATTATGACAGCGACTTCAGTAACTCTTCAACTACTGAAAGTGGTACAACACGCCGATGTACGAAGATATTATTTGTTAAGAAACATAGCCTGACGAATGAGAGGATTGAGGTGTCATGGCTGTGCTATTCTGAGTCCACAGGCTGTGTTTACTGTTTTGTCTGTAAATTAATGTCGAGGGCGGACAGCAAGTTCACAATCGGGTTCAACGACTGGAAGCAAGGTAGACAATCGGTCGAAGCACACGGAAAATGTGAGCAACATATGGAGTCGATGAGATATTTGTTGGTTAGAAAGTCTGTCTCCGGCCGTGTTGATTCGAAACTGGTGAACCAGTTTGGAAAGGAGTGCAACTACTGGCAGGAAGTTTTGCGGCGCTGTGTCGACGTTATCAAGTATATCACGTCACGAGGACTAGCAATTCATGGACACGACTCCCGTTTCGGTCCACCAAACAACGGCAAATATTACGCAATTTTGGAACTTTTAAGTAAGTATGACAGTTTTCTAGCTGCGCATATAAGCGAGCATGCCAACAAAGGTAGCGGACACACCTCGTATCTCTCTCATTTCATTTGCGAGGAACTCATACTGTTGATGGCCGATAAAGTACTTCCGACGATTATCCGAGAAATCCAGCAGTCAAAATACTACTCTCTATCCGTCGACTCTACGCCTGATGTTTCCACACTGATTAACTGTGCTTCACCGTCCGATATGTGGTTGAGTCTGGGTCTGTCGAGCGATTTCTACAGTTCATACCTATGAACACACATACAGGGAAAGGAATCGCCGACGTGGTCCTCAACTTTCTGGAGACGCATGGCATTCGAATTGGAGACTGCAGAAGACAGTCTTATGAAAACGCAAGCAATATACCAGAGAAATACAACGGTGTAAAGAGCCACATCAAGTCAAAATCTTCGTATGCTGAGTTTGTTCCATGCATGTGCCACTCACTAAATCTTGTGGGTAAATCAGCAGTGGACAGTTGCACAGCAGCCGTTGAATTGTTTATGCTCATTCAGAATGTCTACACGTTTCTCGTCTCCTCGACATACCGATGGCGTCGACATGTAGAGGTTCTCGATAGTAGTTCCCGTAGTGAGAAACTAAAGGTCGACAAAGGTTTCTCCGATAACCGCTGGTCAGCCAGATCAGATGCCGTCCAATCTTTAACCGAAGGCTACGCCGAGAATATCGTGGTACTGGATGAGCTAGCAGCAGATACCAGCCAAACTGCGGAAGCCAGAATCGAAGCCAGGGGATTGTCTAAACAGTTTCAACAACTCGAAACAGCCATTTTATTGGTTTTATGGAACACTATTCTCGAACGATTTCAAAAAACGAATGCATCTCTGCAAAAACAAGGAATGTCGTTAGACTCAGCCACCCTCTTGCTGAAATCACTACTGCAATTTGTTGAAGATCTCAGATCAAGATTTGACGAATTCGAGGACCAGGGCATCGGAAAGTGTGGTCATCGAGTATACAAGGAATCGACTCAACGCACAAAGAAGAGAAAGCGCCATCATGACGAAATCGGAACTGCCGAAGATACGAACCTGACACCAAGAGATTAATTTCGGACCACTGCATTTCTACCGATAATTGATAAACTGTGTACCACTCTGAACAGTCGTCTAGAAGCGTACGCTGTCCTGCAGAAAAGATTTGGATTTTTGTATTTCCTTCTAGTCCTGGACATCGACAGTCTTCGACGGTCAGCTGAACGTCTAGTAGAATGCTATCCGGCTGATCTGGAGAAAGAGCTGGTGACAGAAGTTGTGCAGTTCGCTGCCCTAATGAAACTCACCGAAAGTGAAACAGAATCCCAGCTGGAACGTGAAGACATGTGCAACAGATTTTATCGGCATATGAACACAAACGAATTGAAAGGAACATTCCCAAACATGGAAATAGCAATGAGAATGTACCTGTGTATGTTTGTCACGAACTGTTCTAGTGAACGTTCATTCTCGAAACTCAAACTGATCAAAAATTACCTTCGCTCCACAATGGGCCAGGAGCGCCTTTCGTCCCTGGCGCTGTTGAGTATAGAGCATGAGTTGTTCAGTCGGTGAGTTTCGAGGACACAATCACGCAGTTTTCCAAACAAAAAGCGAGGAAGCGTCCTATGTAATATTCATTACAAATCTACACTCTATCTACAGTACAGTAAGCTGTACAGTTTAGCTGTTTATTAAGTGCATTACAACTGTGTAGCTGTTTATTAAGTGCATTACAATAACTGTATAGATGTTTATTAAGTGCATTACAACTGTGTAGCCTACTAGTGTACCTGTATACACTGTATGTGTACATAGTTAAGTTATAGTCTTTAATATCACATTAATAAGCCGAGTGTCTTCCGCATGTGTTTTGTGTGTGTTAAAAAAATATATCTGTTATGTGCATTACAAAATATTGTCATTCATTAACACACTAAAATAATACATCCCGAAAAATAGTTTGCCCAAGGCCTCGCACACTGTAAATGCGCCCCTGAATATGATGATTTCATGATTTGAATTACATCATGGAGCTGATATAAATGCCTTGTGTTTCTTCTGGACATGATTTTTTAATAAAATAATACCTTTCTTTTCCATTTTTTGCCTATAACCACTAAACTACGCATCGAATGTCTCTGATTTGTTCATTTTCAACTTCAGCGACCTTGAAAACATATGAAAAGACATATTACATATGAGGGGTAGCGGTTTTCTTAAGCATCATAAAGAGAAAACTATTTTTTGCCCGCCATTTTGAAAAAAATCCACTGAACCAGGTCAAAACTTCATTTTAGGTCCAAGAACCAGCCAGATTCGTATTCAGCAGAGAAAATGGGCATAGAAACCACTCGTCTTGTTGGCAATTTCCAAAAAAAGTAATTATTCCCCCATCCCTAGTGTTAGGCTCAGAGTGTCTGACCTTTTCTCAGTTAAATAAAATAAATAAATAAATAAATATAAATAAATAAATATATATATATATATATATATATATATATATATATATATATGAAAATTATTTCACGAAAGTAACACGTGAAAAATATTTATGATGAATAAAACCACGAAGGAAAGGAAACACAGAATGGTGCTCAAGCGCTTTCGTCTAATGACATCCTCAGGAACACTGAAGTACATAAAGGGTTACAGCCTATATATAGGTTACAGAAAAAAAAAACTATACATATATATATAGATAGATATATATATTATATATATATATATATATATATATATATATATATATATGTGTGTATATATATATATATATATATATATATATATATATATATATATATATATACAATAAACGGAGAGATAAAAAAAAAAAAAAAATTATTAAACATTAAAGGATTGTGGGAGGAGCATACAAATTTGTAAGGGAAAAACTACCGATTTTTAGCACAAGATTAGCACAAGATCAAATTAATTGTTTCCAACCAATGTTATAGAAAAAAAAAATATATACAAATTTATACTGGAAATCTGCCCGGGTTTTAGCACTTTGCCCTTCTTGTTTAGGTTCGATGTATATAAAAATAAATTAAAAAAAAATACAAGTTATTTGAGTAGCATACAAGTTTACCAAAGATTTAGCGTTCTACCCTTCTTATCTAAATCTGTTCTGAAGGAATTCAAAACAACAGGATCGAGTTGAAAAAGACCTTTGCTTATGTTGAAGTTATTTGTGAGTTGGATAATGGCAGACTCAAGAATATTTCTATTAACAATGTTGCTAGAGTGAAATAAAACTGAAGCATTATTCCAATCAATACCGTGGGATAACTCTGACAAATGGATAAAAAGGGCACTGGACGACTGTCCTGTTCTAACGGAATATTGATGCTGTTTTATACGTGTGTGCAAATCCTTTCCCGTCTGACCTATGTAAAAGGAATCACATTGTTTACAACCAATTTTATAGATAATGCCTGAATTATTGGTAGGGCTATTTTTTACTAAGATATTTTTCACAATATTGTTATATGAAAATACTACATTAATATCCAAAAGTTTAAGTACATTAGCAATGCCTAAAAAGCCCGGGAAAAATGGAAGTACTAAAATATTTTTTGACAAAGTATGCGTGTTATTATTCACACGGCAGAAAGTTCGTTTTGCCTTGTTGAGACAAGATTCCATAAACGCAGATGGATAAAACAGATCACTTCCAATACCGTTGATTTTTTCCAATTTGGCATCGATGTATTCCGGACTGGCGATCCTAAGGGCGCGGAGAAACCCACAAACCTGGCAACCCTATGCGCCCTATAATTAGCTCGGTGGGCTCTATTACTTATAAACTCTCCAAATGGCTTGTCAAAGTCCTGTCCCCCATCCTCGGAACCATCTCTGATTCACATGTAAAAAATTCCATGGATCTTACTGAAAAATTGAATAATGCACGGACTGAAACCAACGATAGATTGATCAGTTTTGACGTTTGTTCATTGTTTACAAAAGTGCCGATTGACGATATGCTTGACTTTCTCTCCCGAGAATTACATAAGTATGATCTGCCACTACCTTCACACATTGTTTTGGAACTTATTAAGCTTTGCATCAAAGACTGTAAATTCACTTTCAATAACGAGTATTATCAACAAGTTTTTTGGATGGCCATGGGCAACCCCTTGTCGCCCCTCCTCTCCAATATTTATATGGAGTTTTTCGAGATTACTTACATTCCGAGAATCCTGGGGGTTGGCATCCCTTGGTTGCGGTACGTCGACGATATTTTGTGTATCTGGCCCATGAATCGTGACCTGGATAACTTGCTCCTTCAGTTAAATGATCAAGTCCCCTCCATTAAGTTTACTTTAGAAGTGGAACAAGACAACTCAATCCCATTTTTGGATGTGCGTGTACATAGGGAAAGCCCAGGTTTTAAGTTTAGTATCTATCGGAAAAAAAAAACAATTTGTCCTACGTACATTTTTACTCGGGACATGACACCCCCACTAAGAAGGCCATTTTTTCTTCAATGTTTCTCCGCGCCCTTAGGATCGCCAGTCCGGAATACATCGATGCCGAATTGGAAAAAATCAACGGTATTGGAAGTGATCTGTGCTATCCATCTGCGTTTATGGAATCTTGTCTCAACAAGGCAAAACGAACTTTCTATCGTGTGAATAATAACACGCATACTTTGTCAAAAAATATTTTAGTACTTCCATTTTTCCCGGGCTTTTTAGGCATTGCTAATGTACTTAAACTTTTGGATATTAATGTAGTATTTTCATATAACAATATTGTGAAAAATATCATAGTAAAAAATAGCCCTACCAATAATTCAGGCATTATCTATAAAATTGGTTGTAAACAATGTGATTTCTTTCACATAGGTCAGACGGGAAAGGATTTTCACACACGTATAAAACAGCATCAATATTCCGTTAGAACAGGACAGTCGTCCAGTGTCCTTTTTATCCATTTGTCAGAGTTATCCCACTGTATTGATTGGAATAATGCTTCAGTTTTATTTCACTCTAGCAACATTGTTAATAGAAATATTCTTGAGTCTGCCATTATCCAACTCACAAATAACTTCAACATAAGCAAAGGTCTTTTTCAACTCGATCCTGTTGTTTTGAATTCCTTCAGAACAGATTTAGATAAGAAGGGTAGAACGCTAAATCTTTGGTAAACTTGTATGCTACTCAAATAACTTGTATTTTTTTAATTTATTTTTATATACATCGAACCTAAACAAGAAGGGCAAAGTGCTAAAACCCGGGCAGATTTTCAGTATAAATTTGTATTTTTTTTTTTCTATAACATTGGTTGGAAACAATTAATTTGATCTTGTGCTAATCTTGTGCTAAAAATCGGTAGTTTTTCCCTTACAAATTTGTATGCTCCTCCCACAATCCTTTAATGTTTAATAATTTTTTAATTTTTTTTTTAGCTCTCTGTTTATTGTATATATATATATATATATATATATATAATATATATATATGTATAGTTTTTTTCTGTAACCTATATATAGGCTGTAACCCTTTATGTACTTCAGTGTTCCTGAGGATGTCATTAGACGAAAGCGCTTGAGCACCATTCTGTGTTTCCTTTCCTTCGTGTTTTATTCATCATATATATATATATATGATGAATAAAACCACGAAGGAAAGGAAACACAGAATGGTGCTCAAGCGCTTTCGTCTAATGACATCCTCAGGAACACTGAAGTACATAAAGAGTTACAACCTATATATAGGTTACAGAAAAAAAAAATAATAAATAAATAAATATATATATATTTATATATATACAGGGGTTGGACAAAATAATATGAACACCTTGATAAATGGCGGTTTTTATTCTTAATATGGAGTTGGTCCTCCTTTAGCGGCAATAACAGCTGCAATGCGTCGGGGAATTGATTCATACAGCTTTTGGACAGTTTTTAACGACCCCAGCGGTGTGGATTGGTGCATTATCATCCTGGAAGACGGCGCCGCCATTGGGAAACAGCGTTTGGACCATGGGATGGACCTGGTAAGCCAATATTGACAGATAGACCTGGGCGTTAACCCTACCATGCAGTACTACAGCTGGGCCAAGAGTATTCCACGATATTGCTGCCCAAACCATCACAGATCCGCCTCCATGCTTAACGGTTGGGGTCAGGCAGTCGGGGTCATAAGCATCTTTAGGCTCTCTCCAGACGTAAACTCGACCGGAACATGGAAATAGCGTAAAGGAGGATTCGTCGGAGTAGGCTACATTCTTCCACCGGTCCATTGACCAATTCTTATGGTCATTACACCATTTTCTGCGCCGCTCATTGTTGATGTGCGAAAGGAAGGGTTTGGCAATTGCAGCCCTCCCATGGTATCCAGCTCCATGGAGCACGCGACGTACAGTTCTGGTCGATACCGGGCTTGCAAGATGCTGGTTAAGCTCTGCAGTCACTTTTGGAGCTGTGGTCTTATGGTTCTTTGTCACAATGCGCTTTAGCACCCGGCGGTCTCGATCACACAGCTTCTTCTTGCGTCCACTATTGCATTTGTCGGTGCTTGTCTTTCCATGGTTTTGGTATGCAGACATGACCATAGAGACAGTTCCTCTGGATACATTGAACATCTGAGCGGTTTTCGTCACCGATGCACCAGCCATCCGCGCTCCGACAATTTGCCCTCTTTGGAAGTCTGACAGGTCTTTCATAACTGCTAATTCATAATTCACTCAGATCTGCAAAAACAACGTGAGGGTTATAACATGACGTATACACTCTCTGTTACGCATTTAAATAGGTTTGCCAGTTATTTGACCGTTTACTTTGTGTCTGAGCAGTCCGTAAAGATAACCGGTGAAATCGGCGGGTGTTCATATTATTTTGTCTAACTCCTGTATATATATATGTATATATAAAATAAACGGAGAAAAAAAAATTACAAATTAAAGGATTGTGGGAGGAGCATACAAATTTGTAAGGAAAAACTATCGATTTTTAGCACAAGATCAAGTGAATTGTTTCCAACCAATGTTATAAAAAAAAAATAATACAAATTTATACTGGAAATCTGCCCGGGTTTTAGCACTCTGCCCTTCTTGGTTAGGTTCGATGTATATAAAAATAAATTGAAAAATAAAAGTTATTAGAGTAGCATACAAGTTTACCAAAGATTTAGCGTTCTACCCTTCTTATCTAAATCTGTTCTGAAGGAATTCAAAACAACAGGATCGAGTTGAAAAAGACCTTTGCTTATGTTAAAGTTATTTGTAAGTTGGATAATGGCAGACTCAAGAATATTTCTATTAACAATGTTGCTAGAGTGAAATAAAACTGAAACATTAGTCCAATCAATACAGTGGGATAACTCTGACAAATGGACAAAAAGGGCACTGGACGACTGTCCTGTTCTAACGGAATATTGATGCTGTTTTATACGTGTGTGCAAATCTTTTCCCGTATAAATTTGTATTATTTTTTTTTATAACATTGGTTGGAAACAATTCATTTGATCTTGTGCTAAAAATCGGTAGTTTTTTCTTTTTTTATCTATAACATTGGTTGGAAACAATTCATTTGATCTTGTGCTAAAAATCGATAGTTTTTCCTTACAAATTTGTATGCTCCCCCCACAATCCTTTAATTTTTAATTTTTATTTTTTTCTCCGTTTATTGTGTATATATATATATATATATATTTTTTTTCAGTAACCTATATATAGGCTGTAATAGGGTGTGTCGAATTTTTCAACTTTCAAATTCCAAATATGAGGGGTGCTAAAAAGTTGCAGCATGACAGGAATTCTAAAGATATTTTTGTTAATTTAATATAATTTAGTTTTGCTTGGTAAGAAGCTACATAAAAATAGACTTTTGACTTTTTTGTGGAATTATATATAATTATTATATTAATAATTATATGCTGTATATATAATGCACTGCTGTTTTTGCTTATTTCACAGGTTGAAACATATTCATCAGTGTGCTGAAGATTACTTGTCCACCAGTGCTACCATCCTAACCAGTGGGAATTGACCTACAATGGCTTCTAAAAGGAGGACAAGACTGGGGACATTCACACATATGAGCAACCTAATTGGAACTGGTAGAGAGTTGTTGCCCTCTGAACTCCCAACTCTGCGAGACGTTCTGAAATATGGGCTACTGCTAAGAGAACAAAGTGGTGAGGATGTGAGAAACTACCCAGCAGCCAGTCTTGCAAAGGACATTTACCCTAAAGTGCTTGAAAAGTGGGAACGAGCAAACAGTTCTTTTGTAGCCCCCGTTGTAAATTCACGAGTCACAATCTTAAACAAGATCCAAGAGAGCTGGGAGCAGGCCAAAAACATATCTCTTGGGAGAGGAAAGCTACATGTCAAGAGGCTTTCATTGCAAAACTTGACAAGCTTTTTGACATCCTCAGTTGCAAGTGTAAAATTGTTCTCTGCTCTGAATTTGGCTGCCTTGCAGATGCTGGTTGCAAAAACGAAACTCACATTAACTGTACATGCCCTAGGGAGATGAAGATCCCTGTGAAGGAACTTGCTTTCATTAAAGGTCAGAGAGACAAGTCTGGTTCTATTGGACCACATCAGATTGGCTTGCCAGATCAACCTGAGCACAACAGACAAGTCAAAAAGCAGAAGCGGCAAGAAGACGAAAGAAGAAGGCTTGCTGAATATAAGCAGACAAGTAAGCAGGATGTTTCAATGCCATCAAATGAAATAATTTTCTCTGACGATGAAAATGAAGAACAAATAGCTGATGCTCAAGATGGAAAGGATGGAAGTTATGAAGTGACATTAGAAATACCTAATGTTGCTATCAGTGATGTAGGTCTCGAGATCGGTCTCGGTCTCGAGACCGATCTCGAGACCCAATTTGCAGATCTCGATCTCGGTCTCCGCTATTCAGATCTCGGTCTCGATCTCGGTCTCGACAGACGCGGTCTCGGTTTTTCTCCCCGAGACCTTTCGAGACCTCGAGACCGTAATGAAAAATAGATGTTATTGGCATACTCATGATGGTGGCTTAGTTGAACAGACACAATTCAGAATGTTTATGAAAGTTTGTAAAAGTAAGGGACTCTAGGTATTCACTAATCAGTCACCCTGTTTTGAGTTGCCACGTTTGTCTTGCGGGGGTGTGTGGGTCTGGATTTTTAGGTTAGCGCTACAAAAAAAATTGCCCTCCCCGCCCCCGTCAGATTAATTTTATTGAAAATGGAAACACTAAATAGAGAATTATATATATTATATATATAAGTATATATTATAAGGCCACTTAGTGTTGCCAAACGGCGTGTCAACCTCTGTGGCGTGATAAAAACGATTATCCTCCCATCCAATATGTATTTGAAAAATAAAATGCTTCACATAAAAATAATGCAAGAAATACAGCATAAAGAAAACAGTACCGACAAATTCAATAAAGCATAGAATAACTCGACAACCCTTCACATCACTTATATTTACAACGTACCGATTCGTAGAACAAATCGCAATTGCCAATTGTAAATGTTAAAAAATGACGTCATCAATGATATACTTAACATATTTAATATACTTAACATAGTCTAATGTCCATAGTAGTGTAAAACAAATTGAAAGGGCATGAGCTTGGTCTCGATCTCGATCTCGGTCTCGAATTTTAAGGGTCTCGATCTCGGAAGGTAGATCTCGATCTCGAACCTTTGATCTCGGTCTCGATCTTGGTCTCACAGGATCAGGTCTCGGTCTCGGTCTCAGTCTTGGACTTGGTGGTCTCGACTACATCACTGGTTGCTATGCATAGCATCAGATATGGTGTTGGCCTGCGTGCCACAGCTGCCATCACCACTGCTGCCTTTATGGATGCTGGCTTGATCACTGAAGAAGACAAGAGACTTGTAGTTGATCACAATAAAGTCAAGAGGGCCCAAGAAAAAGTTATGAGATCCCTGGATCAGGAATTTGATGATCTTTGTAAGAAGGGTGAAATTGACTGCATCTTCTTTGACGGCCGTCAAGATACAACTAAAGTTATGCTGAAAGCAGACAATTCAGATCGTCAGTTCCCCAGCATCATCAAAGAAGAGCATTATTCTGTGTGCAGTGAGCCAGGTGGAAGATATCTCTACCACTTCACTCCTGAGAAAGGCTCAACGAGAAAAAAACCTGCTGAAGTTATTGCTGATAATCTTGTAGATTTCCTGAAGAAGAAGGGCATTGATAAAAGCTTGCAGGCCATTGGAGGTGATTCTACAAATGTTAACACTGGCTGGGAGGGTGGTTCCATGCATTGGGTAGAGGTCAAGCTTTGCCGTAAGCTGATCTGGTTGGTTTGTGCCCTCCACACTAACGAGTTACCCCTGCGACACTTGATCACAGCACTGGATGGGAAGACCTTGTCTAACAACAAGTGGACAGGTAACATTGGCAAGATGCTAGACACTGCAACCGAACTTGAAATTGATCCTTCATTCACCAAACTCTCAATTGGAGAGCCTCTTACTTCACTGAGTGACAATGTCGTAAAGGATCTCTCTACTGATCAAGCGTACGGGTATAGGATCACACAGGCCATAAGGACAGGAGAACTTCCCACAGATCTGGCCCTTCTTGAAATTGGTCCAGTGAGCCATTCAAGGTGGTTGACAACAGCAAACAGGCTTTGTCGCATATGGGTTTCAAAACATGGCCTTAAAGGCAAAACCCTCAACAACTTAAGACTGATAGTGGAATACATTGTTGGTGTGTACTACCCCTGTTGGTTCAACATCAAAGTAAAACACTCTTGGGTGGAAGGCCCACGCCACATCTTGTTTCAGCTGCGGCTAGTTAGGCTGCAAAAGAAGGCTGTAGTGGATGCTGTTTTGCCAACCATCAAGCGCTCAGCATGGTATGCATTCAGCGAAATGATAATCCAGACAGTTAAATGTGTATATATATATATATATATATATATATATATATATATATTTTACAAGATACGAAACTGACCATATTTTTCATTATTCTTCATGTTATCCAACCAAATGAATAAAAGATACTCGCCACCTAGCGTATGGAGTGCGAACTAAGCTTTGCATAAGGGCATATTCGTTCTAGTTAAAGATTTTTATTTTGATTATTGATTGAGTGAAGTTAGTAAAATAAACTGAATTAAAATTGAAAATACTAGTGTCAAGGAGGTGAGAGGACTACTTGAGTAAGGAATGCCCCGCAAGATAGATGCTAGGTTTCCACAATGTGTATCACTGGAAAAATGGGAAAATGGATCGTGCCTTTCTCTCTGATAGAAAACAAATAACAGTTGTAAATGGAGCAAAATCTACAGAAGACGAGGTAATCAGCGGAGTGCCCTAAGGTACAATAATGGGACCAATACTGCTCATCATAATGCTAAACGATATAAATTGTAATCTAGGAAGCTCTCTCCTATCATTTGCAGGTGATACCAGAATACTAAGATCAATTACAGAAAAAGAAGACTGTACAGAACTACAAAAAGATCTACAAACTATATAGGGGTGTCAGGAAATGATTGCCCCCCCCCCCCTGTAGAGCAAAAACTAGAAGAGATAGATAAAAACCAGCGAGACCACTTGAAAGAGCGTTAAAATCTGAATAAAAACCATTATATTCTATTCCTGTAATTTTAATTCTTACCATTTTTTTCCCCACAGAAACCATGGCATCATCTATTTTGAACGATTCAGAGAAAAAGCGAGTTCTTGACCGCATTCGAGCTGTCACATTTCGTGAAGCAAAGGAAGCTGGTGCAACTTTCATAACTCGACACTGGGTGCTGAGAGATTAAAAAGATCAGAAGACTTTGTCAAAAGGAATTGGAATAAGAATCCTGAAGATTGTGAAACAGAATTTCGAGGAGGAAGACCGGAGAAATTATCTCAAGAATCGAAAGGCATTGTGCTTGCTGCATCACGGCGCCGAAAGAAGAGCTGCTCTGAGGTAGCGAAAGAGATACTTATCCGTCGTGGTAAGATAGTCAATCGGCAACTTGTGCATCAATTTCGAGTTCGCCAAGGCTTGAGTGCTTGGCATGAAATAGCTAAGCCACGGAAGAGTGATCTTAATATTGAAGATCGGCTGTGGTTTTGTGATTATCTTGAGGAATGGACGGAAGACGATTTCCTTCACTTGGTTGTCAGCGATGAATTCTTCGTTTATGTCTCCAGAAAACCAAATTTTCAGAATGATCGGGTTTGGGCAACAACTCCTGATGAAGTCCCAGACGACCAGAAGTATCGAGAAATAGTAAAAAATCCAGCATGTGGGTGTTTTCATTATGTTCTCTATTCGGAAGCTCATCTGGGTTATCAAACCAAGAGGAACCAGTTGGGATGGGCCTTATTTTCGAAATGTAATTTTAGCCCAACATGTAATTCCGTTTTTGAAAGACCCCGAGTGTGTTTTGGATGTTGAACAGGCAACCTTTCTTCACGACAAAGCCCCCTGTATGAAAGCACTTGCGACTCAACAACTGCTTAAGGACAATAACATTGATTTTTTCGGAAATAATGAATGGCCTGGCAATTCTCCCGATCTTAATGTCTGTGAACACGTCGGATCCATCATGAATGATCGGGTGGAGTCCTTAATGCTGGAACAACCCATTCAGAATCGGTATTCAACAGAAATTATGACTGCAAAGATCAACGAAGTCCTTGAAGAAATGAGTCATGATACCGATCTCTTTGAGACACTTCTGGGATCATACCCCCGTCGATTAATGGCCGTCAGAGCTGCAAATGGGGGCAACACCCGATATTAAAACAAGTGTTTTTTATTCAAAATTAAACGCTCTTTCGCGTGGTTTTGTCTGGTTTTTTCTATTCCTTTTAGTTTCTTCTGTACAGGGGGGGGCAATCATTTCCTGACACCCTTTATTCATGGGCAGATACAAACGATATGGCCTTCAATGAAGACAAATTTGAACTAATTAGGTATGGAACAAATAAATGCCTAAAAGAACAATTCAACTACACCGGAGCCCACAGGAAAAGATGCAAGAACTGATCATATAAAGGATATAGAGGTCATATTATCTGAAGATGCAACATTCAACAGACACGGTGACAAAATAACCTCATCCTGCAAACAATCGCCCCCAATACCGAACCAATTGTACCCATCTAAACAAAAATTGGCAGAATGTGTCAAAAACATCATCTCGCACCAAACAGCCTGAAAAGGATTCAAACTCTTCAGTATAATAGTATCTCTAGGCAGGGTTCTCGCCGGTTTAACTTCTTACCTCAGTTCCTTAGAGATGTAAGTGCCATCCCAGTGAATACTTTTAAAAAACATCTGGGCATGTTTTTAGTCAACATACCCGACCAACCCACAGTGCCAGGGTATTCCTCTGCCAGACCAGCCTTCACAAATTCGATAGTGGATCAAATCCTATGGCATGAGCATAAGAAAAGGAGGGTGGCGATTACGTCGGTCTAAGCTACCAATGTCGTTAAACAGAATTCAGAATCAGTGTGAAGCAACAGAAATGAGCACAAATAAAGTAATTTCAAATACATAAATTCATAATTTTTCGCGACACTCGTGTGATTTAGAAGTATAAAAAATCTGAATATTATGAAATCATCTTCACAAAAATGCAAGTCTGTGTGCTTAATTTGTTAAATAATTATATATTTGTTTACATACGAAGCCAAATAATAATATTAAAATATAATATATGTTGATAATTTTTTCGCGAGTAATTTAGATCTCCTTCCAAACACTAGATGGCAGGAAAAAATCTAAAGCAATAGTGGGCGGAGTTTTGGAACTTGTCATAACTTCGGTTAATTTAAAAATTTTTGCCAATTAACATTATTAATCATTTCATAGATAGCGTGGGTGTGTCAGAGAGCTTTGGGGTGGAAGTTGGTCTGCACCAAGGATCAGCTTTGAGCCCCTTCCTTTTCAATGTGGTATTCGATGTGTTGACGGACAGGATTAGAGGGGAGGCGCCGTGGTGCATGATGTATGCAGACGATGTTGTGTTGAGTGGGGAGACGAAAGAGGAGGTGGAGCAGCAGTTGGAAAATTGGAGAGAGGCGTTGGAAAGTAGGGGGATGAGAATTAGCCGAAAGAAGACCGAATATATGAGATGTGATGTGCAGCAAGACCGAGGAGGGGAGGTGACATTGAGTGGAGAGCGTGTTAAGACGGTGGAGTATTTTAAATACTTGGGGTCAACAGTGGATGCAGAGGGGGGAGCAGAGAGAGAGATAAACTGTAGAATACAGTCGGGGTGAAAGAACTGGAGAGACGTATCAGGGGTGCTCTGTGATAAGAGGGTCCCAGTGAAACTGAAGGGAAAGGTATTCAAAACAGTGGTGAGGCCGGGAATGTTGTATGGAATGGAGACTGTGCCAATGAAGAAGAGCAATGAAAGAAAAATCGATGTGGCTGAAATGAAGATGTTGAGATGGATGTGTGGAGTGACGAGGAGGGATAGGGTCAGAAATGAGCATATAAGAGGAACAGTGAAGGTGGCGGAAGCATCTAAGAAGGTGCAGGAGGCCAGGCTGAGGTGGTATGGACACGTCAGGAGAAGAGAGGAGGAGTATGTGGGGCGCAGAGTGCTGGAGATGGAGTTGCCGGGACGGAGAAGAAGAGGAAGACCGAAGACGAGATGGAGGGACTGTGTGGTGGCGGACATCAGGGAGAAGGACTTGGAGGAGGACGTGGTATACGACAGAGGAGAGTGGAGAAGACGAACCAAAAACAGCGACCCCATGTAAAGATGGGATAATAAACTGCGGAAGAAGAAGAATCATTTCATAGATTTTAACACCTTTTATGCGCATAGCAATCAGTACTTACTGCAATGAAGTTTCTCTCTGAACGCCCTTCTGGAAGTTAGAATTGGAAACAAAATATTTGGTTGTAAATAAGTTTCATTCGTAGCACTCAAATTTTTCGTTCTTCATTTATTTTCACAGATAGCGAGTTTTGCGACTATGTCTCAGGTATAAGCTGACATGTTGGCACTTTGTGATAAGTGTGATGAACATACCTGAGGATTTTCTACACCACTTAAAGAAAAGACATGGCAGCTTCACATATTTGTTTGAGTTTTCAATCGTACCTTGAGTTTTTTAATACTGTCCCTATAATATGTTTCCTTTTACTTTTTGTCTATTCTCAATTCTCACTTCTTCATTATTATATATGTATGGACGGATTGGACGGAATAGTGCTTTGTGTAAAATTTGAAACTTTTCAGCTCCATATATATATGGAATGGATTTCACAATTAAACACGTGAAATGAATGAATGATGCAAACCCACAGGAAAAAAGAAAAATGTCCTTGACGAGGTGTACTTCTGAATACACGAAAAGCCTTGGAATAATTTTTCTTTTTCCCTGTGGGTTTGCATCATATATATATATATATATATATATATATATATATATATATATATATGGGAATGAACTCAGAATGGTCCCCTGAGTTTTTTATGATACACACAGACCGTGCATGGAACAAGGAACTCTTCTGGGATAATTAAATCCACTATAGTCCGAATAAGTAATGGTAAATTACAAATACCATAGTTTTTCTTTTTCATGATGCTAGCCCGACGTGGGCAACGGGTCACTCGCAAAGAGGTCCCATAAATATAACTTCCCTCACCAGCTATCTGCAAAGCAGACAGGATCCAGCTTTGGGACATGGATCTAGAGTTTAAAGCAGCCTAGCTCTGCTACATTTGGAACCTCACTATAAGCAAAAGACTCGCTGCCTTCACGTCAGATTGAATACATCAAAGAAAAAGGGGTAACTATTATATTTTTAGCCAAAAACCAAAACTTAAACCTCAACTGCCAGAATTGAGCGTCCATGGTATTTGTCATTTACCATTACTTATTCGGACTATAGTGGATTTAATTATCCCAGAAGAGTTCCTTGTTCCATGCACGGTCTGTGTGTATCATAAAAAACTCAGGGGACCATTCTGAGTTCATTCCCATCTTGAAACGGACATGTTATGTGCCTTGAAAAGTGGACGCTCAATTCTGCCAGTTGAGGTTTAAGTTTTGGTTTTTGGCTAAAAATATAATAGTTACCCCTTTTTCTTTGATGTATTCAAGCTGACGTGAAGGCAGCGAGTCTTTTGCTTATATTGAGGTTCCAAATGTAGCAGAGCTAGGCTGCTTTAAACCCTAGATCCATGTCCCAAAGCTGGATCCTGTCTGCTTTGCAGATAGCTGGTGAGGGAAGCTATATTTATGGGACCTCTTTGCGAGTGACCCGTTGCCCACGTCGGGCTAGCATCATGAAAAAGAAAAACTATGGTATTTGTCATTTACCATTACTTATTCGGACTATAGTGGATTTAATTATCCCAGAAGAGTTCCTTGTTCCATGCACGGTCTGTGTGTATCACATATATATATATATTGCTTTAATTGGGGCTTCATGTCAGTTAAAAAAGTTCAGTTAGATTGCAAATCCTATGAATTCAATTAGGTTTGTTGTGGCTCAATTGATTTCCATACAAAAGATCTCTCGGGATATTTAAAGTTCAGAGAAGCTTTTATGTTTGTGATTCGTCTTCTTCATAAATAGAGATTTTGGTCCCCTTGTTTCGATACATTACTACCTCAATAATGAGCAGATAGCGACGTCACCTTTATGTAAGAAGATTAAATGTTTACATCTGGAAACAAGTATAGATATTGAGGAGAGCGTCATCATCGACTTGACGAGGTCAAAATCGCTGAGCCGCCTAGCGGAATTATGGTCATTAGCATCATGATGATATGTTATTAAACTTTACAGAAAATTTTATCGCCTAAAAATTAGATTGTAATACTAGAGTTTGGACGATGTTGCTTAATATTACACGTCAGTATGGAATTTATAATTAATTTTGGTACTTCGTTTTCTGAACTTTTCGACTGAAAAATAGAGCAATTCTTTAATTATTGTAAACTTTAAAAAAAAATGAAAAATACAATGGTTAATTAACGTTTTTCTTGTTGTTTTTTTTTTATAGGCACACATGCTTAAATTGCTCAGCGCTTTGTGAAATTATGTGATGAATCCAAGTAGCATAATTTCTTAGTACGGTCTCTACCAGGTTTCGTACTGAGTCGCTGCTTTTAGAGCTTCTAGTGTCCTTGGAGTTTCTTTGAAGAGAAGGGCATGGAATACCACAGTCGTAATGGTTTGAGTACTTGGCAGAAGAGACTATCGGGTCAAAGGTTTCAGGCAAAAAGTCCAAAGCGCCATTTGCTTTAGGTCCACGAAGTCTTGCACTGTCCTTCTGAAGCAAAAATCTGGCCATATGAGAATATCTAACGGCGAGGATATTCAAGAAAATTCCAGGACATTGGAACTCTAAACGCAGCGACTAAAGGTAACACCGGCTCCATTTCTACCAAAACACTGGCGATCGTGGTGAGAAATTACACTACCCGGATTTGAAACGTAAGCAATTTCGCGAAGCGGAAGACCTTTTAAGAATGTTGTGTGTTTGTAAAATAAAGACAGCATTCCAAAATAATGGTGCCAAGTTCCATGAACGCTAATTTATCCATTGATTTTTAATTGTTATTTTGAAAGTGTGAAACACTTAAAGAATCACACTTTACTCGAAAGGTTTCGGTTTGCCGATACTGAATGTTTTTATAGTTCTCTGAATTATCAGCGATTATATTGACAAAACTGAAAGAATAATCATACGAGACACTTAACGCTGATTATTACATAGTAATTAATGGCGCTGATGATTCCTCGTTCTTCTGAATTCGGAACGTAGATGTTAAAAAGCCACCAAACAAAATATTAAAATGGCTACGTTTCACGTACCAAACAATTGTTATTTTATATTTGTAAAAACGAATGAGGAAGGACAAAAACTCTTCCTGAGGACTGCTAGTCCTTAATAAGATCTAAAATGATCATATTAAATATCTTCTCTTGTTGGTTCCAAGTTCTATTTTAGTTTGACGAGACTACAGCTGTTATTGTCACTTAAATATTCACTTGAACTGAAGTCTTTAACAACCTTTAAAGCTGTTCAAACATCTCAGATAATAACTAATAACTAATAAATAACTTAATTATATAATCAATAATAAAGATATAAAAGAACGAAAGGAATAAATATATTAAATGAATGAAAATGTAGTTCACATCTTCAGTCTTTACCAAACATCATTTTCACACTAGAAACAAAGTCCTTTCAAGGGTAATAAATTCTCCATACATCACTTAACAAATTAAGATCTTGTACTGTTTAATATCGTGCTGTAAATTCATCTCTAAATAAGCGGTGTACTGACAGTTTTGGACCTGACGCCCAAGATCAAAGAATGCCTTTAGAATTTTAAATAAATTTGCATACTAAGTCGTACGCGTGCGACGTTCTTCGAAAACAGAATGGTGCGGGATTGTTTGCATTTTTGCATGTTTGCATGTTGACAAAAGTAAATAGACACCTTCAGTTTTTCCATAGTTTTTGATTTGATAATAAAAGTGAATAAATAATAACAGATTTTTTGGATCACCTGAAGATCTTTCCCCAGGGCGTCCACCTGAAGATCTTACCTCCCCCAAACCCTATCCACCTGAAGATACTCCACCCCAGTCCGCTCCACCTGGAGATACTCCACCCCAGTTTTGACAGTAAACAAACGAAAATATCACGACAGGGAAGACCTATAATTGAATGCCCGGTTAGGTCATCTGTACACCCTTCACGATTGGTTAGGTTAAGTCATGATATTTTCGTTTAAACTAACGAAAATATCATGACTTAACCTAACCAATCATCAAGAGCGTACAGTTGACCTAACCTGGCATTCAGTTAACACAACTGGGCATTCAGGTGACCTAACCGGGCATTCAATTAACCTAACCTGGCACATATATATATATGTATATATATATACAGGGGTTAGACAAAATAATATGAACACCTTGATAAATGGCGGTTTTTATTCTTAATATGGAGTTGGTCCTCCTTTAGCGGCAATAACAGCTGCAATGCGTCGGGGAATTGATTCATACAGCTTTTGGACAGTGGCTAGAGGAATCCTGAGCCATTCTTCGAGCAAACCCTGCTCCAGTTCCTCCAAACACGCTGGCGGTGGGAATCGGCTTCTGACCTGCTGCTCCAACTGACACCACAGATGCTCGATAATGTTAAGATCCGGGGATTGTGGAGGCCAATCCAAGCGTTCTACTTCACTAACATGCTCTTCAAACCTGTTTTTAACGACCCCAGCGGTGTGGATTGGTGCATTATCATCCTGGAAGACGGCTCGCCATTGGGAAACAGCGTTTGGACCATGGGATGGACCTGGTCAGCCAATATTGACAGATAGACCTGGGCGTTAACCCTACCATGCAGTACTACAGCTGGGCCAAGAGTATTCCACGATATTGCTGCCCAAACCATCACAGATCCGCCTCCATGCTTAACGGTTGGGATCAGGCAGTCGGGGTCATAAGCATCTTTAGGCTGTCTCCAGACGTAAACTCGACCGGAACATAGAAATAGCGTAAAGGAGGATTCGTCGGAGTAGACTACATTCTTCCACCGGTCCATTGACCAATTCCTATGGTCATTATACCATTTTCTGCGCCGCTCAATGTTGATGTGCGAAAGGAAGGGTTTCGCAATTGCAGCCCTCCCATGGTATCCAGTTCCATGGAGCTCGCGACGTACAGTTCTGGTCGATACCGGGCTTGCAAGATGCTGGTTAAGCTCTGCAGTCACTTTTGGAGCTGTGGTCTTATGGTTCTTTGTCATAATGCGCTTTAGCACCCGGCGGTCTCGATCACACAGCTTCTTCTTGCGTCCACTATTGCATTTGTCGGTGCTTGTCTTTCCATGGTTTTGGTATGCAAACATGACCATAGAGACAGTTCCTCTGGATACATTGAACATCTGAGCGGTTTTCGTCACCGATGCACCAGCCATCCGCGCTCCGACAATTTGCCCTCTTTGGAAGTCTGACAGGTCTTTCATAACTGCTAATTCATAATTCACTCAGATCTGTAAAAACAACGTGAGGGTTATAACATGACGTATACACTCTCTGTTACGCATTTAAATAGGTTTGCCAGTCATTTGGCCGTTTACTTTGTGTCTGAGCAGTCCGTAAAGATAACCAGTGAAATCGGCGGGTGTTCATATTATTTTGTCTAACCCCTGTATATATATGATCACATGAAGACATTCCCCCACCCCCCACCCCCCACCGATCCACCTGAAGATCTTCCCCCCCAACTCTATCTGGGGAGGGAAGATCTTCAGGTGATCCGATTTTTTTAATCAATATATTTAGAATCGTGTTGCTTTTCTCTTTGCATTATGTAAAGCGGACACATATTCTGGCATTCCGTTGATAAGCTTTGTCATTTGTTCCTGAGGACAATTATCGTAGTGTCTATTTATTTTTGGCAACCCTCTCTACACAGTTCCATGTAGAGTCTCAGAATGCAGTTTTTATGCTACAAATTTTAAACAACTACAAAGAGTACGTTAATTACTTAACAAGTGCACTTGAATTTGGAATTATGAGGGCCAAATACCCAAAATACTCAAAATAACAAAGGGCAAAATACCCAAAGAGGGAAGAAAATTTAATTATGAAAATTTAGCAATAATATTTGCAACGAACGGTCATACACCCCCCCCTTTCAGAAATAGTGGGGTGGCATAGCAATCGAATTGTTCGTTTTTTGATACAAGCATGAAAATTGGCGCAGAGATAGATAAATAGACTGTAAAAAGATTTGGATATGGAGACATCACGAAATTTTATTATTTTGAAGATGGCGGCCAAGATGGCGGCCGAAAAATTGAAAAATATCAAAATGCTCTTAGAGTATTAATTTTGGTCTCAAATTGAAGCTTACAGTCAGAGGAGTAACATCTACTCTATAAGTGATAGTGGGAATATTATATTGATATTTTAATCTATAAAATAGGTTTATTGAAAAAATTGAAAAAATTGAAAAATATCAAAATGCTCTTAGAGTATCAACTTTGGTCTCAAATTGAAGCGTACAATCAGTAGTTTTTTTTTATCTGACACTGCTAAATTTAGTGCTTTATTTTTTATTATTATAAGTGAATTTAGCTGATATCTCTCTCTTTGATAAGGTACCTCACCGCCGGCTAATGGCGAAAATGCGCGCGCTGGGTATCGGTGGGGAAATAGGTAGGTGGATTGAAAACTGGCTGAGGAATAGGCGGCAGAGGGTGGTAATTAAAGGGGCTAGTTCGGGTTGGGCCTCGGTCACTAGTGGGGTTCCTCAGGGTTCCGTTTTGGGGCCACTGTTGTTTACCATTTACATAAATGATATCGACGGTGGCATCGTCAGTCGGATCGCCAAATTCGCTGATGACACCAAGCTTGGGGCCAATGTTGGGACGCCCGAAGCGATCGAGGAACTGCGTGCGGACCTAGGTAGGATAGGAGAGTGGTCCGAAAAATGGCAAATGCCGTTTAACTTGGGTAAATGCAAAGTGATGCACATTGGCTACGCCAATCCCAAGTCGGACTACTCGATGTTGGGCAGTAATATCGAGGTGACTGATTTAGAAAAGGACTTGGGTGTGCTAATTAGCAGCGACCTTAAGTTTACGAAACAGTGTGTAGAGGTGGAAAAGAAAGCCCAGAAACTATTGGGTTATATCAGGAGGCAATTTCAGTTTCGGAACAAGGAGATTGTGCTCTCACTGTACAATTCCCTTGTTCGGCCGTACCTGGAGTATGCTGTGCAGTTCTGGTCGCCCACCCTCAGGAAAGATATTGAGAGGCTGGAGCGAGTGCAGGCGAGGGCCACAAAGTTAATCCCTTCCGTTAGGCATATGGGCTACAATCGACGGTTACGCGCCTGAACTTGTTTTCGCTTGAAACTCGGAGGCTGCGCGGTCAACTGATCGAGGTTTTCAAGCTCTTACGAGGGTTCAACGATGTCGATTTTAGAAGTATGTTTAGTTTAAATGATAATCCAACTCGCAACAATGGTTGGAAGTTGGATTTGAAACGGTTTAGGACTGTGTGTGGGAATTACGTTACGTATAAGATCTGTGACACATGGAACAGGTTACCTTCGGAAGTTGTGAACAGTTCCTCTGTGGATCAGTTCAAGAAAAGGTTAGACGAAATCTTGCACACTATTTGAGTGTGTAAAGACATTTAGGACCTCAGTCTGCGGAAATTTCTTTTCCTATAAAATAGTTAATATCTGGAACCAACTTCCCTCAGAGGTTGTTTCCAGTCAAAGTGTAAATCTGTTTAAAAATAGGCTAGACAAAGTACTGAACACACTCATAGTTTAAGATTAAAACCTCAGAAAACTCTGCAGGAGTTCGCTTGCTCGGTGTCTCTGTGAGCAAGCTAAATATAGAGCTATTTATATATTCTCCACTTTCCTGTAAAATTTCCTTGGCTACTTTTCCAGGGTCAAGGTATTTTCTTCAACCTTTTTCCGTGCCTGCCTCTGGCAGGGAGGGAGCGGAGGGTGGGGAGAGAGCCTTCTACTTTTCTATCCAGTTTTCTACTACTGCTAGGATAGTTGAAAGAAAAATACAAAATTTTCCCTGGCACCCGTTGCCATTGGTACCTCCTCGGTATGGGCCGCAAGGCCTTTTGAGGTACTTCTTTTCCTTGTAACTCCTTGTAACTCTCTCTCTCTCTCTCTCTCTCTCTCTCTCTCTCTCTCTCTCTCTTATATATATATATATATATATATATATATATATTAATTTAGTGTTAATTTTTAGACAATGAAGCGTATCCACATCTTTTACCAATCAATTATAAATATCTATCACCAACCTTTGCGATTGTTAGCAACGTTATTTAATAAACACTGTTGGTATAAAGCAGGACTAATTTCATTTTGTTGCGGCATGTTTAAATCACACTGTGCTTGGGGTCAGGAGGGATGGGAAATCATTACGTTTAATCAGATAGCGACTGATTTGTGCTTGTCGCTCTGAATGTGATTGTCACTGCTGTGGGGGCGATAAGGAGGGGATGAGGGTACCATTACGTTTTGCTACGTCATCGGGGCTGCATTTCCGATGTCGCCTGGCGTGTGATGAAATTGTGTTGTGGGGAAAACAATGAGGAGGGATGGGGGTACCATTCGATTAATGTGCCACTGGGGCTGACGGAATTTAGTCGCTGAGTGTGTGTTCTGTGTTCACATCTCTTTGTGGGTGATATCTAGTTGAATTGCTACAGCTGAAATATTAATGTAATATTGTTCTTTTCTCTTTGCAGGGCCGCCTGTAAGGAACATCATGTCGTCTAGTCAAAGCTTCAACGTCGATGATCCAGAGCGTCTGTGGTCATCAGTGTCCGTGCATCCAACTGAGATCAACTGGAACCTGTGTATCATCTGCCAAGAGGACAAGGCAGAGCAGCTAACACGTCCTTCACAGTCGAAAAGAACTGACGTTGGGAGTGGATACACTTCACTGGCAGAAAACCTAGTGAAATTCAGCGAACTGGGTCAACTTCCACAGACACTGAAGATAGAGAGACTGGATGAAGGGTGCGGCATTGAAGCCGCCATGGTTGCACACAATGCACAGTATCACAAGAAATGCCAGCTCAAATTCAACAACACTATGCTGAAGAGAGCAGAAAAACGGAAACTGGAAACAGACGGTCATTGCCAAGATGGAGACGAAACAGGTGTATACAAGCACATGAGGTCGGAATTCGTAGTTTCTGAGAAGGGCGTCCAAGAAGCATTGTGCTTCTTCTGCAGACAAGCAGCTGGCGCAGAAGGATCCGCGCAGCATCAACCTTCCAGCTAGACAGCCGGGTGCGGGCCTGTGCTGAGATTCTTGAAGACACACACCTGCTTGCCAGACTCAGTGTGGGAGACGTTGTGGCTCTGGAGGCTAAGTACCATGCCAAATGTTTAGTAGGTTTGTACAATCGAGCAAGGAAGGCAAAGGCTGCCGAATCTAAAGAAACTGCTCGCGAGAGGGAAATAGCCACTACTGTCTTCGCCGATTTGGTTCTATACATCGAAGAAACACGTCTTGGGGCGACAGCACCGGTGTTCAAACTGGTTAATATTGCTCGCCGCTACACGGCTATGTTGGAGCAGGTAGGAGTCAAAGTAGATGGCAGAGTTAACACGACACGACTGAAAGAACGACTCCTGTCACAGTTCCCAGACATGAGTGCCCACAAGAAAGGAAGAGATGTCCTTCTGGCATTTAATGACGATGTTGGTTCTGCGATTGCTAAATCCTGCGAGTTAGACAGTGACAGAGATGCGGTGTGCCTTGCTCGTGCAGCACAGGTGGTCCGCCGCCAAATGTTTCAAGAAGCCAAGCCCTTCACTGGTTTCGCTGAAGGATGCCAAGAAGAATCTGTACCGCAACTACTGCTTTGCTTGGTGAGAATGGTCCTGGATGGTGCCAGTATTACAGAACACGTGACACACACGACGCATGCAGCACTAACCATCGCTCAGTTGGTGAAGTTCAATAGTGTCAAGCATAATCGGACGCCTGGGACAACAGCCTCTGTCAATGTCCGGCACATTCCCTCTCAGGAGACACCTTTTCCCACCTACCTAGGGTTGATGGTTCATGCTCACACACGCAACAGGGAATTGGTTGACAGGCTTTTCCACTATGGGATTAGCATCTCATATGACCGTGTTCTCCGAATCTCAGCACAGATGGGAGACAACGTCTGCCAGCAGTTCCAACGAGAGCAAGTAGTTTGCCCTCCAAAGATGCGCGGCAGTGTGTTCACAACTGCTGCTGTCGACAACATACATCACAATCCAAGTTCAACAACAGCTAAGGAGTCCTTCCATGGTACTGCTATCTCCCTATTCCAGCATCCATCCTTCACTGGCGAAGGGGTTAATCGGAGTATCGTAATCGCAGAAGGGTCCGGTAAAGCAAGCGTTAAGAAGATCGGCATAAACTTGCCGTACAACTATACTAACATTCCAACTGTCATCAGCACCATTACAAATGAAACTATCCCACCTGCTGATGTGGTGTCTCTGTGCCGAGAAGGCTTCCCAGAACAGAGAAAGACTGAATATCTGTGGCTAGACCACTTCAGACAGGCCCTTGAAAGGTCTGACGTAGAGGAAAACACGTCTTGGGCTGCCTTTCACGCCAGCCGTCAGCCATCAGGAGCTCAACTTATATGTCCCACTTCTTTGCTCCCACTCTTCCTTGAGAGAGCACACACAACCGCCATGATCCGACATTCAATGGACGTTGTGCGAAAATGTATTGAACATGTTAATCCAGGGCAGACAACAGTAATCACCGTCGACCAACCCCTGTTTGCCTTGGTCAAGCAGATTCAGTGGAAGTGGCCAGAGAGCTACGGGGAAGACAAACTAGTGGTGATGTTTGGTGGTCTCCACATCGAGTTGGCAGCCCTGAAGATGGTGGGTGACTGGCTGCAAGGAAGTGGTTGGGTTCATGCATTAGTGCAAGCCGAGATCGCATCACCAGGGACAGCTGATTCGTTCTTGCACGCAGCCCACATCACGCGTACAAGACGAGCACACCAGGTAACCGCATCTGCACTATACATCTTACAGAAACGAGCATACGACAGAAGCTGTCAGATATATCCAGCTGAGGCAGGGGAGACAGAAAACTTTGAAGACTGGTGCCATAACAGAACACAAGCATATCCTTAATTTCAGTATTGGGCAACCGTGCTGGAAATAGAGCTTCTGATACTCGTCTACGTGCGTTCTCTACGGCAGGCATCATTCACCATGTATCTCGACGCCCTGACTGAACTCGCCCCCTGGTTCCACGCTCTGGATCGCACCAAATACGCTAGGTGGATCCCAGTTCACCTGAAAGACATGACTGAATTTTCAACAAAGCACCCAGATGTGGCCGCAAAATTCACGGCTGGCAGCTTCACAGTTCAGAAGACCCAGAAAGTGTTCTCCTCAATCCCAATTGACCAAGCACATGAGCAGAACAACGCCCTAACTAAAGGGGACGGTGGAGATGTTGGCCTTACGGACAACCCAAGTGCCCTTCGGCGTTGGATGATTGCTGGACCAGAAATCGCCGCGGCAACACAAGAGTTCCAAGATGGGCACCAGCACAGGGGAATGCAACTTGACACACGGCACCACGATCAGACAGCCAGTGTGCAGACCGCATTTACCAAAGATGTCATCTCCCTTGTTAATGTGATAGAAGATCTTGGCAACCCATTCGAGGAAGAAAGCGTGGACCTGATTGTTCTCGACTCCAAGGAAATTGCAGGTCCTGCAGCGGTCGATGCTGTCCAGAAGGTGAAGATGATTGGCAAAGAGCAGTTCAAAACCTTCACCACAGAGCGTCTGGTAGAAAGAACGAAGCCCATTGATGACATCATACGTCGCAACAAGCTGAACGTTTTTGTCAACCCCAGGCCGAAGACAGCAAGTAAAGGGAAGCACCAACTGGTGTGTCTGAAAAATAACGTCGGACTCTTTTCGCGGCTGTACATTCGTTGCCAGACCAGGGACGGGAACCTAGAGGAGTTCTTTCGCCATGAGAACCAAGCATGCCCTCCAGCACTCTCTGATGATGGTAGACTGCGTTTAGGTACTAAGAGTGACCTACTTCAATGCTTAGAAACCTATCTGAAGTCCATGCTGACGCTCCTGTTACAACCTGTATAGTTATTGATGGGGCTGCCATAGTTCACATGTTGAAGCCCGGTGCTGCAAAGAACTTTGATGAGTATGCTAGTCAGATATTCATTCCCTCCCTCTCCACAAAACTGCAGCAAGTGACACGCCTGGATCTAGTGTGGGACACCTACAAGCAGGATTCGCTGAAAGGCATGACAAGAACAAAACGAGGACAAGGAGTGCGCAGACGTGTTGTAGCTGCAACTGCCATACCAAGAAATTGGCCAAGTTTCCTCCGTGTGGACTGCAACAAGACAGAGTTGTTTAGGTTCCTTTCTGAAGCTGCCCTCCGGTGGTTCAACATGGAGGGAAAACAGCTAATCATCACTCGCTCCATGCCACCATGAGGAAACCGACACTCGCATGTTGCTGCATGTGTCACATGCTGCACAGCATGGCCACCGCAAGATCATGCTTCGGACGGTTGACACAGACCTTGTGGTGTTGGTCGTGTCTGTGGTACCGGAGCTGCAACCTGGAGATGAACTCTGGCTGGCATTCGGAACTGGAAAGGGATTTCGGTACTTGTCAGCACACGAAATAGCAGCTGGGCTTGGTCGACAGAAGGCTCAGGCATTGCCGATGTTTCACGCTCTGACTGGGTGCGACACCGTGTCCAGCTTTACTGGACATGGTAAGAAGACTGCCTGGACCATCTGGGCTGTGTTTCCGGAATTAACAGCTGCGCTGCTGAAGGTCTCTTCAGCACCAATTACTGCACCAGAATGTGTCATGTCTACCATCGAAAGGTTCGTCATCCTCTTGTACGACTGAACAAGTACCAGCTCTGACACACATATAGCTCGACAGAAGATGTTTGCAAAGAACAACAACGTGCAGTTGATTCCACCAACAAGGGCAGCTCTAGAACAGCATGTGAAGAGGGCGACCTATCAGGGAGGTCATGTGTGGGGGACAGACACTTCTACCAAATTCAGATCTCCCTTGCCCCACTAACTGGGGATGGACCAAGACTGGTGACTGCCTGTACGAACCACACTGGACGAACCTACCCGAGGCATCAAAGGCATGTCAAGAGCTGGTTTCATGCAAGTGCACAAAAGGATGTATGAAGCGCTGCACCTGCAGAAAGGCTGAACTTCCATGTACGGCCTTATGTGCGTGTGAGGGGAATTGTTCTTCTCAGTAGTGATACGCAGCATGTAGTTATGTGTTGTTGGTCTTGTGTAAATAAAATATCAATCAATTCAATTTGGGACCAAAGTCGATACTCTACGAGCATTTTAATATTTTTAAAATTTTTCCTATTTTATAGATTGAAATATCAATATTCTCACTATCACTTATAAAGTAGATGTTACTCCTCTGACTGTAAGCTTCAATTTGAGACCAAAGTTGATACTCTAAGAGCAATTTGACATTTTTCAATTTTTCGGTCGCCATCTTGGCCGCCATCTTGAAAATAATAAAATTTCGTGATGCCTCCATATCCAAATCTTTTTACAATCTATTTTCATGCTTGTATCAAAAAATGAACAATTCATGTCGATATGGCAGCTATGCCGCCCCACTAAAAGCCTTTGATGAGGTACCTCGCCGCCGGGTAATGGCCAAAGTCCTCGCGCTGCGTATCGATGGGGAAGTAGGTAGCTGGACTGGAAACTGGCTGAACAATAGGCGGCAGAGGGTTGTAATTAAAGGGGCTACCTCGGGTTCGGCCTCGGTCACTAGCGGGGTTTCTCAGGGTTCCCTTTTGTGGCCACTGTTGTTTATCATTTACATAAATTATAGGATCGCCAAATTCGGTGATGACACCAAGCTTGGGGCCAATGTTGGATGCCCGAAGCGATCGAGCAACTGCGTGCGGACCTACGTAGGATAGGAGAGTGGTCCGAAAAATGGCAAATGCCGTTTAACTTGGGTAAATGCAAGGTCATGCACATTGGCTGCGCCAATCCCAAGTCGGACTACTCCATGTTGGGGAGTATTATCGAGGCCACTGATTTGGAAATAGACTTGAGTGTGCTAATTAGCAGCGACCTTAAGTTTACCAAACAGTGCGTAGAGGTGGAAAAGAAAGCCCAGAAGCTGTTGAGTTATATCAGGAGGCAATTTCGATTTCGGAACAAGGAGGTTGTGCTCTCTCTATACAATTCCCTGGTTTGGCCGCACCTGGAGTACGCTGTGTAGTTCTGGTCGCCCACCCTCAGGAAAGATATTGACACGCTGGAGCGAGTGCAGGCGAGGGCCACAAAGTTAATCCCTTCCGTTAGGCATATGAGCTCCAATCGACGCTTACACTCCCTGAATTTGTTTTCGCTGGAAACTCGGAGGCTGCGCGGTCAACTCATCGAGGTTTTCAACTTCTTACACGGGTTCGACGATGTCAATTTTAGAAGCATGTTTAGTTTAAATGATAACTCAACTCGCAACAATGGTTGAAAGTTGGATTTAAAAGAGTTTAGCACTAGTATGTGTGGGAATTACTTTACCTATAAGATCTGTGAAACGTGGAACAGGCTATCTTCAGAAGTTGTTAGCAGTTCATCTGTGGATCAGTTCAAGAAAAGATTAGACCGAATCTTGCACACTATTTGAGGATGTGTTACTGTCTTCTGTGGTGGCTATTTGAGAAGCTAGCTGTGACAATGTGTAGGAATTTTTCCCTGGCCGTAAGGAATTTTGAGGTACTTCTTGTCCTTGTAACTCCTTGTAACTCTCTCTCTCTCTCTCTCTCTCTCTCTCTCTCTCTCTCTCTCTCTCTCTCTCTCTCTCTCTCTTCGTTGTCACTTCGCAAATATGTCTTTTTAAATACTGTCCATTCCCAATATCTGACAGGAAGACTTTTACTACTGAAAAATATTTAATATTTACGAAACGAATATTTTTTAAAAGGAATAAAAGATAGTAAGGAAAATAAATAGATTAAAATTGATTGCAGTTTTTAATGTTGAAATTTGGCGAAATATACAGGGTTGCTAAAAAATTAGGAATCGTAGCAATATAGATATTTATTTTTACTTCTTAAGTGGTATCATATGATGCCTGACTTTTCAACAACCCTGTATATGAATTGTTAGCTGTGTCAAAGGTTTTAACAGTTGTGAAAATTATAGAGAGGATAGGTATCGGTAATCAGTACCGAAAGGTATCGGTAATCAGTACCGGTTCAGCAAAAATAGTATCGGTTAATCAGCAAAGCGACCGACAACGTCGATTCCCAACTAACCATCGATTCTTCGGAAAATCATCCTTATATATGTTACAGGAAATCTGTATAACTTGGGATTTCATGAAATCCCTAAAATGTTTAGAGATTTTGAAAATTAGCGAAATTTAGCCCCTCTAACAAAACCATATTTTTGTTAAACCTAGGGGAAAATTATTAAATGCCCGGCTAGGTTAATTGAATGCACGGTTACGTTAACTGTAAGCCCTTGACGGTTGGTTAGGTTAACCTTAGATGAAATCCCTAGTTACACAGATTCCCTGTAACACACACACACACACACACACACACACACTCACTCACATTATATATATATATAACACACACACACACACTATATATATATATATATATATATATATATATAGGAACAGGTAAAAATGCCACTAGCTCTAGCTGATGAATTTATGTTAACGCAAGAAATAACAGAACACACAAGAAAAAGCAACTGCCTAGATTTGGTATTCACAAACAACAGTAATCTAATTGATAATGTAGAAATATCCCCAACTATAATATCGGACCACAACATCATTGAAATAACAGCTAATATAAATGCAACAGGAAAGGAAAGAACACGAACAACAGAAAGAAGCAAATTCGAAATTTTTAACTTTCACTCCAAAGCTATAAACTGGGAAGATGTTACATCTAGCATGGAAGTAATAGATTGGAAAACCATTTTCGAGGCCAAGACAACGGACGAGATGCTAATGACGTTAGAGGAGAAGACGTTAGAAATTGTGGAAAAACATGTCCCAAAAATACAACAAAGAGGAAAGAGAAGCAGGTTCGAGAGACAAAAGAGGGCATTGTTTCGAAAGAGAAAAAGAGTGACTGCAAAATTGAGTAACTGTAAAGATAACATCAGAAAAATGTTAAATAATAAATTGCAAAGTATCGATGATGACGTTATACAGGAACTAATCGAGAAGCATACAGAAAAAGAAGACGACGCTATAGAAGCGATAAAGGCTAACTCAAAGTACTTCTATAATTTCGCAAAAAGAAAGTCGAAAAACCATGCGACTATCAGACCTTTAAAAAACGAGAACAGTGCTTTATCTGATAATCTAACAGAAGTAGCTGAAATATTAAGAGCTCAGTACGAATCATCTTTCAGTATCCCAAAAACTGACAAATTGATATGTGATAGAAACGCGTTCTTTGAAGAACTACAAGGGGAAAGTATAACGGATTTCGACTTTACGACAGATGATATTGCACAAGCCATAGGGAAACTAAAAAAAAACTCAGCGGCAGGACCGGATAAATGGAATGCCACACTAATCAAAAACTGCAAGAATGCAATCGCTGAGCCCCTATACTGGATATGGAGACGATCACTAGACACGGGAGAAATACCGGACATCCTGAAGAGCGCGAACATAGTCCCAAAATATAAAGGAGGAAACCGAAATAGTTGAAAGAATAGTTAGACAGAAAATCTATGACTTTTGGAAACTCAGAAAAAATTCAATGATAACCAACACGGGTTTCGGTCAGGCAGATCATGCCTATCACAACTAATGGAACACTACAACAACATTATTGATGCACTTGAAAGTAATGAAAACTATGATGTACTATACACAGACTTTGCTAAAGCGTTCGACAAGTGTGACCATGGAATCATAATACATAAACTGAAATATATGGGAATAAGAGGAAAAGTAGGGAAATGGATATATAATTTCCTTAGTGAGCGGCGCAAGTCGTTACAGTACAAGGAGTATCTTCATCAGAATCAGAGGTCCTCAGCTCAGTACCACAAGGGAGAGTATTAGCTCCACTACTCTTTATAATCATGCTGTGACATAGATGAGGACGTTACCAGAGACAGCACAGTAACATCCTTTGCCGATGACACAAAGATCAGTAGAAAAGTAAGAAACCCAGAAGATATAGGATCTCTACAAACCGACATAAACAGAATCTACAAGTGGACAGAAGACAACACTATGAAGTTTAACACCGAGAAATTTCAGCTGTTATGGTACGAAAAAAGAGGAGACCTAAAATCCATGGAATATTATACCCCAAATGGACAGGAAATTCAGAGAAATTCCAGAGCAAATGATTTAGGGGTTGTAATGACAGATGATGCGAAATTTGAAACACAAAATAAGATAGTAAACAGAGCAAAGAGAATAACGGGACAGATATTGAGAACCTTTAAACGAAGGGATCGGAATGTAATGATTCCTCTACTGAAAACCCTGATTATACCCAAATTGGAATACTGCTCGGTCCTAACATCCCTATATAAAAAAGAAGACACTAGACAGCTGGAAAGGATCCAGAGAAGCTTCACAGCCATGATCAAGGGGTGCAAAGAACTAAATAACTGTGAAAGGTTATGCGAACTAGACCTATATTCACTGGAAAGGAGAATAGAGAGATACACCATTATTTACACTTGGAAAATAATGGAGAAACTAGTCCCTAATCTTACTCTAAACACTATAACTCCCCAAACAACAGTGGAAAGTAGAAATGGTAGATTGTGTCGTATTCCCAAATTGAAGGCGAGACAGGGAACATCCTTAACCCTGAAAGAAAATAGTTTTGTTGCAGTGGACATCTTGAAAAGAAGATTAGACGCCTGGCTCAAAACAATCCCCGATGAGCCGGGCGTACCTGGTTAAGTGAGGTGGAGAGCACAAGAAACCAACTCACTACTTCACCAGGCCAACTCGAGAGGAGGGGCGACAAGCTTGACCTTCGCGAAATGAGGAATCATCACGCGGAACCTTTGTAAGGTAAGGTAAGGTAAGGTATATATATATATATATATATATATATATATATATATATATATATATATATATATATATATATATGTTATATGTGTTATAATTTATAATCGAAGTAAAGCCGCGTACTGATGACTATTATGTTTATGAAATTTCATTCATTGCATATTTCCCAAGCTATGTATGACTCGTTTCCTTCCGACGGAACTCACGCGTAGTGACGCAGACGGTTTCTTTGATTTCACTTGGGAAAAACAATGCCTTCAGGTGACGTCAACCGCTTGCGTGACGTCGTACCCAGGTTCCGTTCCTTTGACTATATAAGAAGGGGATCAGTGCCCTTAAGGCAGATCCCTGGAGAGGGTCTTTGGGCCGAAGGGTTTCGGTCCGTTAACGGGAATTGCTTTTGAAAATTGGAAGATCCATGGAGTATCAATTTAAAGTCTGACTGTTTAGAGAGATCAGTAGCTTGCAATTGATTCATATAAGCTTGGAGACTCAGAACGTACAAGGGTGTTGTCGAGGGGTTTCAGGCTTATTTCATATCTTACAATGAAGATAAAGTAACATATTATCATTATGAAACTTTTATTATTTTTATTATTATTATTATTATTATTAAATCTCTGGTCTTTACAAAAGAAACATTTGATTCATGCTAATCCATTATATTTATCTCGCCTATATTCAAATTAAAAATCGTGTAAGCCGTTGTGTTTATTTTCTACTCTTTGGACTTTGATAACTGGGATAAAGCACGAGCCCATGCAGTACTCCGCGATTGTAGGTATAAGAAGGGTAAACTATTTCTGCATCCAGGAGTGCATCCAGGAGTGCATCCAGGAGTAACATCCTGACATTGCCCGAACCACGGGGAGAGCCAGTTATTACAGTGGTGTCAGAAGTGGGATCGTTATCCCTTCTTCTTAGCCAAAGACACCATCGACGGCTGAAACAAGTGCATGAGAATCACCGGCGCGGAGAAGACGAAGGAACTACGAGATCGAGGACAGCTGCTTAGGCCTGCTTAAAGCCCCCATCCTTTGAAACTTCAAGCATCGGACGAAGAACAGAAAGATGGACGTTTCTTTTCCGGAGAAGGAACCCGAAATTGGACGTAATAGGTGAGCGACCTTGGTAGCATAAAGTGACCATCCCCAAAAAATCCTCTAGAAGGAACCCTCGAGTAACCGAGCCGGACGGTTCCGCCGAACCACGAAGCTCTTCAATAATAGCATTACTGATACACTGCTTGCTTGAGATAAGTGATTCAATATTTATATATCTAATATGTGCTCAAATCCATAATTAAGTGAATAGTCTCTAACTGAAGTGAATAGTTTCTAACTGAAATTAGTGATTAAGCGAATGCTTAAAGGCAACCTACCTTTAAAAATAAATAGTGAAAATCTTAATAACCATTTAAAATGGTAAATGGTAAAAATGAAAATTGGAAGATCCATGGAGTATCAATTTAAAGTCTGACTGTTTAGAGAGAGATGATCAGTAACTTGCAACTGATTCATATAAGCTTGGAGACTCAGAACGTATAAGGGTGTCGTCGAGGGGTCTTAGGCTTATTTCTTATCTTACAATGAAGATAAAGTAACATATTATCATTATGAAACTTTTATTATTTTTATTATTATTATTATTAAATCTCTGGTCTTTACAAAAGAAACATTTGATTTATGCTAATCCATTATATTTATCTCGCCTTTCTTCAAATTAATAATCGTGTAAGCCGTTGTGTTTATTTTCTACTCTTTGGACTTTGATAACTGGGATAAAGCACGAGTCCACACAGTACTCCGCGATTGTAGGAATAAGAAGAGTAAACTATTTCTGCATTCAGGAGTGCTAAGGTAATAACCCTCTCTCTAGTAACATCCTGACATTGCCCGAACCACGGGGGACAGCCCGTTATTATATATATAATATATATATATATAATATATATATATATATATAAAACTTGATTGAAGGGTTTGTTCTTAGGGAAACGTAGCTTAGCCAGGAATAATTAAACAAGAATTCACCAAACTGCTAACGCTTGCCGCTTCAGATCCTTATTTCTTTTTTAATTAACAACTTTATCAACAAACCGACTCACTAGCTATGGGATCCCTTTTAAGTGTCACTTTAACCAACATCTTTCTCAGTCACCATGAAAATAACTGGCTACTCCAATGCCGCACCCACTATAAACCCCACCTATATAAAAGATATGTTGACGACACCTTTCTCCTTTTTCACAATGCCAACCACGCCCACCTTTTTCTTAACCATCTTAATTCCCAACACAAAAACATTAAGTTCACCAAAGAAGACGAATCCAATAACATCCTACCCTTCCTAGATATAACAATAACAAAACAAAACAACAAATTCAGCACCTCCATATATCGCAAACCCACATACACAGGCCTAGGTACTAATTACCTAAGCCACACCCCTTCGCCATATAAAATAAACAGCATCAAAATTTTAATCTACCCCGCCTGTCATCTTTGCTCTTCATACTTACCCCTCCACAACGAAGTAGAATTCATTCATAATTTCGGCATCAACAACTCCTTCCCAAAACATCTTTTACAATTTTTAACAAGAAATTTTCTTAATTAAAGGGGCTAGTTCGGGTTGGGCCTCGGTCACTAGCGGGGTTCCTCAGGGTTCCGTTTTGGGGCCGCTGTTGTTTATCATTTACACAAATGATATAGACGGTGGCATCGTCAGTCGGATCGCCAAATTCGCTGATGACACCATGCTTGGGGCCAATGTTGGGACGCCGGAGGCGATCGAGCAACTGCGTGCGGACCTAGGTAGGATAGGAGAGTGGTCCGGAAAATGGCAAATGCCGTTTAACTTGGGTAAATGCAAGGTGATGCACATTGGCTACGCCAATCCCAAGTCGGACTACTCGATGTTGGGGAGTAATATCGAGGCGACTGATTTGGAAAAGGACTTGGGTGTCCTAATTAGCAGCGACCTTAAATTTACGAAACAGTGCGTAGAGGTGGAAAAGAAAGCCCAGAAGCTGTTGGGTTATATCAGGAGGCAATTTCAGTTTCGGAACAAGGAGATTGTGCTCTCTCTGCACAATTCCCTGGTTCGGCCGCACCTGGAGTATGCTGTGCAGTTCTGGTCGGCCACCCTCAGGAAAGATATTGAGAGGCTGGAGCGATTGCAGGCGAGGGCCACAAAGTTAATCCCTTCCGTTAGGCATATGGGCTACAATCGATGCTTACGCACCCTGAACTTGTTTTCGCTGGAAACTCGGAGGCTGCGCGGTCAACTGATCGAGGTTTTCAAGCTCTTACGCGGGTTCAACGATGTCGATTTTAGAAGCATGTTTAGTTTAAATGATAACCCAACTCGCAACAATGGTTGGAAGTTGGATTTGAAACGGTTTAGGACTAGTGTGTGTGGGAATTACTTTACGTATAAGATCTGTGACACGTGGAACAGGTTACCTTCAGAAGTTGTGAACAGTTCCTCTGTGGATCGGTTCAAGAAAAGGTTAGACTAAATCTTGCACACTATTTGAGGGTGTAGAAAATTTTCCCTGGCACCCGTTGCCATTGGTACCTCCTTGGTATGGGCCGCAAGGCCTTTTGAGGTACTTCTTTTCCTTGTAACTCCTTGTAACTCTCTCTCTATATATATATATAGATAGTAAGGAATAAAAGGACAAGGAGATGGTACATGTTTATTTACAGACGTTTCGGAAATTCAATTTCCATCATCAGTGCTAAGAAAATAAAAAGTAGAAAAGTGAACAGATATAATGAGTAAAAGGTTTTGGTGCTACTATAGTATGCGGTCTACCTACGATTCAGCGGTCTATCTTTTAATTATAGCTTCTTATCTTGTTTACTAATTGCTTGTTTACATCCCAATGTCAATCGCCCTTGACGATTGGTTAGGTTTAGTCATGATATTTTCGTTAGTTTTAACGAAAATATCATGACTAAACCTAATCAATCGTAGTTAGACCGCGTACTATAGCAGCACCTAACTTTTATACAATATATTATTTATACGGTCATATGATAATAATTTAAAATTAAAAAGGAATATAAAATATAAAGAAATAAGACAACGGTTAAAATATGCAAAGGTTATAAGGTGAAACGAATACTGGAAATAAATCTTCCCAGGTTATTATACGGGGAGGGGGGCGGTAATCTAATTGTACGAAGGTTGGGAATGGTTGAGCGTTGAAGTATCCATGTTGGGATTGTCCCAAAGGCCGAAGAGTGGAAGCGGATTCCTTTTTCAGTGATGAGTTGGAAGAATTATTTAGCTATGTTTAAGTTGAAAGCATATATATATATATATATATATTATATATATATAGAGAGAGAGAGAGAGAGAGAGAGAGAGAGAGAGAATATATATATATATATATATATGAAAAGAAGGATCAACACAACGGCAAACATTTTCATTTATTTGTACATCAGACGTTTCGACAAATCTTTTGTCATCATCAGTGAGTTGTCGAAACGTCTGATGTACAAATAAATGAAAATGTTTGCCGTTGTGTTGATCCTTCTTTTCATCTGTAAGCTCCGGTTCCCTAAGGAGAAGTCAATAGCTTTGATATATATATATATATATATATATATATATATATATATCTATATAGAGAGAGAGAGAGAGAGAGAGAGACGAGCGAGAGAGAGAGAGAGAGAGAGATAATTGATGTAGTGTAATTAACAGGGGCGTACCTAAAGTATTTGGCACCCAGGGCGGATCCTTTCTTTGGCACCCCCCATAAATAATTTTAAAATTTAAACATACAGAAAAATATATTATGTTTGCAAGTAGATTTTTAAACAGTACAGTACTGTCATAAGCAAATTGGAAATAAGAAAAATGTAGGACATTAAAAATTCAGTGAACAGGTAATACTGCATTTTATTTTATACAAAAAACACAGGAAATCCAGTCTCAACGCTCAGCCTATTCTTCAAAGGTAAATAGAGAGGGTTCACAGTCTCTGCTTTCGAGCCTTAATTTCTGAAAATTGATGAATGACCTCATCAAAATTCACCTTCTTTGCATATTCATGTTCAATTGAAAGTAAAGCCAGATTTGTCAATCTTGTCTGACTCATGGTCGAGCGAAAGAAATTTTTTATCAATTTCAATTTGGAAAAACTTCTTTCACATGAAGCAATAGACACACAGACAGTCAAAAAGAATCTCAAACACAGTGACAAGCTTGGCAAAGATTCACAAAAATCCCATTTCACAATAAACTCCAGAAACTGCAATGCTGTCCATTTCTTTGCCTCTTAAACGCTGATTTTGGCAGCTTCCAAATGCCTCCGAAGTCGTCCAATTTCCACACTGATATCTTCTTCAGAGAATTCATCGAAAATCTGAGTCAAATTTGGAATATACTTCCGAAGTTCTTCTTCTTTTGCAACAACCAAAGTGTTTGGCTGAATAAAAGCGAAGATTGACAGAATTTGATCCATTACCTTAGAGCGAATCTCCAATTCTTGATGAAAGCGATCAAGACATTCAAACATAGCCCTTTTTACTTCCTCTGGCAATGTGAGACCAGCATCATTTGCCATCTCTCCTGGCATCCTTTTTCAGAGCTTTACTCTCCCTCTTCTCTCCATAGAAATGTCCATTTCCTCACACTTTGTAGTTGCATAATGAATGGCCCTCTCCACAATTTCATTGCGCTGATCTTCAAGAAACAGTTTTAGAGCTTGGCGCTTCACAATGCACTTTTCAAGGCTGATTCCAACTGTTTGCAAATACTTATTTAATTTTTCGTTTGTAAATTTTGTATTGCTAATAAAAATAAAAAATTATTTTATAGTGGAAATTAACATTAAGCTGTTGTAATAGTTTGAACATTTTTACATTTTTTTTCTTTGGCGAATTTTTCATTTGGTTTGAAAACTTGTACTGGTATTTTAACTCTCCCGATGGCACCCCCCCTCCTGGCTATCACCCGGGGCGGACCGCCCACCTCGCACCCCCCCCCTTAGTACGCCACTGGTAATTAATATAATTGATTAGTTGGCCTTAGCGCTGTGCCAGATTGTGTCCCTGTCACTGATTATTATTATATATTATATATATATATATATATATATATATATATACAGTGGAATCCGCTTATTGCGATCACTTTGGGACAGGGTTTTTTAGATAACAATAACCGGCTGATAACATTAAGCAAAGGATATAAAAAATTTGAATAATTTACATTCATTGTTATAAATTTACATTCATTTTTATAAATTCATTGTTATGTTATTAAATTCATTGTTATAAACAACTTTACATTATAAACAATTAATAAGGAACAATATAGATTTATTTTAAAAGCTTATTTATTTAAAAAAACTTATTTATTTAAAAAAACTTATTTAAACTCATTTATTTGACTTATTAAAACTTAGCTTATTAAAACCTATTTTAAAAAAAAACTTATGTACAGTAGTGTTGTCTGTCTACTGTTTGCGTTTAGTAGTTCATTAATAAATTGCTCATACTCGTAATGCTTTTGAAATTCTGTTGATCTATGTTGCACGACGCGACGAAGTATTTTTAGAGCTTCTCGAATCTGGGCATTGGTTGGAGGAGCTTCTGAAATTTCTTCTTCTAGATTTGGTTCAATCTCTTCTTCTAATTCAGAGTCTACATCGGTAACAGCTTGACATATTTCCGACACTGTCATTGTAGCTGCCACTTCAACTTTGTCGTCAATAGCCAACCAATTTTCAAACTTTCTTTTGACAATCGTCGGGGGTTCTATCAAGAATTTCATTTGTAATAAGCTCTAATTCTTCGTTAGCAGGAGTTTCTGTGCTTGTTTTAGAAAATCCACCTTTTTTGAAAGTTTTTTGATAACAATAACCGGAACTTTGATTATAGTAGGCGGATAATTTTTAATTCATTTTAAATAAAGTGTTTTGGGACCGACTGGTTTTCATAACAATAACGTTTGATAAACATTATCCGTGATTATAGTAAGCGGATTCCACTGTGTGTATATATATATATATATATATATATATATATATATATATATATATATATATATATATATATATATATATATATATTATGGCGGAGTGAAACAACTTTTTATTTCAAATTTATTTGCCTCACATGTTGTTTGGTGTATTAGAACATAAAAATGATGTATTCAGTCATTTAATGTTTGTAACTCAAACCATCTCTCGCATTTTTACATAAAAGCAAAATGGCCATCAGCCGGTTGTCCATAATAAAAATATGCTCATAACATAAAAACTAAGTGTTCTATCAAAACAAATAATTGAAGAAAAACGCTTTATAATGCAAAACTATACTTAAAAAACACCATTGTGCATACATTGTATTGAAATAAAATTATATCTGGTCTCACTTGGTTGGATGCCGTAAATCAATTACATTTGAATGCGATATAAAACACGCTCATCTCAAATAGTGTTATTTTTTCAGGAGAGGCATCAGATCCTTTTTGGTTTCAAGTGAGGGAAGCAGAGAGCGACTTTTTATTCTTGACCTAATAAATCCGTCTCTTGATTCTTGTGATATTACTGACGCTAAGGCATCTGTAACCAACTTCACGGCTCTTTTGACATTCTGCGTGTGAATGGGGTATTGCTCAACTTTGAAACATTTTGTTTCGTACTCAAGCAATTCTTCATCATACAATTTAGAAGTGAGAGGTGGTTCACTGATATCAATCCTATCCCAGAAGATGATGTCTGTCCAATGTGATGCTTTGAAGTTCAATTCTGGTACTCTAAATTCTCTGATTTTCCTTGTATTGGCTTCCTTACACTTTCTCGTTTGTATAATTCGATCGATTGCAACTTTGCGCAGCTTTTGCTTACTATCTGACAGCATTGATAGAAGAACATTTTCTGAGTGAGCAAAATAGGCATTCCGTGATATATAAGGTTGGACAACTTTTTCTATATCTTGGGGTAACAGTTTGAACCTTTTTATCGCATCAACGATATGTTTGGGTCCATCAGGCAGATACAGTTTAAATTTTGTATTGAACCAGTTAGGACCATAGTTTGTTACTATGAACAGAACAAGGTTACGTAACTCTCTGGAGGGATTCTTTTGGGAGACATAATAACGACATAGTCTGTTAGCTAGAAGTAACCATCTAGAGTTGTTAAGGGGACCAGGCTTGAGTTTCTCTAGGCTTCCGTCAACATATCCTTTTCATATAGTCCCAATTATTCTGAACATGTATTGTTGATCATTACTTAAATCTTCTATGAGCTCATCTGTGAGAACTGGGATGCTATCGGCCCCATCCGTAAATGGTGAGAACTTTACCACAGGTATCTCATGGCAAGTCTTAAGAGTATTACCAATAGATCCACTGAATGATCTTGGCCCAGTTGTTTTCCCGTCGTATCGCTCAAACAGATGCCTTAAGGGAAGTTCATTTGTATGTAACATACAAATGCTCCATTTGTATGTTACATAGATCAGTTCGCTGGAGCGAACCATAGCCTCGTCGTCAGACACTGCTATGTTTAAGATAAACGGTAAGGCTTACAGAATATTTCCCTTAATTCGATGGAGTTATAATTAATTCTCTTCCTCTCTTAGGTTAAGGTAACCCAGGGGGGAGGTCATCCTCGAAACATTTTAATATGCTTATTTATACCAAACAAATACTACAAAATTTTGTAATCCCGATAATCACACCTTTAATTTTGTATCATTGAAGATAAGATATTTCCGTTTATAAAAATTTACTCACGTTCTTGTATAAACTTTTTTTAGGGTATTCCCGTTAACAGGAAAGTACTTCATTTTCTTTCAAGAAAGAAAACGAATTTATAGAGATATACTAAAATATAAATTTAAATAATTTTGAATAATTGCCTTTAATGAGAAGTGGATTACTCCTTATGAAATTCATCCCAAGGACCACTTAAGCTCGACTCCTTTAAATGAATAGGCTTCACTTATGAGTGGGAAAAGAGAGGAGACAAATTGTGAACAAACTGTCATGGCTTATCAAATTATAAAATACTCATTAATCGCCTCTCGTTTAAACTTTTAAGACCCGAGACATCCTCTTGGAACTGAATAAACTACTTAAAATATTCAAGCACGAAGCTTGTACACAGGAGTAGCTTTGACTATAAGATCTGTACCAAGCGGAACACACAGCCTTCAGAAGATGTGAACAGTTACTCTGTGGATCAGTTCAAGTAAAGGATAGAGTGATTCTTGCATATTATTTGAAGGTGTACGAATTTTTCCTTGGAGCCACTGCTAACTAACAACTACACGGCATCTGTGAAATCTGTCTTAACGTTATAACTTGCGATGTATCAATGAAACCACCTCAGAAGGCTCGCCTACGCCGTTACAAGAACATAATACGTGCACTCACTTGTTATTTTATTCATATATACAGATAATATATATATGTATGTATACAGCATATAGGAACAATTTCACATCTAAATACATGAAATAAATATATGATATAACCCGCGAGGAAAAATAAAAATAAATACAAGATTTCTCATTTATTCCACAGTACATCTCGTCAGGGAATGGAGGAAAATGCAAGAGCTAGAAAATACTTAGCTCTATACAGCGTAAACAAAAGAGCTAGGACGGGATAGCGTGGATTAATGAGTATTAATTAAATGCAATAGATATTCATTTTACTTATGTCTCTCGCGTGGCCATTACCCATAGATCAGTGGGCAACACCTATAAGAAATATGAACGAGGAATATGTATATAAAAAAAAAACATAACCGTCAATATAACAGTACAGGAGAAATATATATACACCCCCGATGTTTAGTTAACTTTAAACTTGCTTTTTGTTATGTCTTAAAACCAATTACTTATTTGAGGTTTGATAGTTCTTCCTCTTCCGAGCTCTGTTTTCTGAAAGCCCTTCAATCTGTGGTCCTTAAAGTTTTCAATCCTATTTATTAATGTTGTCTTTAAAGGACAGGACGTAGAAGTGAATTCTTACTGTGATAACTTTATTCTCAAATGATAGGAGTTAAGTTTCTTTAGAGAAGTATTGTGCTGGTGAAGGAGAGAGTAGGTCTTTTCTTACAAATCACACTTTTATAGTATTCAATTCTTGAGTGAAATCCTATCACTGCTAAATTTTACATACAAGTTGTATGTCAGTTAGGCATTTGAACGAAGCGTTTTTGTAACACTGAACTCGATGTGTAACATTAGCGCAACTTCTCCAGATATATATATATATATCTCGATAATAGAAGAAAACAGTTTTAGTATTTTGGTAAATATATTTATATTTAGATGTTATATTGACGTATTTGACCAGTGACGAAAATATATACATATGTACAACAGATCAGAGAAATAAAGAGATTAGCACATGGTTAACAAGCATTGATTAAAAGCGAAAGACATTTTAACAAGATATTGCTAATTTTATACATTCCATATTCTATTCCTACTACTACTAATGGGGGAAAAAAAAACCTTGGTTTAACTTTACTTGTTCTAATGCTAGCAGCAACAGAGATGAGTTTTTCGGAAATTTACGTTGTCAGCCCTCTCCTGGCTCATATTTGTGCCCGGAATCGTGCAAAATCTGTTCCTCGAGTCCCCAAAATTTCCTTCATGCAATAAAATTGTGAAAATCTATACAATTCTAAGTCTTCTCGCTATTTCTGGCATCTGGTTAAGAACTTCTACATCAACTTTACATGTTCTTCCTCTCCTCACCTTTTCCAATCTTGCTCAGGAGCCATCTCTTCTCTTCACAAAGCTGAACTATTCGCTCGAACTTTCGCTTCCAACTCAACCCTGACATAATTACGTCTGGAACAACCACAATCGCCTCATTGTGCTTTACTGTGTTCAAGAACAAATTCATGCCTAAAGACACCTTAGCCGTGGAAAACTCTTTCGTCTTTGTCTTTCATCTGATATTATTACTTCCTGCTCGAAGTTCGCTTTCATTCAGCATGTCCTAAAGAAGGATGATTACTCTCAACTGTCCAACCATCTTCCATTTGCTTTGTTTTCTTGCCTTTGTAATGTTTTTGAATCCATCCTTAATAGGAAAAATCTTAATCACCCCTCTTCTTACAGTCTTCTCTCAGATCGTCAGTATGGGTTCTACATGGGAAACTCTACAGGCGAACTTTTTGCATATCTCTCTAACTCTTGGTCATCCCCTTTTTGGGATTTCGGTGAAACCTTTGTTAATGCGATATACATATCAAAAGTTTTTGATGAGTCTGGCACAAATCTTTAATTTCGAAACTGCTATCCTTTGGTTTGAATCCTTCTATCTGTGTCTTCCTCTCTATTTTCCTTTCGGGACGATCTACCATGATAATACACGACCTTAAATACTTAAAAGAGCCTGGTAATGACGTCACAACGACATTCCATAAAAGCAGGCGAAACTTTCACTTTAATTCATTACAAGATTGGAAATAGAGGGTAGAGTCATGTCAGTTGTCTCTCTGTGCCTTGACCAATTACTAAGTGGTGAACATGATATCTGCCGTTCCAAACGTGTTTGAAGCACACAAGTTGATAAATATTTCGCTCGGTAAAATTGCGTCCAGCCATTCCGGAAGAACTGATGCATCTTTGCATAAATCCTTATTAGTTGCCTCTGTGTTACATAAAGCCCGTTTTGTTTACCTAGAAGAAGCACATAATTACTACCACACCATAATTTTCCCACCACAAGGGCAACCTGAGTTTGCCCCGACCCCCTCGTGCACCCACACATTAACTGAAGTAACCATTACCCCAGTGGTGACGTCAATGATGCCTCTCGATTGTGGTGATAATATCTACGGTACAAAATGATTATTCAGCCATTTACTGCATTAGTGAAGAATGTAAATCTAGATTAGAAGACAGTGACCGTGAAGTAGACTCGAACAGTGAATATGGTTGCAACGATTCCCTGCACCATACCAGAAAAAGGCGGAGAGTTTCTGATCAGGAAACAGAGGTAGCAGTTTCCTCAATTTTACCAAAACGATTAAAATCTGATTTAGAACAGGAACAGTGCTCAGGCTGTTATTTTTGCGATCCCAAAATTTTGTGTTCATGTGGGTTCGATCTCACCTCTTGTCGTTGTTCTGAGCAGTCAGCGGACGACGAGATTTGAGCATGGAAGTCGACCACATAACTTCTCTTGTGTCTATCTTCAGTTTAAATCAGCAACAGCAACAAACAGATTCGTGTTCGACGCAGACCCACCACCAAGCAGATTCCGTTGGCCTCCTGTGGTGGCCGCTTTTAATCAATGCTTGTTAACCATGTGCTAATTTCTTTATTTCTCTGATCCGTTGTACATATGTATATATTTTCGTCACTGGTCAAATACGTCAATATAACATCTAAATATAAATATATTTACCAAAATACTAAAACTGTTTTCTTCTATTATCGATATATATATATATATATATATAGCAATCTGGAGAAGTTGCGCTAATGTTACACATCGAGTTCAGTTACAAAAACGTTTCGTTCAAATGCCTAGCTGACATACAACTTGTATGTAAAATTTAGCAGTGGTAGGATTGCACTCAAGAATTGAACACTACAAAAGTGTGATTTGTAAGAAAAGACCTACTCTCTCCTTCACCAGCACAATATTCCTCTAAAGAAACTTAACTCCTATCATTTGAGAATAAAGTTATCACAGTAAGAATTCAATTCTACGTCCTGTCCTTTAAAGACAACATTAATAAATAGGATTGAAAACCTTAAGGACCACAGACTGAAGGGCTTTCAGATAACAGAGCTCGAAAGAGGAAGAATTATTAAACCTCAAATAAGTAATTGGTTTTAACACATAACAAAAAGCAAGTTTAAAGTTAACTAAACATCGGGGTGTATATATATTTCTCCTGTACTGTTATATTGACGGTTATGTTTTTTTTATTATATACATATTCCTCGTTCATATTTCTCATAGGTATTACCCACTGATCTATGGGTAATGGCCACGCGAGAGATATAAGTAAAATGAATATCTATTGCATTTAATTAATACTCATTAATCCACGCTATCCCGTCCTAGCTCTTTTGTTTACGCTATACAGAGCTAAGTATTTTCTAGCTCTTGCATTTTCCTCCATTCCCTGACGAGATATACTGTGGAATAAATGAGAAATCTTGTATTTATTTTTATTTTTCCTCGCGGGTTATATCATATATTTATTTCATGTATTTAGATGTGAAATTGTTCCTATATGCTGTATACATACATATATATATTATCTGTATATATGAATAAAATAACGAGCGAGTGCACGTATTATGTTCTTGTAACGGCGTAGGCGAGCGTTCTGAGGTGGTTTCATTGATACATCGCAAGTTATAACGTTAAGACAGATTTCACAGATGCCGTGTAGTTGTTAGTTAGCAGTGGCTCCAAGGAAAAATTCATACACCTTCAAATAATATGCAAGAATCACTCTATCCTTTACTTGAACTGATCCACAGAGTAACTGTTCACATCTTCTGAAGGCTGTGTTCCGCTTGGTACAGATCTTATAGTCAAAGCTACTCCTGTGTACAAGCTTCGTGCTTGAATATTTTAAGTAGTTTATTCAGTTCCAAGAGGATGTCTCGGGTCTTAAAAGTTTAAACGAGAGGCGATTAATGAGTATTTTATAATTTGATAAGCCATGACAGTTTGTTCACAATTTGTCTCCTCTCTTTTCCCACTCATAAGTGAAGCCTATTCATTTAAAGGAGTCGAGCTTAAGTGGTCCTTGGGATGAATTTCATAAGGAGTAATCCACTTCTCATTAAAGGCAATTATTCAAAATTATTTAAATTTATATTTTAGTATATCTCTATAAATTCGTTTTCTTTCTTGAAAGAAAATGAAGTACTTTCCTGTTAACGGGAATACCCTAAAAAAGTTTATAGAAGAACGTGAGTAAATTTTTATAATCGGAAATATCTTATCTTCAATGATGCAAAATTAAAGGTGTGATAATTATCGGGATTACAAAATTTTGTAGTATTTGTTTGGTATAAATAAGCATATTGAAATGTTTCGAGGATGACCTCCCCCCACTGGGTTACCTTAACCTAAGAGAGGAAGAGAATTAATTATAACTCCATCGAATTAAGGGAAATATTCTGTAAGCCTTACCGTTATCTTAACCATAGCAGTGTCTAGCGACGAGGCTATGGTTCGCTCCAGCATGATGGCTCCCGGGTTGGCGGGTACTCGCCCTGTTACTGAACGATGGAAAATCTACCTCTATCTACGTTGTCGAACCCATGTTTTGTAGGAATTAAAACTTCAATAAAGAGCAGAGATAATTTGTATTTAGTTATTGAATGTCTGCTTGGGATGATAGGTAAATGGGTACCCTAGGTATCATAGTGGTTAACACGCTGGTTTGATGGTTGAAAGATCAGGCGTTGACATTTTAGCCGCTATAGCGATTCCACGTTAAACTGTAGGTCTAAGGCGGAGTGAAAAGTTTGACCCTTGTCAAAATGAACATTTCGGGGAAAAGGAAGACCGAATTAGCCATTATTATTACTAATGTAATTTACACAACGGTTAGGTTCCAGTTACAAATATCTCTCTCTCTCTCTCTGTATATATATATATATATATATATATATATATATATATATAAGTTTGAATGAATTCTGTATTTAAAATGAGTCTAGATTTTCATTGGTGCGTTTTATTTCCCACTAACTGTGTACACGAGATAAGTGTACGCATGGTGTGCATGAACTCTGAAGCTGTTCTTTTTTCATTACACTTTTGTATAAACCATTTTTCACAACAAATTTGGAAAGAGCTTCTGTAATAGTTGCCGGACAAAATGTGGAAAGTGTACATGAAAGATAGGGAGTTACAAGGCATTACACTTTTGCATAAAGCATCTTTCACAACAAATTTGGAAAGAGCTTCTGTAGTAGTTGCCGGACACGATGCGGAAAGTGTACATGAAAGATAGGGAGTTACAAGGCATTACACTTTTCCATAAAGCATCTTTCACAACAAATTTGGAAAGAGGTTCTGTAATAGTTGCCGGACACAATGTGGAAAGTGTACATGAAAGATAGGGAGTTATAAGGACTAAACGTACCTCAATAAGTAATGCATCCCATACAATTTCTGCCCGCCCGTGCTGCAGCTTAGTTCGGCTTCCACGTTAAACTGTAGGTCTAAGGCGGAGTGAAAAGCTTGACCATTGTTAGAATGAACAATTCGGTGAAAAGGGAAACTAAGCTAGCTATTATTATTACTAGTGTAATATTGTGTGTGTGTGTGTGTGTGTGTGTGTGTGTGTGTGTGTGCGTGGTCGTCACTTTCTCTGAAAAAATCCCTCTCTCTCTGTATATATATATATATATATATATATATATATATATATATATATATAAGAATTTAAATTTAGTTTTACATTCATTAGGAAAAGTAATTTTATTCAATTGTTGAGTACTTCCTAAGTATGTGTGTATTAATTTAAAAAAAACCTTTAAGCTGGTTTCTGATAGTTATCATTTTTGACAGTGATTTAAAATAAAAAACAGTCATTAATTTGAATATGATACCATACAAATTAAACGTAAAGGAAAATAACGAATTTAATAAAATTATTTATATACAAGGAAAAACTTTCGCGTGGAGGCTGAAGAGACGAAGCGAGTCTTTTTAGAGTGGAAATTTGACCCACATACCGAAGTGTCTAGTTTGTGGTCAGTTTTTGCCTCGAGGGCTCACTTGCCTCCAATTTTTCTTCCAGAGACGATTTGAAAGGAAGAAAGAAATAGAACGTTTAAATAATTATTGTATATCTTATATATATATATATATATATATATATATATATATATATATATAAGGTGTGTAATCTTAATTTTTTGATACAATTTGTTTTTCAATCTCGGAAAAGGATTGTCATAATTGAATAGACAGAACAAAGTTATTGTGTTCATTTCCATTTTATTTATTATTTAATATAATTGTGTGTGTGTGTGTGTGTGTGTGTGTGTGTGTGTGTGTGCATTTCACCTGTATTGATGTTTATACATTTTTTATTTTATTTTTTGATCATTCAATCGTGTGTAAAGGATTGTCAAAGTAAATAGAACGATGTTTAAATAATTCTTGTTTTTCTTATATATATATATATATATATATAAAAGGTGTGTAATGTTATCTTTCTGATACAATTTGTTTTTCAATCGAAAGAAAGGATTGTCATAATTAAATAGAACGATGTTTATATCGGGTTTCGTTTTGATAACCAACTCTCGTTTATTGATTTTCTTATATATATATATGTATATGTCACAACCATGCGGGTTACCATTTCTATAGTTGAACAGTATCCATGTTTGTGCCATTGAAAGTTGGCTGTAAAAAAGCGAATGTCCCTTAACTGTGCCTCTCTAATTCGTCTCCTTTAATTTCTCCCCAAATAATGACTTATACGGTACGTACAGAGTAAATCACTCTGACGTCATAAAGTACTAGTTTCCTTCACGTTTCGATCACGTGCTTAGTATGAGGCTATCATTAGTATTCAATGTATGGTACATTCTTTAATACTAATAAAAACTTTACTATCTATAAGTCATTATTTATATGTTGTGTCCAGTCTGGTGTTATGCAATATAAATGTTATTCAACCGGAAGTAGGAACATTGCCAGCCGGAAAATTTCCAGGCGGAAAATTGCCAGCCGGAAAATTGCCAGTGGGGAAAATCGCCAGTGAGAATATTGCCAGCCGGAATATTGCCAGTGAGAAAAAAATAAAATTCACAAAAAAGGATTTATTTATTAAAATATTATTATTTAAAATTTTAAAATGCTAAAACTTGTTAAGGAAAGGAAAGCCTCAAAAAGTTTGAAGATTATAAGCAATAGATCGAAGAAATGTTAATTTATCTTCTTCATTATACTGACGGATGACTTTCTCCAATCTGTCATTGATATTTTTGTACTTTTTGGCAATATGTCTCTCTTCCCCTCTTTCGAAGTGCAATTTCTTGGTCTGAGCTAAAGCCTTTTCGTTAAAGCTAACGAAAATATCACGACTTAACCTAACCAATCGTCAAGGGCGTACAGAGGACCAAACCTGGCATTTATGTATTAACACCCAGGTGCACAACCTGGGGACCTAATCAATATGTGTGTGAAGGTTCATGTTTGTAACTGCTTCCATTTTGGAGTTATGGCTGGAACACACACGCACACACACACACACACACACACACACACACACACACACACGTCCTTTTTCTCAATTACTTTATTTCTTACTTTCTAAATTTTTACATATTTTTGTCACTGGCAATTTTCCGCCTGGCAATATTCTCACTGGCAATTTTCCCCACTGGCAATTTTCCGCCTGGCAATTTTCCGCCTGGCAATATTCCGACTGGGAATTTTCCGTACACGTATTCAACCATACTCATTCATACATCCATGTTCTTTCGTGACCGCTATCTTGTATTAATTTCATCACCTATTACCTATTTTATTACCTATTACCTATTGTCTACTTATGCCCTATCAACTTATCAGTCTATGTTTACTCGTGTCTATATTACGCACACAACTTATTGTGTGACGACTGTGTACACTACTTTGTGCAGTCGTACATGTCTCTTGACGATCATGATTACGTACATGTAAACACGTCCACATGTATTCTTAATATTTTTTCTTTTAATTATTTCACCTCTCGCAAGATACTCGTTAATGCTGACTGAGTGTTCGAATTCCGATGTCGTCGCCAAAAGCAAGCACCTGAATTCGAAAATCTCCTCTCTTGCTTCTGCTACAAATTTATAACATTAAGATGTTATGTTATATTATTG